>OY787678.1:31050513-31575513 GCA_963678985.1 Spisula subtruncata | reverse complement strand
GTTCGGTGACCCAGTTCGGTAACCCAGTTTTATGTCTTTCCAAAAATACGGTGACCCAGTTCGGAATATTGTGAATAGTGAAGCCTCTGAACTTATAGAGACACTCAGAATGATTTTGGAACACAAAGCCTCTGAACTTAGATAGACACTCAGATAGTTTTATAATAGTGATTACCAAGCCTGTTAACTGAAGGACACTCAGCGGTAACTGCGCCATCGTCGGATCCCAAGTCTCGAGTTAGAAAGCAGGAGGGTCGCTGCATGCAATTTCCAAATAAAATTCTAAAGTAATAAATGTTAAAGAAATCGTTAGTTGTCTGACCGTTGGCCATTAATTGCAGCATTTAATTGAATTAACGATAATAAGTTCAAACACACGTGACTGTCTCGACCAATGAGAACAATTTTGGGCACTTTAAAACTGCCCACGTGGGCACTCAGGTCATTTCGCCTATACTCCTAACGCTTAATTTCTATTGGGATGCGTGCACATATATTTCAAATATCACGTGATTTATTCAACCAATCAGATCACTTTTGCTCATTTTGCTCATTTGGGAATGCTCATTCACGTCATTCAGCTCCTACCCTAACCCTTACCCTTACCCTAACCCTAACCCTAAACCCTAACCCTAACCCCTAACCCTAACCCTAACCCTAACCCTAACCCTAACCCTAACCCCTAACCCTGACCCTAACCCTAACCCCTAACCCTAACCATAACAACAGTCAAATTATTATGTGAACCTCTAACTACTGTCACCTGTCAACAACAGCCAAATTATAATCTAAACGTCCAACTACTGTCACCTGTCAACAACAGCCAGACTATATGTGAACCTCTAACTACTGTCACCTGTCAACAACAGCCAAATCATAATGTAAACCTCTAACTACTGTCACCTGTCAACAACAGCCAGACTATAATGTGAATCTCTAACTACTGTCACCTGTCAACAACAGCCAAATTATAATGTAAACCTCTTACTACTGTCACCTGTCAACAACAGTCAAATTATAATGTAAACCTCAAACTACAAGCACATGTCAACAACAGCCAAATTATAATCTAAACCTCTTACTACAAGCACCTGTCAACAACAGCCAAATTATAATCTAAACCTCTAACTACTGTCACCTGTCAACAACAGTCAAATTATAATCTAAAACTCTAATTACAAGCACAAGTCCACAACAGCCAAATTATAATATAAACCTCTAACTACAAGCACCTGTCAACAACAGCCAAATTATAATCTAAACCTCTAACTACTGTCACCTGTCAACAACAGTCAAATTGTAATCTAAAACTCTAACTACAAGCACCCGTCCACAACAGCCAAATTATAATGTAAACCTCTAACTACAAGCCTCTTTTAACAACAGCCAAATTGTAATCTAAACCTCTAACTTCTGTCACCTGTCAACAACAACCAAATTATAATGTAAATTATAAACTATTGTTACCTGTCAACAACAGCCAAATTGTAATCTTAACCTCTAACTACTGTCACCTGTCAACAACAACCAAATTATAATGTAAATTTCAAACTATTGTTACCTGTCAACAATAGCCAAATTGTAATCTAAACCTCTAACTACTGTCATCTGTCAACAACAACCAAATTATAATGTAAACTTCAAACTACTGTTACCTGTCAACAACAGCCAAATTATAATGTGAACCTTTAACCATTGCCATGTGCCTACAGAAACCTTATAATAAACATGCCTTCTTCAACGAAATTAAAATGTCAATATTACTTGTTGTTACCTGGCTTCAGATCTATACAGGTGTTCGATCCAATATTATATGCCAGTAGCATACAAAATATTGAAATGTGGAAAGGTAAAATATCCTAACAGGTCAGTTCTAAAAAGAAAAACAATGCAATAATCAACACGCAATAATTCTCATAAATAACAATGATACAGATATGGGAAATATACTTACATGATTGATTCAGTATAATCACACCATTCTTCCTCCTGGACATCTCTGACACACTGAGAACTGACCACACAGTACACATAGACTATATCAATCCTTTACCTGCAATCCAATACACACATTTAACTGGTCAAACAGGTTTAAGCAACACAAACATACCTAATACACGCATTTACTAAACACAATAAAGGTGTCAAAAACATAATACATAACCTACATGCACCGACATAGAACAGCAAAAATATAATGTCAACATATGACAATGGACACCTGCCTACAACAGCCATATTAAAATGTAACCTCCAACTACAGTCACCTGCAAACAGCCATATTATAATACAACTTCAAACTACAGCCACCTGCCTACAACAGCCATATTTCAATGTAATCTCCAACTACAGTAACCTGCCTACAACAGCCATATTGTAATGTAACCTCCAACTACAGTCACCTGCCTACAACAGCCATATTTTAATGTAATCTCCAACTACAGTGACCTGCCAACAGCAGCCATATTATAATGTCACCTCCAACTACAGTCACCCGCCTAGAACAGCCATATTATAATGTCAACCTCTGACAATGGTCACCTGCCTACAACAGTCAAATTATAATGTGACATCCAACTACAGTAACCTGCAAACAGCAGCCATATTGTAGTGTAACCTCCAACTACAGTCACCTGCCTAGAGCAGCCATAATATAATGTCAACCACAAATAACGGTCACCTGCAAATAACAGCCAGATTATTATGTAAACCTCTAACTAAAGGCACCTCACCATAGCAGCCATGCTATTTCGTAAACCTCTAACTACAGGCACTTGCTCATAGGAGTCAAATTATTATGTTAACCTCTAAATAAAGGCACCTGCTCATAGCAGCCATATCATTATGTAAACCTCTAACTACAGGCACATGTCAACACCATCCAAATTATAACGTAAACCTCTAACTATAAGCACCTGTCAACAACAGCCAAATTACAATGTAAAACTCTAACTACAGGCACCTGTTCATAGCAGCCATATCATTATGTAAACCTCTAACTACAGGCACCTGTCAACACCATCCAAATTATAACGTAAACCTCTAACTATAAGCACCTGTCAACAGCAGCCAAATTATAATGTAAACCTCTAACTACACGCACCTGCCCATAACAGCCATATTATTATGCAAACCAACTACAGGAACCTGACCATTAAAGCCGAATTATTATATAAATCTACAACTACAGGCACCTGCTCATAGCAACCATATATATGTAAACCTCAAAGTAAAGGCACTTGCTCATAACAGCCATATCTTTATGTAAACCCCTAACTACAGGCACCTGTCCATAACAGCCATATTATTATGTAAACCTCTAACTACAGGCACCTCTCCATAACAGCCATATTATTATGTAAACGTCTAACTACAGGCACCTCTCCATAACAGCCATATTATTATGTAAACCTCTTACTACAGGTACCTGTCCATAACAGCCATATTATTATGTAAACCTCTAACTACAGGCACCTGTCCATAACAGCCATATTATTATGTAAACATCTAACTACAGGCACCTGTCCATAACAGCCATATTATTATGTACACCTCTAAATACAGGCACCTGTCCATAACAGCCAGATTATAATGTAAACCTCTAACTACAGGCACCTGTCCATAGCAGCCACATTATAATGTAAACCTCTAACTACAGGTACCTGTTCATAGCAGCCACATCATTATGTAAACCTATAACTACAGGCACATGTCCATAGCAGCCATATTATAATGTATTCCTCTAACTACAGGCACCTGCTCATAGCAGCCATATCATTATGTAAAGCTCTAACTACAAGCACCTGCTCATAGCAGCCATATCATTATGTAAACCTCTAACAACAGGTACCTGTTCATAGCAGCCATATTATTATGTAAACATCTAACTACAGGCACCTGTTCATAGCAGCCATATTATAGTGTAAACCTCTAACTACAGGTTCCTGTTCATAACAGCCATATTATAATGTCAACCTTTAACTACATGCACCTGTTCATAACAGCCATATTATTATGTAAACCTCTAACTACAGGAACCTAAACATTACAGTTAAATTATTATATAAACCTATAACTACAGGCACCTGCTCATAGCAGCCCTTTTATTATTTAAACCTCTAATTACAGGCACCTGTCCATAGCAGCCAAATTATAATGTAAACCTCTAACTACAGGTACCTGACCATAGCAGCCATATTATAATGTAAACCTCTAACTACAAGCACCTGCTCATAGCAGCCATATCTTATGTAAACCTCTAACTACAGGTACCTGTTCATAGCAGCCATATCATTATGTAAACCTCTAACTACATGCACCTGCTCATAGCAGCCATATCATTATGTAAACCTCTAACTACAGGTACCTGTTCATAGCAGCCATATTATAATGTAAACCTCTAACTACATGCACCTGCTCATAGCAGCCATATCATTATGTAAACCTCTAACAACAGGTACCTGTCCATAGCAGCCATATCATTATGTAAACCTCTAACTACAGGTAACTGTTCATAGCAGCCATATCATTATGTAAACCTCTAACTACAGGCACCTGCTCATAGCAGCCATATCATTATGTAAACCTCTAACTACAGGTACCTGTTCATAACAGCCATATTATTATATAAACATCTAACTACAGGCACCTGTTCATAGCAGCCATATTATAATGTAAACCTCTAACTACAGGCACCTGTTCATAACAGCCATATTATTATGTTAACTTCTAACTACAGGAACCTAAACATTACAGTTAAATTATTATATAAACCTATAACTACAGGCACCTGCTCATAGCAGCCATATCATTATTTAAACCTCTTACTACAGGCACCTGTTCATAGCAGCCATATTGTTATGTAAACCTTTAACTACATGCACCTGTCCTTAACAGCCAAATTATAATGTAAACCAATAACTACAGGCACCTGTCCATAACAGCCAAATTATAATGTAAACCACTAACTACAGGCACCTGTCCATAACAGCCAAATTATAATGTAAACCACTAACTACAGGCACATGCCCATAGCAGCCAAATCATTATGTAAACCACTATCAACAGGCACCTGTCCATAACAGCCAAATTATAATGTAAACCACTAACTACAGGCACATGCCCACAGCAGCCAAATCATTATGTAAACCACTATCAACAGGCACCTGCCCATAACAGCCTAATTATATTGCCAACCACTTAATTTTGTCACCTGCCTACAACAGTCAACTTATAGTATCAACCTCTAAATACAGCCATGTGCCTACAACAACGTTATACTCTTATAATAGACATACCTACTTCAGCAAAATTCAAATGTCTATCTTTAACTGTTCAAAACTGCACAGGTATTCAAACCAGTAGCACACAAAAACGCCACACCTGTGTATAACTTTTAAAAAGGACAACACATCAATATCATAATTCGTCTACCACTTTACCAGTCTTAGAAATATTGTAATGTAGAAAGGGAAAATATCCTTACAGGTGAATTCTAAAAAAGAAAAAAACAATGCAATAATCCACGCGAAATAATTCTCATAAATAACAATGATACAGATATGGGAAATATACTTACATGATTGATTCAGTATAACCACACCATTCTTCCTCCTGGACATCTCTGACACACTGAGAACTGACCACACAGTACACATAGACTATATCAATCCTTTACCTGCAATCCAATACACACATTTAACTGGTCAAACAGGTTTAATCAACACAATACCTACACTAGATCAGTCACAATCACTCGGGTGTAACCTGCTTTTAATAATTGTATAATCCAGGTAAAGAGTAAATTATGTATCATCCATCGTAGCGCAGTTGGCTTAGCTACTGCTTATGGAACTAAATTTGTGTTCAAACTGAGGTTCGAACCCCACCAATTTCTCTTTTTTTTAATTTTGCGATGTAAAACATGTACGTTCATACCATTCCAAAAATATGATTTCTCCGTTTTTTGTATCAATTGATCATAACTTTTTCCCCGCAGACAACCCAAGCTGTGCTACTTGAAATGTCAGAGTCAGCATTTGTTAAGTTTGATGCTTCTACAAAAAATTCTTAGAATTACAATTCAAGCAAACGCGTGATGACAATAACTTACCGATTTTCATCTGCTCAATGGTTTACTCGATTACCCAATGGCTATAGCGGATTAAAATTAATATAATTGAAACAATTCAATTTTATATTCCAAATGAAAATCCTTATATAACCATTCATAAATTGATACATATTTTATACCAAAATAAGTATTGACAAAACGGACTCATCCGTTATAAAAGTATGCATCTGTATATAGCTCACGGCACGCTGCATCTGTATATAGCTCACGGCACGCTGCATCTGTATATAGCTCACGGTACGAGGGATATGTATATAGCTCACGGCACTCTGCATATGTATATAGCTCACGACACGCTGCATCTGTATATAGCTCACGACACGCTGTATCTGTATATAGCTCACGGCACGCTGCATCTGTATATAGCTCACGGCACTCTGCATCTGTATATAGCTCACGACACGCTGCATTAGTATATAGCTCACGACACGCTGTATCTGTATATAGCTCACGATACGAGGGATCTGTACGAGAGGTGTTCAACTTATTTATGAACGGAAAATGAACATCAATATTGTGTTACTCTAACAATGAAATTGAATAAAAACTTTTATATTGTATAAATTAGTGTATCATGAAGTATATACAATAATTGTAAATTGCCAATACGTTACGGTTAAATCATAATCAACATTAGGGTAAAGGGTGTTGTTATTTGCGTTTTGAAGGTCCGAAACTCGTAATAATTACGTTTACATTTTCCTTCTTTAATCGTTGTTTTAGTATCAACCAGATGGAAAATTATATTGTTAAAGCATGAGAAGACTTCGACATCCACTGTTTGGTTATAATATATATCAAAGTTATATTCTTAAATTTTTTATTTGACGTTGTATATGGTGACTTGAAGCTGAATCTGGACGAAACAGTATGTTCTTTGAACAGTCACTAGGAACGATACGTAACACTTTTTTGTTGAAAGCCTGATTTGAAACGGTTCGTACATATACCACAGCCTTCAATTTCGTCAATTTGATATTGATTTTGATGTGCGTATTTCCATAACAACAAATCCAATGCCTTTCCATGAAAACGGCCGCGAACACACAAAGCTGGACAAACATGAACTTCTCCCTATCCCTGTGACCTTTTCTAAAATAGCATACCATAATCTATCATAACATTCTTTAAGATTCAGCATTGCTTTCCCATAATGAAACAATTTTTCCACATAATGTTGTTTATTTCGCATTTCTAGATTCAAAGACTTTTGGCTGCGAGGCATGTTTTTCTTGATTTTCAGCGTAGGAACTTCGCATTTTCCCAGAACTATGCATTAAACTGTTTCGAAATAATGTCACTGATAATTTCTATGGACACTCCCATCTGTGGTACTATTCCACGTTTTGCTAATGGATTGATCATAGATATCATAAAACCAATTTAACTTTATAGTGTAGGTTTTGGCAATGTTAGGCAATTTTCAATTTTTGGTGCCATTTCACAATTACTGGAAACAGAACTTGAATAACGCGTCTTACGACAAATATTACTGATATTCTCATTAAAAATGCGAAATAAAAATTTACCAACACTTTCTTGATGCTTATAAAAGGGCCATTTTGCCTTAAAAACAGGAAAAACAACATCATCTACTAAATTGTTGTTTTAAGCTTTAACCAAATGAAATATAAATGTATGATGATTATATGTTCAACTTAAAACATTTTCTCTCATGGTTTAAAAAAAGATATTTCAATTATTTCCATTCAATATTGCACAATCGGTGTTCATGTTTTGTTCATAAATAAGTTGAACACCTCTCGTATATAGCTCAAGGCACGCTGCTTCTGTATATAGCTCACGGTACGCTGCATCTGTATATAGCTCACGACACGCTGCATCTGTATATAGCTCACGGTACGAGGGATCTGTATATAGCTCACGGCACGCTGCATCTGTATATAGCTCACGACACGCTGCATTAGTATATAGCTCACGGCACGCTGTATCTGTATATAGCTCACGGTACGAGGGATCTTTATATAGCTCACGGCACTCTGTATCTTTATAATTATAGCTCACGGCACGCTGTATCTGTACATAGCTCACGGCACGCTGCATCTGTATATAGCTCACGGCACGCTGCATCTGTATATAGCTCACGGCACGCTGTATCTGTATATAGCTCACGGCACGCTGCATCTGTATATAGCTCACGGCACGCTGCTTCTGTATATAGCTCACGGTACGAGGGATCTGTATATAGCTCACGGCACGCTGCATCTGTATATAGCTCACGGCACGCTGCATCTGTATATAGCTCACGGTACGCTGCATCTGTATATAGCTCACGGCACGCTGCATCTGTATATAGCTCACGGCACGCTGCTTCTGTATATAGCTCACGGTACGCTGCATCTGTATATAGCTCACGGTACGCTGTATACCAGAACATAACGTGAGTTTTCAATCTCCCGATGATAAGCTATAAAAAAACGGTATCATAAATCTTATCCTTACATGCTTCTTGAGTACTAGTATTGAAATGTTCACCTCAAATGGTCCGATTTATGGTACTTTCATTTGATTTTTCTTTTTTATCACATGGTCATATCACATCACATATGAGGAATGAATCTCATTGGTTGAAAAAACAAGTGACTAAAAGAAGAAGTCACGTGATTATTTGAAATTTTAAAAATATTGTTAGTTTCTGACATGTAGGTTATGATGTAATCTTTATCTTATGTCCCTGAAATGGATCGTGTGCCTGAAATGGATCTTGTGTCCCTGAAAAAATAAAAAAATACCAAATTTGGTAATATTGAGTTTAGGGACATTTGAATAAAAAAATTAAAATCGAAAATAGTTTTTGTCTATGAAGGGATTATGAACATATTTGGTATATCAATAGGGATGAACCCAATCTTTGTTATATCAAGTCCTATAACTCCGGGTTCAACCAAAAGGGGAGATAATTGGACATAGGTTTAGGGTTAGGGTCAGGGTTTAACCCTATTGCCTCTTTAAACATCTATAACTTCCTTATTTGGAGAGAATTTGATCAGTAAGTAGAACCATTGTGTAGGTTATTAAAATATCTTTCCAACCATACATAATAAAGGTATATGAGAGCATAATTGAGGAAGACAGAGCCGTTTGGATCTATATTTGGACTGTTTTATACCTCAATATTGGATGTTTATTAGCGCGTACGGACGGGAAGATGAGTTAATTTCATATTATTTGCTATAAGTTTGTTGATCTATTTAATACCTTTGTAGAAATGTAAAGTATTTTAATATAGGAGCATGTTTATAGACCCTGTAGCCATTTAAAGGTGACCTGGTACCATTTTTACCGCTAAAACGGCATAATTTGAACGGTTTTCGAGTCCGTGCGGACGGACAGACATGTTTATTTTACTTAATTTGATTTGTGTGTAAGATCTAATCATTACCTAGGTATACATGTACTTTGTAAGCTGATATATGCATGTTTAGTGATTATACAGTACTTTGAAATTTCTTATAAACGCATTTTGGTCGATTTTGACCCGGGTTATGACCCCTGATGACCCTGGCGGTACCCTGGGGGGGGTAAAAATGATACATGGAACTGTAAAGCTGTTATGGGGGTACAATATACTAACATTACAAGCCCCTACTCATGTGTGGGTTAAAGTTATGGCGACAAAATGCTTCAAATACAAGTAATTTAAGCCGTCGGATTGGGTTCCAAGTTCGAGCTGCCCAGTCGACCAGGTCGGGTCCAGCACATCTATACTATTATTAATCGACATATATAAGATTAAACTAAACGTGTATCTACATTTTTTATTATTCAAATATCCGTATTTCCTAAAATAAACAAGGTTAAAGTGATGGTAAAAATGCTACAATTTCTTGATTTTTAATAAGGGGGACAAATGCGTATTTTTGCGTTTGTACGAGTTTGTTCCCTTGAAATTAAATACTGTATGTATTCAATCTTCAAATCCCTGTACCTTTATTGTTAATTAAGATATAAAAATACTAATTGCATGAGCGTGTGGCTGGATGTCTAAGGTATATGACAAAAACAATAATAAAAAATATTATTATACTTATCCCTGTTAGAGTTAATTCCCCTTGAAACAATATTGGACATATATAGCATGGGTTATCCGCCCCTGCGGGACCAGGGGGTACCCGTGTGGTTCTTTATGAAACATGTATCTGTAGAGGCGGTACAGGGGTAAAACATATTAAAATATGACCTCCTACCCCAGTGGGTCAGAGAGTTATGCCATCTTGACGGAGATAAAATACATGAAATAATAATATTATATAGTACAATGCAGCGATAAATGCTTACTCTGACATTTCAAGTAGCACAGCTTGGGTTGTCTGCGGGGAAAAAGTTATGATCAATTGATACAAAAAACGGAGAAATCATATTTTTGGAATGGTATGAACGTACATGTTTTACATCGCAAAATTAAAAAAAAGAGAAACTGGTGGGGTTCGAACCTCAGTTTGAACACAAATTTAGTTCCATAAGCAGTAGCTAAGCCAACTGCGCTACGATGGATGATACATAATTTACTCTTTACCTGGATTATACAATTATTAAAAGCAGGTTACACCAGAGTGATTGTGACTGATCTAGTGTAGGTATTGTGTTGATTAAACCTGTTTGACCAGTTAAATGTGTGTATTGGATTGCAGGTAAAGGATTGATATAGTCTATGTGTACTGTGTGGTCAGTTCTCAGTGTGTCAGAGATGTCCAGGAGGAAGAATGGTGTGATTATACTGAATCAATCATGTAAGTATATTTCCCATATCTGTATAATTGTTATTTATGAGAATTACTTCGCGTGGATTATTACATTGTTTTTTCTTTTTTAGAATTGACCTGTAAGGATATTTTCCCTTTCTACATTACAATATTTCTAAGACTGGTAAAGTGGTAGACGAATTATGATATTGATGTGTTGTCCTTTTTAAAAGTTTTACACAGGTGTGGCGTTTTTGTGTGCTACTGGTTTGAATACCTGTTCAGTTTTGAACAGTTTAAAGATAGACATTTGAATTTCGCTGAAGTAGGTATGTCTATTATAAGAGTATAACGTTGTTGTAGGCACATGGCTGTATTTAGAGGTTGATACTATAAGTTGACTGTTGTAGGCAGGTGACAAAATTAAGTGGTTGGCAATATATTTTGGCTGCTATGGGCATGTGCCTGTAGTTAGTGGTTTACATAATGATTTGACTGTTATGGACAGGTGCATGTAGTTATAGGTTTACATAATAATATGGCTGTTATGGGCAGGTGCCTGTAGTTAGAGGTTTACATAATGATTTGACTGTTATGGACAGGTGCATGTAGTTATAGGTTTACATAATAATATGGCTGTTATGGGCAGGTGCCTGTAGTTAGAGGTTTACATAATGATTTGACTGTTACGGACAGGTGCATGTAGTTATAGGTTTACATACTAATATGGCTGTTATGGGCAGGTGCCTGTAGTTAGAGGTTTACATAATAATATGGCTGCTATGAACAGGTGCCAGTAGTAAGAGGTTTAAATAATATTATGGCTGTTATGGGCAGATGCCTGTAGTTATATATTACTTTACGTAATAATATGGCTGCTATGAGCAGGTGCCTGTAGTTATAGGTTTATATAATAATTTAATTGTAATGTTCAGGTTCCTGTAGTTAGAGGTTTACATTATAATTTGGTTGTTGTTGACAGGTGCTTGTAGTTAAAGGTTAACATTATAATCTGGCTGTTGTGGGCAGGTGCGTGTAGTTAGAGGTTTACATTATAATTTGGCTGTTGTTGACAGGTGCTTGTAGTTAAAGGTTTACATTATAATCTGGCTGTTATGGACAGGTGCATGTAGTTAGATGTTAACATAATAATATGGCTGTTATGAACAGGTGCCTGTAGTTAGAGGTTTACATTATAATATGGCTGCTATGAACAGGTACCTGTAGTTATAGGTTTACATTATAATATGGCTGCTATAGGCAGGTGCATGTAGTTAAAGGTTTACATTATAATATGGCTGCTATGAACAGGTACCTGTAGTTAGAGGTTTACATTATAATATGGCTGCTATGAGCAGGTGCCTGTAGTAAGAGGTTTACATAATGATATGGCTGCTATGAACAGGTACCTGTAGTTAGAGGTTAACATAATAATATGGCTGCTATGAACAGGTACCTGTAATTAGAGGTTTACATAATAATATGGCTGCTATGGACAGGTGCCTGTAGTTATAGGTTTACATAATGATATGGCTGCTATGAACAGGTACCTGTAGTTAGAGGTTTACATTATGATATGGCTGCTATGAGCAGGTACCTGTAGTTAGAGGTTTACATAATAATATGGCTGCTATGAACAGGTGCATGTAGTTAAAGGTTTACATTATAATATGGCTGCTATAGACAGGTGCCTGTAGTTATAGGTTTACATAATGATATGGCTGTTATGAACAGGTACCTGTAGTTAGAGATTTACATAATGATATGGCTGCTATGAACAGGTACCTGTAGTTATAGGTTTACATAATGATATGGCTGCTATGAACAGGTACCTGTAGTAAGAGGTTTACATAATAATATGGCTGCTATGAGCAGGTGCATGTAGTTAAAGGTTTACATAATGATATGGCTGCTATGAACAGGTACCTGTAGTTAGAGGTTTACATTATAATATGGCTGCTATGGACAGGTACCTGTAGTTAGAGGTTTACATAATGATATGGCTGCTATGAACAGGTACCTGTAGTTAGATGTTTACATAATAATATGGCTGCTATGAGCAGGTGCCTGTAGTTAGAGGTTTTTATAATGATATGTCTGTTATGAACAGGTACCTGTAGTTAGAGGTTTACATGATAATATGGCTCCTATGAGCAAGTGCCTGTAGTTAAAGGTTTACGAAATAGCAAGGCTGCTATGGGCAGGTGCCTTTAGTTAGAGGTTTACATAATAATATGGCTGTAATTGGCATGTGCCTGTAGTTAGAGATTTACATAATAATTTGGCTGTTGTTGGCAGGTGACCGTAATTAGTGGCAGCCATTACACTTTGGCTGTTGTTGGCAAGTTACCGTAATTAGTGGTAGACATTACAATATGGCTGCTGTTTGCAGGTTACTGTAGTTGGATGTTACATTATAATTTGACTGTTGTAGGCAGGTGACCATTGTCAGAGGTTGACATTTTAATATGGCTGTTCTAGGCAGATGACTGTAGTTGGAGGTGACATTATAATATGGCTGCTGTAGGCAGGTGACCATTGTCAGAGGTTGACATTATAATATGGCTGTTCTAGGCAGATGACTGTAGTTGGAGGTGACATTATAATATGGCTGCTGTAGGCAGGTGACCATTGTCAGAGGTTGACATTATAATATGGCTGTTCTAGGCAGATGACTGTAGTTGGAGGTGACATTATAATATGGCTGCTGTTGGCAGGTTACTGTAGTTGGAGATTACATTAAAATATGGCTGTTGTAGGCAGGTGGCTGTAGTTTGAAGTTGCATTATAATATGGCTGTTGTTTGCAGGTGACTGTAGTTGGAGGTTACATTTTAATATGGCTGTTGTAGGCAGGTGTCCATTGTCATATGTTGACATTATATTTTTGCTGTTCTATGTCGGTGCATGTAGGTTATGTATCATGTTTTTGACACCTTTATAGTGTTTAGTAAATGCGTGTATTAGGTATGTTTGTGTTGCTTAAACCTGTTTGACCAGTTAAATGTGTGTATTGGATTGCAGGTAAAGGATTGATATAGTCTATGTGTACTGTATGGTCAGTTCTCAGTGTGTCAGAGATGTCCAGGAGGAAGAATGGTGTGATTATACTGAATCAATCATGTAAGTATATTTCCCATATCTGTATAATTGTTATTTATGAGAATTATTTCGCGTTGATTATTGCATTGTTTTTTCTTTTTTAGAACTGACCTGTAAGGTTATATTCCCTTTCTACATTTCAATATTTTGTATGCTACTGGCATATGATATTGGATCGAACACCTGTATAGATCTGAAGCCAGGTAACAACAAGTAATATTGACATTTTAATTTCGTTGAAGAAGGCATGTTTATTATAAGGTTTCTGTAGGCACATGGCAATGGTTAAAGGTTCACATTATAATTTGGCTGTTGTTGACAGGTAACAGTAGTTTGAAGTTTACATTATAATTTGGTTGTTGTTGACAGGTGACAGTAGTTAGAGGTTTAGATTACAATTTGGCTATTGTTAACAGATGCTTGTAGTTAGAGGTTTACATTCTAATTTGGTTGTTGTGGACAGGTGCTTGTAGTTAGAGGTTTACATTATAATTTGGCTGTCGAGGACGGGTGCTTGTAGTTAGAGTTTTACATTATAATTTGACTGTTGTTGACAGGTGACAGTAGTTAGAGGTTTACATTATAATTTGGCTGTTGTTGACAGTTGACAGTAGTTAGAGGTTCACATTTTAATTTGGCTGTTATTTACAGGTGCTTGTAGTTAGAGGTTTACATTATAATTTGACTGTTGATGACAGGTGACAGTAGTTAGAGGTTCACATTATAGTCTGGCTGTTGTTGACAGGTGACAGTAGTTAGAGGTTTACATTATAATGTGGCTGTTGTTGACAGTAGTTAGAGGTTCACATTATAGTCTGGCTGTTGTTGACAGGTGACAGTAGTTAGACGTTTAGATTATAATTTGGCTGTTGTTGACAGGTGACAGTAGTTAGAGGTTTACATTATAATTTGGCTGTTGTTGACAGTTGACAGTAGTTAGAGGTTCACATTTTAATTTGGCTGTTGTTGACAGTAGTTAGATGTTTACATTATAATTTGGCTGTTGTTGACAGGTGACAGTAGTCAGAGGTTCACATTATAATTTTGCTGTTGTTGACAGGTAACCGTTTTAAGTGGTTTACATTATAATTTTGCTGTTGTTTACAGGTGAACGTTATTAGTGGTTGACATCATAATTTGGCCGCTGTTTACTGGTTACTGGTAAAAGTGGTTGACATTATAATATGGCTTTTGTAGGCGGGTTACTGTAATTTGTGGTTGACATTTTGATTTGGCTGTTACTGGCAGGCGACTGTAATTAACAGTTGCCATCAAATATGTCTTTGTAGGCAGGTGACCATGGTTAACGGTTGATATTATAATTTGGATGCTGTTAGCAGTTTACACAGTTGGAGGTTGACATTATTATATGGCTATTGTAGACAGGTGTCCATAGTTAGGGTTGATATTTTAATTTGGCTGTTGTTGGCTGGTGACTGCAATATGTGGTTGACATTATAATCAGGCTGTTGTAGGCAGGTGTCTGTAATTAGTGGTTGAAATTTATAATATGGCTGTTGTTAGCAGGTAGCCGAAGTTAGTAGTTGTCATTTTAATTTGGCTGAGGTTGACAGATGGCCATAGCTAGTGGTTGGCATTATAATATGTCCTTTGTAGGCAGATGTCCATAGTTAGGGGTTGACATTCTAATTTGGCTTTTGTTGTCTGGTGACTGTAATAAGTGGTTTACATTAAAGTATTGATTTTATAGGCAGTCGTCCATAGTTTGAGGTTGACATTATATATTAATTCTGTTGTTAGAAGGTGACCGTAATTAGTGGTTAAAATGATAATATGGCTGTTGTTGGCAGGTGACATTAATTAATGGTTGGCATTATAATTTGGCTGTTGTAGGCAGGTGACTGTAATTATTGGTTGACATTATAATATTGCTGTTGTTAGCAGGTAGCCAAAGTAAGTAGTTGTCATTTTGATTTAGCTGAGGTTGACAGGTGGCCATATCTAGTGGTTGGCGTTATAATATGTCTTTTGTAGGCAGATGTCCATAGTTAGGGGTTGACAATCTAATTTGGCTTTTGTTGTCTGGTGACTGTAATAAGTGGTTTACATTAAAGTATTGATTTTATAGGCAGGTGTCCATAGTTTGAGGTTGACATTATATTATATCTGTTGTTAGCAGGTGACCGTAATTAGTGGTTGACATTATTATATGGCTGTTGTTGGCAGGTGACTCTAATTAATGATTGGCATTATAATATGGCTGTTGTTGGAAGGTGACTGTAATTAATGGTTGGCATTATAATATGGCTGTTGTTGGAAGGTGACTGTAATTAATGGTTGACATTATAATATGGCTGTTGTTGGAAGGTGACTGTAATTAATGGTTGGCATTATAATATGGCTGTTGTTGGAAGGTGACTGTAATTAATGGTTGACATTATAATTTGTCTGTTGTTGGCAGGTGACTGTAATTAATGGTTGGCATTATAATTTGGCTGTTGTTGGCAGGTGACTGTAATTAATGATTGGCATTATAATATGGCTGTTGTTGGAAGGTGACTGTAATTAATGGTTGACATTATAATTTGTCTGTTGTTGGCATGTGACTGTAATTAATGGTTGGCATTATAATTTGGCTGTTGTTGGCAGGTGACTGTAATTAATGATTGGCATTATAATTTGTCTGTTGTTGGCAGGTGACTGTAATTAATGGTTGACATTATAATATGGCTGTTGTTGGAAGGTGACTGTAATTAATGGTTGGCATTATAATTTGTCTGTTGTTGGAAGGTGACTGTAATTAATGGTTGACATTATAATATGGCTGTTGTTGGAAGGTGACTGTAATAAATGGTTGGCATTATAATATGGCTGTTGTTGGAAGGTGACTGTAATTAATGGTTGGCATTATAATTTGTCTGTTGTTGGAAGGTGACTGTAATTAATGGTTGACATTATATTTTGTGTGTTGCTGGCAGGTGACTGTAATTAATGGTTGGCATTATAATATGGCTGTTGTTGGAAGGTGACTGTAATTAATGGTTGGCATTATAATTTGGCTGTTGTTGGCAGGTGAGTGTAATTAATGGTTGGCTTTATAATATGGCTGTTGTTGGCAGGTGACTGTAATTAATGGTTGGCATTATAATTTGGCTGTTGTTGGCAGGTCACTGTAATTAATGGTTGGCATTATAAAATGGCTGTTGTTGGCAGGTGACTGTTATTAATGGTTGGCATTATAATTTGGCTGTTGTTGGCAGGTGACTGTAATTAATGGTTGGCATTATAATTTGGCTGTTGTTGGCAGGTGACTGTAATTAATGGTTGGCATTATAATTTGGCTGTTGTTGGCAGGTCACTGTAATTAATGGTTGACATTTTAAAATGGCTGTTGTTGGCAGGTGACTGTAATTAACGGTTGGCATTATAATTTGGCTGTTGTTGGCAGGTGACTGTAATTAATGGTTGGCATTATAATTTGGCTGTTGTTGGCAGGTGACTGTAATTAATGGTTGGCATTATAATTTGGCTGTTGTTGGCAGGTGACTGTAATTAATGGTTGGCATTATAATTTGGCTGTTGTTGGCAGGTGACTGTAATTAATGGTTGGCATTATAATATGGCTGTTGTTAGGAGGAAGCCAAAGTTAGTAGTTGTCATTTTAATTTGACTGTGGTTCGCAGGTGGCCATAGCTAGTGGTTGACATTATGATACGATCTTTGTAGGCAGATGTCCATAGTTAGGGGTTGATATTTTAATTTGGCTGTTTTTGGCTGGTGACTGTGTGAGGTTGACATTATACTATATCTGTTGTTAGCAGGTGACCGTAATTAGTGGTTGGCATTATAATATGGCTGTTGTAGGCAGGTGTATTTAATTAGTGGTTGAAATTATAATTTGACTGTTGTTGGCAGGTGTACGTAATTAGTGGTTGAAATTATAATTTGGCTGTTGTAGGCAACTGGATGTATTAGTCCGGCAGATAAACAGCATATTTTGGGGTAACCGTGCAATGTCTTCTATACAAAATGTTTTTGCATTTTCTTGTTCTCTGAACCATACCATAACAGAATCCGAGTGATGCCACCTTGCCATCATTGAGCAATTCTCAGAATGAGGCCCCAAAGGGGGTATATGAATTTTCAAGAATTAATCAGCATGTATACATTATTATTCTATCAAATGTACAGAAAAACCCAATTAATGCTGTTTCTAGTATGCCAAATTATGTGTTTATTCAATTTACAAAAAAATGTAATAGTAAATTGTGAAAACGAGGCCCCACTCGTAGTTTACATATAAAACGAGGCCCGTTATTACACAAACAAATGCATTACATTATTTAATGCTGCATGTTTAACAAATATGTCCTTATATCTATCATTCGAATTGAATTCAGTGACATTGCTAAATACAAACATAGCTAAATATTTAATAAATTTACTCGAGGGCCTGTCATCCTTTAGCAAACGAGGCCCCATATGGGTACATTCGTTTTTTATCAAAATAATTATCTTAAAGACGTATACTGTATTATATTCAATCAAATATAACGTAACACAATTGAAATAGAGTTCATGTCGCGTTAAGTATTGCGTTGCAAAAATATACCCTTTATTATAGTAAATTATTGAATTGAGGCCCCGCTTGTGGGCGACACCTAATATGTGTCCCGACAGTAGGCCTATACAGGATATTATTTAAATAAGTAAACGAATACGTGTAAAACACATATATCATTAGTCAATAACACAACATTACTAAACATAGTTAAATACAAATGTACGAACAGCTTTAATTAGATGGTGTAATGCTTCCGTTAATGCCATTAAGGCCCTAATAAGGGTAAAGGAAAATTTGAAAAGACTTAACGTTTAAAATCTATTGGTCATGAAACATAGTATAAGGGAGAACCTTAAGTAATAGCTTGAATTTATGAAAGTGTGAATGAAATATTCATGTGTCACATGTTGAAATACCGGTAATAAATTGAGGAAATGAGGCCCTGCTTGAGTGAAATACTATAAATAAAGAGTGTACTGGGATCATGACGATTAGTCCATTGCTCACGTATGGAATAAACTATTAAAATGAATTCAGTAGAGTCGATAAGTATTAATTACCTCGATTACACTGATAGATATGGCATTTTGTAAGGGTAAATTCAAGTGTGAATAACGTATAAACAATTTAAGATAAGATAAAAAACCACATTTGGAAATAGAAAAACGGGGACATGTGTTTCTCTTACTGATTACTACACATGTAGTATTCGATCAAATGGTTATATAAATCAGACAGAGAAGGCAATCTTCAAGTGAAACAGTAGAACATACTATCGGTATGCAAAATTACAAATCGCTTGTTGGAAATGGAATACTGAGTTCTGATGATGTTTGACCAATTAACAACCCATTTCATTATATGAAACATTGGACCTTATATAACACACAGTTTTGTATATATTGTTACTAATGGCATTTTGTGTGCATATAAGCTAACACATTAAGTAACTTTTTTTTGTTTGATTAGGAATAATTAATTCAGACATGTGTTATCTAACTGCATAGGAAGTATCATTTTGTATGAACTGCTTTATACAAATTACTCTAACATCAATGCCAGTGGTGTTTATCTTCTAACCAGTATTTCTATCACCATCACATACAGCATTTCCACAAACAATTGTGTCACTTTGCGGATATTAACCCCTACCAAAAAAATCATTAAGACCCTGTCACACAGTGGCGAGTTCGTGCTACAAGTTGTCACGAGTTGTAACTCGCCACAACTCGCCCAGTGTCGCGTAAATATCGTACGTATGTCTTCCAATGTCGCCAGTTCTCGTCAGTGTGTGGTGAGATTTTTAAACTGTTTAAAATTCTCGCCGCTTCTCGCCGAAGTTTACTTTTCGTACATATTTGTCCAGGAACTGTTGTAACAATATCGCGCACTGTCGCACACATCTCGGTGACATATCGCTCCTTGTCGTAAGCATGACGCCGAAATAAGTCGTTCTGCGACATAACGCGAGTTTGCGGCGAGTTGGGGAGACTTGTCTATGATATCTGCTCGACATGCGGCGAGATCACACGACACCATAGGTCATCACACCGACAAAAGACATAGCGACTCGCACATATTCGTCAATACTCGTGCAAATCTCAAGAACATTTCTCCGATTGTCGAACAGATGTCGTGCACATATCGTATATATCTCGGTTAAACTCGTGTTATATGTATTATGGTACTCATGTCGTGTAAATGTCGAAGAGAACTCGAACAAATGTCGCCCTGAAGACCGTCCTGGACCACCTCGCGCACATTAAGAGTTATAACTCGCCACAACTCGTACATAACTCGAGGCCCGAACTCGCCACTGTGTGACAGGGTCTTTACTGGCTCTATATGTATTGATGGCCACTGTCTGGTGTGATTCCGATCGGTTTGAGTTTCTCACAGCCTCGCAGAGTCTTAAAAGTGAGGCATAAACATGTACTAAGAGGCACGCACTACCACCAACCACTCCATGTCATACAATAATAGCTTACTCTTTATCCCCGAAATATAGACGCATAAAGTTTGTATTGCATGTAGCTTTTTGGGTATTCAATAGTTGCAGTAATAGGTGGTTGTGAGCACTATATGGGGATGTTGTAGATTTATTTTGTAACTAGTAAAGTGAGTACGTCATAATTATAGTTGGCATGGCATAACTCGCTGATGGAGGATCTGAAGGACCAAGTACCTTATTAAGCCTATTATTACAGCAAATGGTGGTAGGGAGTACACTTTAGGGCATTAGATAGTTTTACTCTTAACTGAAGATTTCCCTTTACCTTTGAGTGTCGCATGTACCCATGAGGGACCTGAATGATCACAATCGCTCCTGGTATGTAACCAATAGAGCTTGACAATACATGTATCATATTATAATTGATATTGCGTTGAAATGGCCAAACTTGATGGCGGCGAATACTTCATAGGGGTGTTCTACATTTTGGTAGAGAACTCAATCGGTTTGAAATGTCTGTATGAGTACCCTTGTGTATAGAATGTACAGAATTACTGTGCTATATTGTTATAGGGGTAATACCGGGTGCGGCATAGAGTCACTGACGCTGATGTAACTTTCAAGACCCAAGACCAAGGGTTATTATACATTGTGTTTTTTTTCTTTTTGGGGGGCCTAATTCCACACCATAGGACCAAACATTTGGTCTGAATTCCCACATAGGAGATGCTTGTTTTATAAAATGGTCTAGGATATATTGCCTCATTTATCTTTTTTAAAATGAAGTGCGTGAACATTTAAATAACACTTTTCTAACAATAATAGTTATGGTTTAAGTTGCATTCCATAAGGTTTAGTGAAATAACTTGACATAATTACGAGTAAGTTGGACAACAAGTTCTTACATTTAAATTTATCCCTAGCAGGGCCTCAATTATATTAATAAAATTGTTGATTCGTGTTTGTTCTTGTCCTGCCACTCAATTCAATATAAGATATATTTTAAAAATGTCCTGACCATCATTTACTAATCTAACTCATTCGTTAGTCTAATAATGGGTCTCGTTTTAGGCGTAAACCAAAGTGGGGCCTCATTTTCACAATTTACTATTACAAATGTGATTAATTGTATACACACATTATTTGCAAAATATAAACAACATTTAGGGTGTTTTGCAACGCAATACTTTATACAACATAAACTACATTTCAGGTGTTTTGCGTTACATCCGAGTGAATATAATAACTTATATGTGTTTAAGCTAATTATTTTGATAAAAAGCTAATGTACCCATATGGGGCCTCATTTGCTTAATGATGACATGGTCTCATTTAAATATTTAGCTATGTCCGTACTTATTTATATGTCACTGAATTCATTTCGAATAATAGATATAATGAAACATTTGTTTAACATGCATCATTTAATGTAATACATTTGTTTGTCTAAAAGCGGGCCTCGTTTTATGTGTAAATCACGAGTGGGGCCTCGTTTTCACAATTTACTATTACAAATGTTTAGAAATGGAATAAACACATGATTTGGCATACTATAAACAGCATTTTTTGTGTTTTTCTGTACATTTGATAAAATAATAATGTATTTTTACTGATAAATTCATGCACATTCATATACCCCCTTTGGGGCCTCATTCTGAGAATTGCTCAATGATGACAAGGTGGCATCACTCGGATTCTGTTATGGTATGGTCCAGAGAACAAGAAAATGCAAAAACATTTTGTATAGAAGATATTGCACGGTCCCTTGCAAGTTCTGCCGGACTATATTTAGTGGTATACATTATAAAATGACTGTTTTTGGCAGGTGACCGAGATTATTGGTTGACATTTCAATATGGCTGTTGTTGGCAGGTGACTGTAGTTTTAGGTTACATTATAATATGGCAATTATTTCCAGGTGTCTGTAGTTTGAGGTTGAATTATAATATGGCAGTGATAGACCGGTGACCACAAATAGTGGTTGACATTTCGATATGGCTGTTGTTGGCAGGTGACTATAGTTGAAGGTTTCGTTATAATGTGGGTATTTTAGGCAGGTGGCTGTATTTTGAGGATACGTTATAATATGGCTATTATTTGCAGGTGTCTGTAGTTTGAGGTTGAATTATAATATGGCAGTGGTAGCAGGTGACCACAATTAGTGGTTGACATTTTCATGTGGTTGTTTAAGGCAGGTGATTGTAGTTTGTTTATATATTGTAATATGGCTGTTGCAGGCTGGTGACATTATAATATGGCTGTTGTTGGCAGGTGACGGTAATTAGTGGTAGACATTATAATTTGGCTGTTGTTGGCAAATGACCGTAATGAGTGGTAGCCATTACAATTTGGCTGTTGTTGGCAGGTTACCGTAATTGGTGGTAGACATTATAATATGGCTGTTGTTGGCAGGTGACGGTAATTAGTGGTAGCCATTACAATTTGGCTGTTGTTGGCAGGTTACCGTAATTGGTGGTAGACATTATAATTTGGTTGTTGTTGGCAGGTTACCGTAATCAGTGGAAGACATTATAATTTGACTGTTGTTGGCAGGTGACCGTAATTAGTGGAAGACATTATAATTTGACTGTTGTTGGCAGGTGACCGTAATTAGTGGTAGACGTTATATTATGGCTGTTGTTGGCGGGTTACCATAATTAGTGGTAGACATTATAATATGGCTGTTGTTGCCGGGTGACCGTAATTAGTGGTAGACATTATAATTTGGCTGTTGTTGGCAGGTGACCGTAATTAGTGGCAGCCATTTCACTTTGGCTGTTGTTGGCAGGTTACCGTAATTAGTGGTAGACATTATAATATGGCTGTTGGTGGCAGGTGACCGTAATTAGTTGTAGACATTATTATTTGGTTGTTGTAGTCAGCAGCCGTATTTATATATTGTTGAATATTGTTAATGTGTGTATTAGGTATTTTTGTATTGATTTAACCTGTTTGACCAGTTGTATGTGTGTATTATACTGCAGGAAACGGATTTATATAGTCAATGTGTACTGTGTGGTCAGTGTGTTAGAGATGTCCAGGTTGGAAGCATGGTGTGGTTCTACTGAAGTAATAGTTTATCTATATGTATAATTGTTATTTCAGTGAAACATTTCGTGTGGATTATTGAATTACTTTATTTATAATTGACATGTTTGAATATTTTCCCTTTCTACATTTCAATATTTCTTTGAACTTGTAGATGGATTATGAGATTGCTGTGTTGTCCTATTTTAACAGTTATACACATAACCGAATTTCTAATTGGCCATGCTAAAAATATAATACCATCTGATATATTATATCAATAAATCTTAGGCTGTGTTATTTATACATTCCAAGGCGTATTCATGTACAAAATCATCCATGCGTAACGGTTGGTGCGAAATTGCGTTTTTGCACGTTGGCCTCGTGCACAGCTTGGAATAGTCTCGTACTTGGTATGAATTTGTTCCCTGTTGATCCTGTTGATAGGCTTTTCTTAAAAACACTACAAGTTGTGAGAATGGGCCATGTGGAGCGCGCTCATGATGCCAGAGGCACGCAAACATTGAACGAATTTCTGATTGGGCACGTGTTTTTTATAAATTAGTTTAAAAAATGCTTTATGAACAATACAAATAATCGAAACCCCGATATTGTCAATTTTATTGATAGGAAATATGTTTCTCGCAGTAATTCGAGCTAAACAGCACTCTAGTATGAATATCACATTTTTCAAAATGACGTTTTGACGTACATGTCTGGTTTTTTGGTGCTGGAACTCGTCATTCTGACAGTTTCAGCACGCCTCACATTTCTTATTCTCGTCAGTATTAATTCTATTCATTAAAGCCAGTCGACAGCAAATACATTCTGACTAGTGTAATAAATCAAACATGTCGGACACGTGAACAACGTGCACCTAAGCCATTTTGCACTAACTGTTCCGCATGTATGATTTTATGCATGCACGCGTAATTTATTTCTTGAAATCGATGGATAAGCGCATGGAATGACAATAACTACAATTTTAGAAATATTGATTGAATATATTGCATAATATAATATTTCATTGAGTGGCCAATTAGAAATTCGGTTAAGTGTACACATGTGTGAATGCTTGAATACCTGAAGACAGGTAGCAACAGTAAGAGATTGCCATTTTAATTTAGCTGAAGAATACAGGAAACAAGTGCAAGCATAGACCCTTATAATATGGTTTATGTCGGTAGGCGACCTTGGTTTTGGGTTAACAAAAAATATGGTTGTTGTTGGTTGGTAGGTGACTGTGGTGGAGGGTGTACATTATAATATGGTTGTTGTTGGAAGTTGTTGTTGGAAGGGTTAGGTGTACATTATAATATGGTTGTTGTTGGTAGGTGACCGTGGTGATGGGTGTACTTTATAATATGGTTGTTGTTGGTAGTTGTTGTTGGAAGGGTTAGGTGTACATTATAATATGGTTGTTGTTGGTAGGTGACCGTGGTGATGGGTGTACTTTATAATATGGTTGTTGTTGGTAGGTGACCGTGGTGATGGGTGTACATGATAATATGGTTGTTGTTGGTGTGTGACCGTGGTGATGGGTGTACTTTATAATATGGTTGTTGTTGTTGGTACGTGACTGTGGTGATGGGTGTACTTTATAATATGGTTGTTGTTGGTAGGTGACCGTGGTGATGGGTGTACTTTATAATATGGTTGTTGTTGTTGGTACGTGACTGTGGTGATGGGTGTACTTTATAATATGGTTGTTGTTGGTAGGTGACTGTGGTGATGGGTGTACTTTATAATATGGTTGTTGTTGGTAGTTGTTGTTGGAAGGGTTAGGTGTACATTATAATATGGTTGTTGTTGGTAGGTGACTGTGGTGATGGGTGTACTTTATAATATGGTTGTTGTTGGTAGTTGTTGTTGGAAGGGTTAGGTGTACATTATAATATGGTTGTTGTTGGTAGGTGACTGTGGTGATGGGTGTACTTTATAATATGGTTGTTGTTGGTAGGTGACTGTTGTGATGGGTGTACATTATAATATGGTTGTTGTTGGTAGGTGACTGTGGTGATGGGTGTACATTATAATATGGTTGTTGTTGGTAGGTGACTGTGGTGATGGGTGTACATTATAATATGGTTGTTGTTGGTAGGTGACCGTGGTGATGGGTGTACATTATAATATGGTTGTTGTTGGTGTGTGACCGTGGTGATGGGTGTACATGATAATATGGTTGTTGTTGGTAGGTGACCGTGGTGATGGGTGTACTTTATAATATGGTTGTTGTTGGTAGGTGACCGTGGTGATGGGTGTACTTTATAATATGGTTGTTGTTGGTAGTTGTTGTTGGAAGGGTTAGGTGTACATTATAATATGGTTGTTGTTGGTGTGTGACCGTGGTGATGGGTGTACATGATAATATGGTTGTTGTTGGTAGGTGACCGTGGTGATGGGTGTACTTTATAATATGGTTGTTGTTGGTAGGTGACCGTGGTGATGGGTGTACTTTATAATATGGTTGTTGTTGGTAGTTGTTGTTGGAAGGGTTAGGTGTACATTATAATATGGTTGTTGTTGGTAGGTGACCGTGGTGATGGGTGTACTTTATAATATGGTTGTTGTTGGTAGTTGTTGTTGGAAGGGTTAGGTGTACATTATAATATGGTTGTTGTTGGTAGGTGACTGTGGTGATGGGTGTACATTATAATATGGTTGTTATTGGTAGTTGTTGTTGGAAGGGTTAGGTGTACATTATAATATGGTTGTTGTTGGTAGGTGACTGTGGTGATGGGTGTACATTATAATATGGTTGTTGTTGGTAGGTGACTGTTGTGATGGGTGTACATTATAATATGGTTGTTGTTGGTAGGTGACTGTGGTTAAGGGGTACATTATAATATGGTTGTTGTTGGTAGTTGTTGTTGGAAGGGTTAGGTGTACATTATAATATGGCTGTTGTTGGTAGGTGACTGTGGTGATGGGTGTACATGATAATATGGTAGTTGCTGGTTGGTGACTGTGGTTATGGATGGTGTACATTATAATATGCTTGTAGTTTGCAGGTGTCTACTGTCTTGGGTGTGCATTATACTTGTTGTTTTGGCAGGTGTCTGTAGTTTTTTGTTAGCATTATAATATTGTTGTTGTTGTTAGATGACTTTGTTTCTGATCTACATAATTATGTGGTTGTTACGACATGAAATGGGGTTTATATCATAATTTGGTTGTTTGATTGCTGAATGTAGTTTTGAGTTTACTTTATTATATGACTGTATTGTCTGGTGATGCATGTTTTGTGTTTTCACCTTGATATGAATGTTGCGGTGTTCTGTTGTTTTGGGTTTCCAATATATTCTAGCATGACAAATTATACCATTACATATCGGCCGAAATTTCAATAAACATGATGTCATTTTTTTCATGATGTCATGCATGTACATTCTTTCTTAACCAGCGTATGCTTTATCTGAATTATAGACTTGTTCACATGTTTTACAAAGATGTTAAGGTAAGAATTTAACGTAAGCAACGTGTTCTTATTTAATTTATATTAGCCAACCAGTTCCTGTCCAGCTAGTACGCGTGTCCACATACAACCACGTACGGCCACTACCAACCAGTAAGCTTTACCCAATCAGTCCCTGTTTCCATAGGCAAACTCTGTGCAGGTCGGTCCCAATGTCCAAATATTGAAATCCTCTGCCACCCAACTTTCGTGTACAACGATCATCTCTGCCAGACACAGATACCATTGTCCAAATACATTCACTGATCACCTCTGCAGTCTTGTTTTATTATCTCAATACATACACTTACCGTTTGTTGATCTTGTTCTATTGTTCAAATCAATACACTGAATACCTCTGCAACCTTGTTCTATTGTCTAAATACATACACATATCACATCTGCAATCTTGTTCTATTGTCTAAATACATACACATATCACATCTGCAATCTTGTTCTATTGTCTAAATACATACACATATCACATCTGCAATCTTGTTCTATTGTCTAAATACATACACATATCACATCTGCAATCTTGTTCTATTGTCTAAATACATACACATATCACATCTGCAATCTTGTTCTATTGTCTAAATACATACCGTATCACATCTGCAATCTAGTTCTATTGTCTAAATACATACACATATCACATCTGCAATCTAGTTCTATTGTCTAAATACATACCGTATCACATCTGCAATCTTGTTCTATTGTCTCAATACATACACATATCACATCTGCAATCTGATTCTATTGTCTAAATACATACCGTATCACATCTGCAATCTAGTTCTATTGTCTAAATACATACACATATCACATCTGCAATCTAGTTCTTTTGTCTAAATACATACACATATCACATCTGCAATCTTGTTCTATTGTCTAAATACATACACATATCACATCTGCAATATTGTTCTATTGTCTAAATACATACACATATCGCATCTGCAATCTTGGTCTATTGTATCAATACATACATTTATTACCTCTGCAATCTAGTTCTATTGTCTAAATACATACACATATCGCATCTGCAATCTTGGTCTATTGTATCAATACATACATTTATTACCTCTGCAATCTAGTTCTTTTGTCTAAATACATACACATATCGCATCTGCAATCTTGGTCTATTGTATCAATACATACATTTATTACCTCTGCAATCTAGTTCTTTTGTCTAAATACATACACATATCACATCTGCAATCTTGTTCTATTGTCTAAATACATACCGTATCACATCTGCAATCTAGTTCTATTGTCTAAATACATACACATATCGCATCTGCAATCTTGGTCTATTGTATCAATACATACATTTATTACCTCTGCAATCTAGTTCTATTGTCTAAATACATACACATATCGCATCTGCAATCTTGTTCTATTGTCTAAATACATACTCATATCACATCTGCAATCTTGTTCTATTGTCTAAATACATACACATATCACATCTGCAATCTTGTTCTATTGTCTCAATACATACGTGGGTGAATCAAAAAGTTCGTGGAAAAATGTCATAACTCACAAACCACAGCTTAAATTGCTTTCAAATTTTAATATAATGTGATAATAAGTATAACAAAACAATTTGTCAAATTTCAACGAATTAATCAAAACTATATGATTTTTACATTGAAACGCACACATGCTGTAACAGCATACCGGAGCACGTCAACGTCATTTGATGAACGACGTCAAACTTACGCCATGTTTGTCAATACTTACGTTAACGTTTTGACTCATTTTCGCTTCTCGAGGGACTAATACGTAGGTATTTTTGAATAACCATCGTGACAATAGTTTCTTCATTTTAAATTGTTTGTTTAATATCGTGTACGCTGTCCCGTAAGATTTATCTAAGTGTTTTGCTATATCCGCTATTATATAGCGCTGGTCCTCTTCATCGACGTTGCGTTCCAACGTCACCAGTATCGGGTGTATTGTATTCGGTTGTCAACTTCTGATATCCTACACGAGACATTAATTCCACTTATAAATCAATGTCTATTTATTTCAGATTATATACCTGCACGTTTAAAACCATATATTGTCTCTGATGTCGTACGAATATTCCAGTTTTACGCATATTTTGATAGCAACCCGCGGTTCCGTCAATACCGGTAGACCAGTTTTACGCGGTTATTTCTATATAGTGCGATTACGTAAATGTCGATTAAAATATTATTTATCGGAGATGACGTCTGAAATTTTAACAGACTTTATAAATTATATCATGCAATCAGGCATAACATTTTGACGGATTTTGGAGGTCCTACACTTGAGATATTTAAGAAAATTTAATAAAATATGTTTCAAATTATCCGTGTGCTCCGGTATACGTAATCGCCCTTATTCAAAATATAAATATTTTTAAAACGGTTATCATCCGGTCGCTATGCTTCTGTTTATATAATGAAAATACCAATATATTAATTCAGCATAAATATGACGACAATAACTCTGAAAACAAAAAAGTTAGGACAAAATTCTACGAACTTTTTGATTCACCCACGTACACATATCACATCTGCAATCTAGTTCTATTGTCTCAATACATACACATATCACATCTGCAATCTAGTTCTATTGTCTAAATACATACACATATCACATCTGCAAACTTGTTCTATTGTCTAAATACATACACATATCACATCTGCAATCTAGTTCTATTGTCTAAATACATACACATATCACATCTGCAATCTTGTTCTATTGTCTAAATACATACACATATCACATCTGCAATCTTGTTCTATTGTCTAAATACATACACATATCACATCTGCAATCTGATTCTATTGTCTAAATACATACCGTATCACATCTGCAATCTAGTTCTATTGTCTCAATACATACACATATCACATCTGCAATCTAGTTCTATTGTCTAAATACATACACATATCACATCTGCAATCTTGTTCTATTGTCTAAATACATACACATTGGTAGGTGACTGTGGTGATGGGTGTACATTATAATATGGTTGTTGTTGGTAGGTGACTGTGGTGATAGGTGTACATTATAATATGGTTGTTGTTGGTAGGTGACTGTGGTGATGTGTGTACATTATAATATGGTTGTTGTTGTTGGTGTGTGACTGTTGTGATGGGTGTACATTATAATATGGTTGTTGTTGGTAGGTGACTGTGGTGATGGGTGTTCATTATAGTATGGTTGTTGTTTGTGTTTCTGTGGTGATGGGTGTACATTATAATATGGTTGTTGTTGGCAGGTGACTGTGGTGATGGGTGTTCATTATAATATGGTTGTTGTTGGTAGGTGACTGTGGTGATGTGTGTACATTATAATATGGTTTCTGATGATGTGTGACTGTGGTGATGGGTGTACATTATAATATGGTTGTTGTTGGTAGGTCACTGTTGTGATGGGTGAACATTATAATGTTGTTGTTTGTGTTTCTGTGGTGATGGGTGTACATTATAATATGGTTGTTGTTGGTAGGTGACTGTGGTGATGGGTGTACATTATAATATGGTTGTTGTTGGTAGGTGACTGTGGTGATGTGTGTACATTATAATATGGTTTCTGATGGTGTGTGACTGTGGTGATGGGTGTACATTATAATATTGTTGTTGTTGGTAGGTGACTGTTGTGATGGGTGTACATTATAATATGGTTGTTGTTGGTAGGTGACTGTGGTGATGGGTGGACATTATAATATGGTTGTTTTTGGTGTCTGTGGTGATGGGTGTACATTATAATATGGTTGTTGTTGTTGGTGACTGTGGTGATGGGTGTACATTATAATATGGTTGTTGTTGGTGACTGTGGTGATGGGTGTACATTATAATATGGTTGTTGTTGGTGACTGTGGTGATGTGTGTACATTATAATATGGTTGTTGTAGGTGACTGTGGTGATGGTTGTACATTATAATATGGTTGTTGTTGGTAGGTGACTGTGGTGATGGGTGTACATTATAATATGGTTGTTGTTGGTGACTGTGGTGATGGGTGTACAATATAATATGGTTGTTGTTGTTGGTGACTGTGATGATGGGTGTACATTATAATATGGTTGTTGTTGTTGGTGTGTGACTGTGGTGATGGGTGTACATTATAATATGGTTGTTGTTGGTAGGTGACTGTGGTGATGGGTGTACATTATGATATGGTTGTTGTTGGTAGGTGACTGTGGAGATGGGTGTACATTATAATATGGTTGTTGTTGTTGGTAGGTGACTGTGGTGATGGTTGTACATTATAATATGTTTGTTGTTGTTGGTAGGTGACATTGATGATGGGTGTACATTATAATATGGTTGTTATTGTTGGTAGGTGACCGTGGTGATGGTTGTACATTATAATATGTTTGTTGTTGGTAGGTGACTGTGGTGATGAGTGTACATTATAATATGGTTGTTGTTGTTGGTGTGTGACTGTTGTGATGGGTGTACATTATTATATGGTTGTTGTTGTTGGTAGGTGTCTGTGGTGATGGGTGTACATTATAATATGGTTGTTGTTGGAAGGTGACTGTGGTGATGGTTGTACATCATAATATGGTTGTTGTTGGTAGGTGACTGTGGTGATGGGTGTACATTATAATATGGTTGTTGTTGGTGACTGTGGTGATGGGTGTACAATATAATATGGTTGTTGTTGTTGGTGACTGTGGTGATGGGTGTACATTATAATATGGTTGTTGTTGGTAGGTGACTGTGGTGATGGGTGTACATTATGATATGGTTGTTGTTGGTAGGTGACTGTGGTGATGGGTGTACATTATAATATGGTTGTTGTTGTTGGTTGGTGACTGTGGTGATGGGTGTACATTATAATATGGTTGTTGTTGGTAGGTGACTGTGGTGATGGTTGTACATTATAGTATGGTTGTTGTTTGTGTTTCTGTGGTGATGGGTGTACATTATAATATGGTTGTTGTTGGTAGGTGACAGTGGTGATGGGTGTATATTATAATATGGTTGTTGTTGGTAGGTGACTGTGGTGATGGGTGTACATTATAATATGGTTGTTGTTGGTGTGTGACTGTGGTGATGGGTGTACATTATAATATGGTTGTTGTTGGTAGGTGACTGTGGTGATGGGTGTACATTATAATATGGTTGTTGGTGGTAGGTGACTGTGGTGATGGTGTACATTATAATATGGTTGTTGTTGTTGGTAGGTGACTGTGGTAATGGGTGTACATTATAATATGGTTGTTGCTGGTAGGTGACTGTGGTGATGGATGTACATTATAATATGGTTGTTGTTGGTGTGTGACTGTGGTGATGGGTGTACATTATAATATGGTTGATGTTGGTAGGTGACTGTGGTGATGGGTGTGCATTATAATATGGTTGTTGTTGTTGGTAGGTAACTGTTGTGATGGGTGTGCATTATAATATGGTTGTTGTTGTTGGTAGGTGATTGTGGTGATGGGTGTACATTATAATATGGTTGTTGTTGGTGTGTGACCGTGGTGATGGGTGTACATTATAATATGGTTGTTGTTGGTAGGTGACTGTGGTGATGGGTGTACATAATAATATGGTTGTTGTTGGTAGGTGACTGTGGTGATGGGTGTACATTATAATATGGTTGTTGTTGGTAGGTGACTGTGGTGATGGGTGTACATTATAATATGGTTGTTGTTGGTAGGTGACTGTGGTGATGGGTGTACATTATAATATGGTTATTGTTGGTGTGTGACCGTGGTGATGGGTGTACATTATAATATGGTTGTTGTTGGTGTGTGACTGTGGTGATGGGTGTACATTATAATATGGTTGTTGTTGGTAGGTGACTGTGGTGATGGGTGTACATTAGAATATGGTTGTTGTTGATGTGTGACTGTGGTGATAGTTGTACATTATAATATGGTTGTTGTTGGTAGGTGACTGTGGTGATGGGTGTACATTATAATATGGTTGTTGTTGGTAGGTGACTGTGGTGATGGGTGTACATTATAATATGGTTGTTGTTGGTAGGTGACTGTGGTGATGGGTGTACATTATAATATGGTTGTTGTTGGTAGGTGACTGTGGTGATGGGTGTACATTATAATACGGTTGTTGTTGGTGTGTGACTGTTGTGATGGGTGTACATTATAATATGGTTGTTGTTGGTAGGTGACTGTGGTGATGAGTGTACAATATAATATGGTTGTTGTTGGTAGGTGACTGTGGTGATGGGTGTACCTTATAATATGGTTTCTGTTGTTGGTAGGTGACAGTGGTGATGGGTGTACAATATAATATGGTTGTTGTTGGTAGGTGACTGTGGTGATGGGTGTACATTATAATATGGTTGTTGTTGTTGGTAGGTGACTGTGGTGATGGTTGTTCATTATAATATGGTTGTTGTTTGTGTGTGACTGTGGTGATGGTGTACATTATAATATGATTGTAGTTGGTAGGTGACTGTGGTGATGGGTGTACATTATAATATGATTGTTGTTGGTAGGTGACTGTGGTGATGGGTGTACATTATGATATGGTTGTTGTTGGTAGGTGACTGTGGTGATGGGTGTACATTATAATATGGTTGTTGTTGGTAGGTGACTGTGGTGATGGTTGTACATTATAATATGTTTGTTGTTGTTGGTAGGTGACATTGATGATGGGTGTACATTATAATATGGTTGTTATTGTTGGTAGGTGACCGTGGTGATGGTTGTACATTATAATATGTTTGTTGTTGGTAGGTGACTGTGGTGATGAGTGTACATTATAATATGGTTGTTGTTGTTGGTGTGTGACTGTTGTGATGGGTGTACATTATAATATGGTTGTTGTTGTTGGTAGGTGTCTGTGGTGATGGGTGTACATTATAATATGGTTGTTGTTGGAAGGTGACTGTGGTGATGGTTGTACATTATAATATGGTTGTTGTTGGTAGGTGACTGTGGTGATGGGTGTACATTAAAATATGGTTGTTGTTGTTGGTAGGTGACTGTGGTGATGGTTTTACATTATAATATGGTTGTTGTTGGTAGGTGACTGTGGTGATGGGTGTACATTATAATATGGTTGTTGTTGGTGACTGTGGTGATGGTTGTTCATTATAATATGGTTGTTGTTGGTAGGTGATTGTGGTGATGGGTGTACATTATAATATGGTTGTTGTTGGTAGGTGACTGTGGTGATGGGTGTACATTATAATATGGTTGTTGTTGGTGTCTGTGGTGATGGGTGTACATTATAATATGGTTGTTGTTGGTAGTTGTTGTTGGTAGGTGACTGTGGTGATGGGTGTACATTATGATATGGTTGTTGTTGGTAGGTGACTGTTGTGATGGGTGTACAATATAATATGGTTGTTGTTGGCAGTTGACTGTGGTGATGGGTGTACATTATAATATGGTTGTTGTTGGTAGGTGACTGTTGTGATGGGTGTACATGATAATATGGTAGTTGCTGGTTGGTGACTGTGGTAATGGATGGTGTACATTACAATATGCTTGTAGTTTGCAGGTGTCTACTGTTTTGGGTGTGTATTATACTTGTTGTTTTGGCAGGTGTCTGTAGTTTTTTGTTAGCATTATAATATTGTTGTTGTTGTTAGATGACTTTGTTTCTGATCTACATAATTATGTGGTTGTTACGACATGAAATGGGGTTTATATCATAATTTGGTTGTTTGATTGCTGAATGTAGTTTTGAGTTTACTTTATTATATGACTGTATTGTCTGGTGATGCATGTTTTGTGTTTTCACCTTGATATGAATGTTGCGGTGTTCTGTTGTTTTGGGTTTCCAATATATTCTAGCATGACAAATTATACCATTACATATCGGCCGAAATATCAATAAACATGATGTCATTTTTTTCATGATGTCATGCATATACATTCTTTCTTAACCAGCGTATGCTTTATCTGAATTATAGACTTGTTCACATGATTTACAAAGATGTTAAGGTCAGAAGTTAACGTAAGCAACGTGTTCTTGTTTAATTTATATAAGCCAACCAGTTCCCGTCCAGCTAGTACGCTTGTCCACATACATCCACGTACGGCCACTACCAACCAGTAAGTTTTACCCAATCCGTCCCTATTTCCATAGGCAAACTCTGTGCAGGTCGGTCCCAATGTCCAAATATTGAAATCCTCTGCCACCCAACTTTCGTGTACAACGATCATCTCTGCCAGACACAGATACCATTGTCCAAATACATTCACTGATCACCTCTGCAGTCTTGTTTTATTATCTCAATACATACACTTACCGTTTGTTGGTCTTGTTCTATTGTTCAAATCAATACACTGAATACCTCTGCGACCTTGTTCTATTGTCTTAATACATACACATATCACATCTGCAATCTAGTTCTATTGTCTAAATACATACACATATCACATCTGCAATCTTGTTCTATTGTCTCAATACATACACATATCACATCTGCAATCTAGTTCTATTGTCTCAATACATACACATATCACATCTGCAATCTAGTTCTATTGTCTCAATACATATACATATCACATCTGCAATCTGATTCTATTGTCTAAATACATACACATATCACATCTGCAATCTTGTTCTATTGTCTAAATACATACACATATCACATCTGCAATCTAGTTCTATTGTCTCAATACATATACATATCACATCTGCAATCTGATTCTATTGTCTAAATACATACACATATCACATCTGCAATCTAGTTCTATTGTCTAAATACATACACATATCACATCTGCAATCTTGTTCTATTGTCTCAATACATACACATATCACATCTGCAAACTTGTTCTATTGTTTCAATACATACACTGATCACCTCTGCAATCTTGTTCTATTGTCTCAATACATACACATATCACATCTTCAATCTTGTTCTATTGTATCAATACATACATTTATACCCTCTGCATTGTTGTTCTATTGTCTCAATACATACACTGATTACCCCTGCAAACTTGTTCTATTGTCTCAATAAATACACTGATTACCCCTGCAAACTTGTTCTATTGTCTCAATACATACACTGATTACCCATGCAAACTTGTTCTATTGTCTCAATACATAGACTGATCACATTTGCAATCTTGTTCTATTGTCTCAATACATACCTTGATTACCCCTGCAATCTTGTTCTATTGTATCAATACATACACTGATTACCCCTGCAATCTTGTTCTATTGTATCAATACATACTCTGATTACCCCTGCAATCTTATTCTATTGTATCAATACATACACTGATTACCCCTTCAATCTTGTTCTATCGTCTCAATACATAAACTGATTACCCCTGCAATCGTGCTCTATTTTCTCAATACATACATTGATCACCCCTGCAATCTTGTTTTATTGTATTAATACATACACTGATTACCCCTGCAATCTTGTTCTATTGTCTCAATACATACATTGTTTATCTCTGCAATCTTGTTTTATTGTATCAATACATACACTGATTACCTCTGCAATATTGTTTTATTGTCTCAATACATACTCTGATTACCTCTGCAATCTTGTTATATTGTCTCAATACATACACTGATTACCCCTGCAATTTTGTTCTATTGTATCAATAACTACACTGATTACCCCTGCAAACTTGTTCTATTGTATCAATACATAAACTGATTACCCCTGCAATCGTGCTCTATTTTCTCAATACATACATTGATCACCCCTGCAATCTTGTTTTATTATGCCCCCGTATCGATAGATCGGGAGGCATATAGTAATTCACCTGTCCGTCCGTCCGTCCGTCCGTCCGTCCGTACGAATGCACCGGTAGTTGTGGGGTGTGGAACAATAGGCTATTTTAAGATTCCATTCATTCCGTCACTTGTGGGGTGCAAAATGCTACTTGTGGGTTGCAACCAAACAAAAGAAAGAACAAAAGAAAACCCCACAAATACCGTCTCATGAGTATGTCCGTCCGTCCGTCCGTCCTTCCGTCCGTTCGTCCGTCTGTCCAGGTTAACCCAAATTGACCGTTCCGTCTAGCATTAAAATGGCTTGCTACAAAGTTTTCAAACTTGCATGGATGTTGTATATGACCACTCTCCACGCGCCTGTATCACCTGACTCCATTTTGACCTTCACCTTGACCTAATTTTGGACTTAGACTTATTGAAAGGTAAAATTCTTGGTTAACCCAAATTGACCGTTTCTTCTAGCATTAAAATGGCTTGTTACAAAGCTTTCATACTTGCATGGATGTTGTATATGACCACTCTCCACACGCCTGTATCACCCGACTCCATTTTGACCATCACCTTGACCTAATTTTGGACTTAGACTTATCTCCCCTTTAGTATTTTCACAATAAAATTTTGTCTGGAGCGTATCTTCAAAACTATTTAACGTATTGACTTGAAACTTGAAATATAAATAGATGGCAACTTGGAGAAGTGCATTGACAAAGAACCATAACTCTGTCTGTCTTAAATTTTGAATTATCTCCCCTTAAGTATTTTCAGAATCAAATTTTGACAGGAGCGTATCTTCAAAACTATTTAACATATTGACTTGAAACTTGAAATATAAATAGATGGCAACTTGGAAAAGTGCATTGACAAAGAACCATAACTCTGTCTGTCTTAAATTTTGAATTATCTCCCCTTTAGTGTTTTTTTTATAGTCAAATTTTGCTCTGAGTATATCTTCAAAACTATTAAACATATTGACTTGAAACTTGGAATATAAATAGATGGCAACTTGGAGAAGTGCAATGACCAAGAACCATAACTCTGTCTGTCTTAAATTTTGAATTATCTCCCCTTAAGTATTTTCAGAATCAAATTTTGACAGGAGCGTATCTTCAAAACTATTTAACATATTGACTTGAAACTTGAAATATAAATAGATGGCAACTTGGAAAAGTGCATTGACAAAGAACCATAACTCTGTCTGTCTTAAATTTTGAATTATCTCCCCTTTAGTGTTTTTTTATAGTCAAATTTTGCTCTGAGTATATCTTCAAAACTATTAAACATATTGACTTGAAACTTGGAATATAAATAGATGGCAACTTGGAGAAGTGCAATGACCAAGAACCATAACTCTGTCTGTCTTAAATTTTGAAATATCTCCCCTTTAGTATTTTCAGAATCAAATTTTGATAGGAGTGTATCTTCAAAAGTGTTTAAGATATTGACTTGAAACTTGGTATATGAATAGATGGCAACTTGGAGAAGTGCAGTGACAAAGAACCATAACATCTGTATCACCAGATCACACATAAAGTCGATCAAGGCACTGCTTTCAAATGTGGCATTATTCGTTTACCATCATAAGCCCCTTATAGTTCAAAGTCATGTAACACTATCAAACATTTTAACTGAATAATGGCCCCTGATTGACTTAGCTTTTTATGGACATGGCTTCCACGGGGGCATAAGCGTTTATTGAACGCAGTCTTGTTGTATTAATACATACACTGATTACCCCTGCAATCTTGTTCTATTGTCTCAATACATACATTGTTTATCTCTGCAATCTTGTTTTATTTTATCAATACATACACTGATTACCTCTGCAATATTGTTCTATTGTCTCAATACATACTCTGATTACCTCTGCAATCTTGTTATATTGTCTCAATACATACACTGATTAACCCTGCAATTTTGTTCTATTGTATCAATACATACACTGATTACCTCTGCAATCTTGTTCTATTGTATCAATACATACACTGATTACCCCTGCAATCTTGTTCTATTGTCTCAATACATACATTGATTACCCCTGCAATCTTGTTCAATTGTATCAATACATACATTATAGAATAAAAACGGTGATTTTGCTCATACTTAAACGGGGGGAAAAGGTACGTTATTGTAAAGATTCTCGCGCACACGCGCTGTTGGTGTTAAGTTTTAAGTATGCTCATTTCAGGACCCAACCGACGAAAATAAATGATTTACAGCGTTATATAAACTGTAATTCACATTCTAATTATAACTACTAATCAATTTTCTATAATAGTAAAATAATATACGTAAACAAATATCGATAGATCGGGAGGCATATAGTAATGCACCTGTCCGTCCGCCCGTCCGTCCGTCCATCCGTCCGTCCGTCCGTACGAATGCACCGGTAGTTGTGGGGTGTGGAACAATAGGCTATTTTAAGATTCCATTCATTCCGTCACTTGTGGGGTGCAAAATGCTACTTGTGGGTTGCAACCAAACAAAAGAAAGAACAAAAGAAAACCCCACAAATACCGTCTCATGAGTATGTCCGTCTGTCCGTCCGTCCGTCCGTCCTTCCGTCCGTTCGTCCGTCCGCCCTGGTTAACCCAAATTGACCGTTTCTTCTAGCATTAATATGGCTTGCTACAAAGCTTTCAAACTTGCATGGATGTTGTATATGAACACTCTCCACACGCCTGTATCACCTGACTCCATTTTGACCTTCACCTTGACCTAATTTTGGACTTAGACTTATTGAAAGGCCAAATTCTTGGTTAACCCAAATTGACCGTTTCTTCTAGCATTAATATGGCTTGCTACAAAGCTTTCATACTTGCATGGATGTTGTATATGACCACTCCCCACACACCTGTATCACCTGACTCCGTTTTGACCTTCACCTTGACCTAATTTTAGACATAGACTTATCTCCCCTTTAGTATTTTCACAATAAAATTTTGTCTGGAGCGTATCTTCAAAACTATTTAACATATTGACTTGAAATATGATAAATAAATAGATGGCAACTTGGAGAAGTGCATTGACAAAGAACCATAACTCTGTCTGTCTTAAATTTTGAATTATCTCCCCTTTCGTGTTTTTATAGTCAAATTTTGCTCTGAGTATATCTTCAAAACTATTTAACATATTGACTTCAAACATGGAATATAAAAAGATGGCAACTTGGAGAAGTGCAATGACCAAGCAATATAACTCTGTCTGTCTTAAACTTTTAATTATCTCCCCTTTAGTATTTTCAGAATAAAATTTTGACCGGAGTGTATCTTCAAAATTGTTTAAGATATTGCCTTAAAACTTGATATATAAATAGATGGTAGCTTGTAGAAGTGCATGGACCAAGAACCATAACTCTGTCTGTCTTACATTTTGAATTATCTCCCCTTCAGTATGTTCATGATAATTGTTTGTCTGGAGCGTATCTTCAAAAGTATTTAAAATATTGACTTGAAACTTGGTATATGAATTGGTGGCAACTTGGAGAAGTGCAGTGACAAAGAACTATAACACCTGTATCACCAGATCACACATGAAGTCAATCAAGGCACTGCTTTCAAATGTGGCATATTCGTTTACCATCATAAGTCCCTTATAGTTCAAAGCCATGTAACACTATCAAACATTTTAACTGAATAATGTCCCCTGATTGACTTACAGCTTTTTATGTACATGGCTTCCACGGGGGCATAAGCGTTTATTGAACGCAGTCCTGTCTTGATAGTTGCCGATACTATAGTCGACGCTCATAACAAAAACTTGAATGTGACGTCGCGTTTGTTTTCCCGACGTCGCCCAAAATGTCCCGCCAAAATGTCGTAACTTTTAAAAACATACTAATAAAGGGTTGTTTTTATGCTATAATAGCGTTTACGCATGCTTTTTCGTGCTATTACATCTGCAGAGTCCTTCGGAAGTGTTGGTGCCCTCGCCCTGACGGGCTTGGGCACCAACCGTCCCACGGGACTCTGCAGATGTAATAGCACGAAAAAGTATGCGTTAACCCTACATTGATTACCTCTTCATCCTTGTTCTATCGTTTCAATACATACACTGATTACCCCTGCAAGCTTGTTCTACTGTATCAATACATACATTGGTTACCTCTGCAATCTTGTTCTATTGTATCAATACATACACTGATTACCTCTGCAATCTTGTTCTATTGTATCAATACATACACTGATTACCTCAGCAATATTGTTCTATTGTATGCATACATACATTTATTACCTCTGCAATATTGTTCTATGGTATGCATACATACACTGATTACCTCAACAATCTTGTTCTATTGTATGAATACATACATTTATTACCTCTGCAATATTGTTCTATGGTATGCATACATACACTGATTACCTCAACAATCTTGTTCTATTGTATGAATACATACATTTATTACCTCTGCAATATTGTTCTATGGTATGCATACATACACTGATTACCTCAACAATCTTGTTCTATTGTATGAATACATACATTTATTACCTCTGCAATATTGTTCTATGGTATGCATACATACACTGATTACCTCAGCAATATTGTTCTATTCTATGCATACATACACTGATTACCTCAACAATCTTGTTCTATTGTATGAATACATACATTTATTACCTCTGCAATATTGTTCTATGGTATGCATACATACACTGATTACCTCAGCAATATTGTTCTATTGTATGCATACATACACTGATTACCTCAACAATCTTGTTCTATCGTATGAATACATACATTTATTACCTCTGCAATATTGTTTTATTGTATGCATACATACACTCATTACCCCTGCAATCTTGTTCTATTGTATCAATACATACATTTATTACCTCAGCAATATTGTTCTATTGTCTCAATACATACACTGATTACCTCAGCAATATTGTTCTATGGTATGCATACATACACTGATTACCTCAACAATCTTGTTCTATTGTATGAATACATACATTTATTACCTCTGCAATATTGTTCTATGGTATGCATACATACACTGATATGCATACATACACTGATTACCTCAGCAATATTGTTCTATTGTATGCATACATACACTGATTACCTCAACAATCTTGTTCTATTGTATGAATACATACATTTATTACCTCTGCAATATTGTTTTATTGTATGCATACATACACTGATTACCTCTGCAATCTTGTTCTATTGTATCAATACATACACTGGTTACCTCTGCAATCTTGTTCTATTGTCTCAATACATACTCTGATTACCCCTGCAATCTTGTTCTATTGTATCTATACATACACTGATTACCTCTGCAATCTTGTTCTATTGTATGCATACATACACTGATTACCTCTGCAACCTTGTTCTGTTGTATGAATACATACATTGATAACCTCTGCAATATTGTTCTATTGTATGAATACACACACTGATCACCCCTGTAAACTTGTTCTAGTGTATGAAGACACACACTGATCACCCCTCTAAACTTGTTCTATTGTATGATGACACACACTGATCAACCCTCTAAACTTGTTCTAGTGTATGAATACACACACTGATCACCCCTCTAAACTTGTTCTAGTGAATGAAGACACACACTGATCACCCCTCTAAACTTGTTCTATTATATGAATGCACACACTGATCACCCCTCTAAACTTGTTCTATTGTATGAATACACACACTGATCAACTCTGCAATCTTATTCTATTGTATGAACACATAAATCGATTACCTCTGCAATATTATTATATTGTGTGAATACATAAATTGATTACATCTGCAATAATGTTCTATTGTATCAATACATACACTGATTACCCCTGCAAACGTTTTCTATTGTCTCAATACATACACTGATTACCTCTGCAAACTTGTTCTATTGTCTCAATACATACACTGGTTACCTCTGCAAACTTGTTCTTTTGTGTCAATACATACTCTGATTACCTCTGCAAACTTGTTCTATTGTAGAAATACATACACTGATCAACTCAGCAATCTTATTCTATTGTATCAAAACATACAATGATTACCTCTGCAACCTTGTTCTGTTGTATGAATACATACATTGATAACCTCTGCAATATTGTTCTATTGTATGAATACACACACTGATCACCCCTCTAAACGTGTTCTATTGTATGAAGACACACACTGATCACCCCTCTAAACTTGTTCTAGTGTATGAAGACACACACTGATCACCCCTCTAAACTTGTTCTAGTGTATGAAGACACACACTGATCAACCCTCTAAACTTGTTCTAGTGTATGAATACACACACTGATCATCCCTCTAAACTTGTTCTATTGTATGAAGACACACACTGATCACCCCTCTAAACTTGTTCTAGTGTATGAAGACACACACTGATCACCCCTCTAAACTTGTTCTATCGTATGAAGACACACACTGATCAACCCTCTTAACTTGTTCTAGTGTATGAATACACACACAGATCACCCCTCTAAACTTGTTCTAGTGTATGAAGACACACACTGATCACCCCTCTAAACTTGTTCTATTATATGAATACCCACACTGATCACCCCTCTTAACTTGTTCTAGTGTATGAATACATACACTGATCAACTCTGCAATCTTATTCTATTGTATGAACACATAAATCGATTACCTCTGCAATATTATTATATTGTGTGAATACATAAATTGATTACATCTGCAATAATTTTCTATTGCATCAATACATACACTGATTACCCCTGCAAACGTTTTCTATTGTCTCAATACATACACTGATTACCTCTGCAAACTTGTTCTATTGTCTCAATACATACACTGGTTACCTCTGCAAACTTGTTCTATTGTTTCAATACATACTCTGATTACCTCTGCAAACTTGTTCTATTGTCTAAATACAAACACTGATCAACCCAGCAATCTTGTTCTATTGTATCAATACATACACTGATTACCTCAGCAATCTTGTTCTGTTGTATGAATAAATACACTGATCACCTGTGCAATCTTATTCTACTCTATGAATACATAAATCGATTACCTCTGCAATCTTATTCTATTGTATCAAAACATACAATGATTACCTCTGCAACCTTGATCTGTTGTATGAATACATACATTGATAACCTCTGCAATATTGTTCTATTGTATGAATACACACACTGATCACCCCTCTAAACTTGTTCTATTGTATGAATACACACACTGATCTCCCCTCTAAACTTGTTCTAGTGTATGAAGACACACACTGATCACCCCTCTAAACTTGTTCTAGTGTATGAATACACACACTGATCACCCTTCTAAACTTGTTCTAGTGTATGAATACATACACTGATCAACTCTGCAATCTTATTCTATTGTATGAACACATAAATCGATTACCTCTGCAATATTATTCCATTGTGTGAATACATAAATTGATTACATCTGCAATAATTTTCTATTGTATCAATACATTCACTGATTACCTCTGCAAAATTTTCTATTGTATCAAGCAATACATTCACCGATCACCTCTGCAATATTGTTCTATTGTATACTGATTTCCAAAAGTTCTGCATCTTAATTAAAAATTAATTTTTTTGGAAAAGTTAACTTAAAAGATTTTTTAGGAACACTGTCCATTTGCCAAAAAATTGTGTAAACGATAAGCATACCAAAAAAAACAACAACAAATTTTAAGTGTTCAAAACCAAAGGTTACATTAAATGTCAATCTGAAACTGATGTGTCTGGAGGTAAAGACATGTTACAAACCGGAAGTAGCCACCGTGTGGTTTTTGCGCGATTACATTGTCATGATACAATAAAATACGTCTCCAATAGCGTTTTTATGGCAACTGACACCACCGTTGATCTTCAAATAGGGATTAACGGCCTAAAAAGCCACCTAATTCGGATAAATTAATGCGCATGCTCCGCCAAAAAAACGACTTCCGGTCAACAAACGCGCCTGTCAAAAGAATGCTTGATGTCGATATATATGCTAAATCATCAAATAAAAATATCATTTATGAAATACAACATTTTCACTTAGTACCTTGCCAATTTTTGTTTCATCTAACATTGAACACGTGCTTCAACATGCAGTCACTTCCTTCTTGTATTACTATTTCCAGATGACAGGGGTGTTAACCTTGGACAGTATGAATATAACCATGCGCATAGATAACGAATAACAGCTAATTTTCGTGAAAAAAGGAATATCTGCGTGATGGAATGTCCCAAATTTTTATCCCACCGAAAACATATGACATGTTCTTTCAAACCTGAGTCCACGGATGAGTTCCATGACGCGATCTGCCCACAAGGTTGTCCGAGCCATTTTTGATGAATAGAGGAATATTCTCCAGAAGCGGATTGCAATTGTAATGAGTACATGCGGTTGTGACCGCACCTAAAACATAACTTTACACGCACCCCCACTAACTGTAAATTTGGTTTTGAGACTTAAGCAAACTTAAGTAACATTGTAAAATGTCGTTTTGAAATTTTACAAGATGTTAAAACATAAATTGAGCTATCTATAGACAAAATTTAAATACAATAAACAATGTTTACTATTAAATTTCGTGGTTTGAATAAGCGTTGCTTTTTCAAAGTCCGTAAGTGTATATTCACTGATAACCTCTGCATTATTGTTCTATTGTATCAATGCATACACTTATCACATCTGCAAACTTGTTCTATTGTATCAATACAAACACTGATTGCCTCTGCATTATTGTTCTATTGTCTCAATACATACATTGATTACCTCCGCAATATTGTTCCATTGTATCAATACATACATTGATTACCTCTGCAACCCTATTCTTTTGTATCAATACATACACTGATCAACCCTGCCATCTTGTTCTATTGAATCATTGTATCTATACATACGAGGGTTGTTCCAGTAAATCGTGTACTTTGCTATTATTTTTTTATTTGGCGTCACATTAAAATGATTTTTTGCAATGACCTTTATGAATTCATTGTTGATCTTAATTAAGTGGAAAAGTCAACAGATAGGCATATGCTTCATTTTATCGGTTTTTATCCAACCCCGTGTACGCAAATCATAAAACCCGCCTTGATTCATTCATTGAATGTTCAATAAGGTTGTAATTCTCATATTTTCGATATTTTAATGTGCGTAATTTTTACTCCGGCATTAAGGACTGTCTGTTTAATGTCATCACTTTTAAGTTCAAATCAATTTCATTATTTGTGCGAGAAATGCGCATTTTTGAAGAGACACATTAAAAATTAAACCGTGCGATAACTGTGACGTCAGAATAGGAAACACCCGTAGAATCACAGTACACTTTTTTTGATACTATGTCGTCGAGAAAAAGTTTAAGACTCTCAACTAGACTAAAGGATATAAAGTAATGTTTCTAGAACATGTATGTATGAATGACTATAAATATTTAATTATTTTTGGGACATCTGCGGGTTGTATTTCCCCTTGATCAAATGTGTCAAGCACCACAGGGTTTTCACTCTTCTCGCAGTAGATGGGATATGTTCGGGCTAGTTTTATCCCATCGTGAGAGTTTGTTGTTTCGATCAGACAGCTTTTATATGGTGGATTCGATTGTGATTTGTTCGCAAATGCGTATCAGAAAAAGTTTAATGCCATCGTAAGCAATTGAATACAAGGAACATGAACTTAAGATATTGAGAAAAGTGGTTCCACGGTATAACGTTCTTACTTTGACGTCACTGTGACCCGCACTTGCATAACATGTGTATTAGTAATGTAAACTGCATTGTATTTCTTGATACATTTTCATAAAATTCCGGATACCATTTAAGAACATATTCATTAATCATCAGTGAAAATTTGAAACAGATGTTTTGGATATTTTTGTGTAATGAGCAAAGTACACGATTTACTGGGACAACCCTCGTACACTGATCACCCCTGCAATCTTGTTCTATTGTATCAATACATACATTGATTACCTCTGCAACCCTATTCTATTGTCTTAATACATACACTGATTACCTCTGCAATCTTGTTCTATTGTATCGATACATACAATGATTAAAAGAAAACTATACAAAATATCGTTAGTTAATATAGTTTATTCAAGAAAAAGGAATACGTGCCTGTCATTCTACATACTTATACAGTACAATGTTACATAATGTTACGGTCCGCTACAAATATATTAAACGATAACTAATTAAGGAAAACCGGACGCGTATGTTTGTCTTTGCCGATGTGTCACCTAGTATACTGTTAATTCAAGATCGTGTCATAACAAAAGGTGTCATCAACAAATCGTCCGGTTAAAGACCTGGATTTTGGCACTGGGCCAACCAAATTTGGTCATAGTTTTCTCAGCATGTGGTTACTGATTTTTAAGATATCTGACCATATTGTACCCTATTACATAATATTATGCAACATTGCACAGCATGTTAATTAGTTTACAAGAGGCCCTAGTATTAGATAAGAGACAAGAGTATCCTTTATGACAGGAAGTTATAAAATATCTGTAGGCCTATAGTAAAATTAAATTGATATATAAGTTTTTGTAATATTTTATTGTGAACAAAACCCTGAACCATCAAGATTGACATAATTTTGTTTGTGTTGCTTGAAAACGACTGTCGTGAGATTAGACACAAATGCATACAAATTAATGCACAATTATAAAAGTGTTTAAAAAATCTGAACAGATATAACTTATATACCGGTTGCTGTATGCCTCATGATTAACATTTCTTAATAATGTATTCAATGAAATGAGTGAATTGATATTATTCATAAGATATAAAAAATGTTATTTTTGATGTTGGTTTTGTTTTGATGTTTTGAATTAAAAACAAATATATTAACTAGATCTATGAGTATTATGTTATCTTATATTTATAAAAAAGAATCAAAATTGATATTGTGTACCTCTTTGGTATAGTTGCTTAGTTTTATTTGTATCTGGTTTGGGTGTGTATTTATTTAAATAACTCTTAGGAAATATTAATAACTAAAATAGTAAATATTTTGACAAATAGTTTTTACACACTTAAACCAGATGGAAACAAAAATCAAAGAAATATATCTAATTATACAAATTAAACAAACACACAATGGTAACACATATTTTCAAGGGTACATATTACAGTAGCACATTATTGATTATCAGTAGCTATATGGGCCTCTGATCCCTTACACTGACCAGTTACAGTGTTTTATGACCCCAGATAATCACTGATAGTGATCTCATGCTGGCACAATGCTGGCATCATGCTGATCCCTCTATAAAGTTCTGGACCAGAAGCAAAGAAGGAAGAATGTAAGGCTTTAATGTTTACACTTAAACTGGTCCCACGTACAATAAGCACAGGCGTGAAAAATACTTTGTGAAATTCGCCGAGTTTTCTACTTATAGAGTCTTTTTAATAATTTCTTAATAACGAACGCAATTAAAAACGGACCTTTCGTTTGATATTTTGTTGTTAAGCTAGGTATTGCTACAAACATATACCTGAGTAAAGGATCTTTTAGCGAACCAACATAATTGTAATTACGACAACAATGCACTAAATCCAAACAAATCATTTCTAATTGACATGTCTCCAATTATTTAAGACTTCCATTAAAAGTTCTGGCGAAGATAAACTAATCGCAGAAATCTTTATTGATTCTAAACATATTATTGCTCCTTCGTTATGTAAACTTTTCAACTATATTTACAATAATGGTGTTTATCCTGAAACGTGGACCCGTGGTGTCATAGTGCCAGTTCCGAAGAAGGGAGACATAAACAATGTTGATAACTATAGAGGTATTATGTTGACAAGTATTTTTTCAAAACTATTCTCCTTATTGCTCGATTTCCGTGCTAATAGATTCATTGAAGAAAATAGTATTCTTACTGATTGCCAATTTGGCTTTAGAAAACAAAAAAGCACTATTGATTGCATTTTCGTTTTACAGAGCATAATTAATAAAGTAATTCATAATGAAAAGAAAAAACTATACTGCGCATTTGTTGATTTTAAAAAAGCGTTCGACACAGTTTATAGAAATGGAATTTGGTACAAGTTGATGAATAGTGGGTTTTCGTGTAAATTTATTAAAATGCTTAAATCTATGTATTGTTCTGTTAAAACATGTGTCAAAGTAAATGGAAATCTATCAGATTATTTTGATAGCTATATGGGTGTCAAACAAGGCGAAACGTTATCACCATTACTATTTATTATGTTTATTAATGATATGGAAGAAAGCCTTAATGATGTTAACGCTGATATTATATCTCTGAATGAATTACAAATATTTATGTTACTTTTTGCTGACGACACGGTGTTATTTTCGTATTCTGTAAATGGATTACAAATATTATTGAACAATCTGAAACGCTACTGTATTAAGTGGGATATAACTGTAAATACAACTAAGACGGTTGCTATGGTTTTCAAACCAGGTACCAGAATAGAACATTTTGATGTATATTATAATGATTGTAAATTAATTGTTGTCAATAGGTTTGTCTACTTAGGCGTAACTTTATCCTCAAATGGTAAATTTTACAATGCTCAAAAAGCTATGTCTGAACAAGCACTACGTGCTATTTATACATTAAATTCTCTATTCAAGCATGTAGCACTAAATGTAAATGAAAAAATTAAACTATTTGATACAATGATCATACCAATACTTAATTATGGTGCAGAAATATGGGGGTTCCATAAATCACCAGATATAGAAAAAGTCTATATTAAATTTCTAAAGCAAGTACTTCATGTAAGACCACAGACCACGAATGCAACTGTATATGGAGAGTTAGGAAAAATTCCACTAGATATTTTGAGAAAAGAACGAATTTTAAAATATTGGTGTAAAATTATTAATACTCCTGGTAGCTTGGTACATAAGGCTTTCATGCATCAAAAAGAAACAAATGATATCTGGGTCAATAATGTAAGAATATTGTTAAACAATCTTGGTTTTACGTATCTATGGGATATCGAGGGACCGATATCAATTACACAAATGAATAATGTCATAGAAAGACTGTATGATCAATATTATCAGAGTTGGTATTCTTCCTTAGACAATCTTCCAAAATTGAGTACTTATAGAACATTCAAACATACTATTGGTATGGAAAAATATCTGAACTGTATAAAGAATGACAATCACCGAATTGCATTTACAAGGATGAGATGTTCAGCTCATAAACTAGCTATTGAAGAAGGTCGATTCAGAAATATAGAGAGAAATAATAGAAAGTGCTTATTCTGTAATATGAATGTTGTAGAAGATGAATATCATTTCATTCTTGTATGTCCTTGCTTTCGTGATATTAGGAAAACATGTTTACCAAATTATTTTTGCCACTGGCCAACAAAACAAAAATTTATCAACCTGTTGTCGTCTTCTAAAACCAAACTTATTAATATGCTTGCTAAATATATATATAATGCGAACCTTCTACGTGAGTCTTTATCGACTTAAAATAGTATTATTATTGATCATATATATAAATTTTTCCATTGTTAGATTGTATCGAGAAATATACGCTGTCATTTAACAGGATTACTATAAAACGTTCTTTATAAATGTTGTAAATTGTAATAATTATTTTGTACTATGTATGCCTTGTAAATACCATGATGATTGCAAATATTATATTATGTAACATGATGCTTGATGATTGTATTCATGTATATATGCTTTATATAACATGATGATTGCAAGTGGTGTGGTTGTGTGTGTGTGTGTGTGTGCGTGCGTTGGTTTATCTTACTGAGCGAGGTTTTTCATAGAAGTACACACCAACGTAACGAGGTGTACACATATACCGAGGTAATTTTCCCATGACCTCGGTATGGAAACCTCAATAAGCGCGTGGAAATGCCTTCCCAAAGCACTCTGTCAAATTTCTACGAAAACCTCGTAATAACGCTGAGGTACCGGTGTGAGTGTCCTGAGTGTGTTACACACACTTGCCAGCGAAATCCGATCTTCACCTTCGTCTACATCAACGCGCATGCACATGCGCAGTGACACCAAAGCGCGCCATCTTGACAATATGGCTGACCGCATATGCACACGTTCGCTTCGGCGAGGTAAGTTATTTCTGATATTTTGAATTTTAACATGCAATCTATATCTTTCAATGAAATAAATTATTCTACTTTACGTTGACAATATAATTGCAAAGTTTGTGTAGTTAATATTTCGAAGAATCCATCTAAATGACGACGAATGTCTTTTCCATTTTCCAAGACCAAAAAGAAAAAATAATTTTGGTCTGTTGGAAGGGTAGACATTCGTCGTCATTTAGACATCGTAATCGCCCATATATAGGTCACAGCAGTGTAGGGTTAAGACGCAGGTAAAAAAAAACAGCGAAAAACCATGGGAAAATTCGTGTAAGAACGTAACATCAAATTTATCCTACACATTTTCACATACACTTCCACTGTGCAATTTCATGTTCAAGAGACATATAGCCTCGCCTCGTATTTCCGTGGTACCCCTAATTCCGTGGTATTGGATAAAAACAGTTGTGTATGTCATACATACGAAATATACCTGTAAATAAGTGCACTGTCACTTAAATCTCACAAATTAATAAAAAAAGTAGACAAAAAAGTAAATAAACAATCTTTTTGGGCTGAATTTACGTTTCCTCCTAGTAAAGAGTAAATTTTCTAGTGTTTTAAGAGTAGGTCACCAACAAAAGTATACATTACAGCTTATGTTAACTTGTCTGCTACAGTTAGCAACATCTGTCTTAACATTTTTACAAGGTTTCAGACAGGTACATGTCTTGTTGGCAACACTAAGAACTGTTTTCATTGGATACCGTGGAAATAGGGGTATCCGCTCTCCAAGTGTAGAAAGGAGAAGGTTAAGGAAAAACTTAATTTTGTTAATGTTTTGCCCGATAAAAAACATTTAATTAGAATAAATCATAAACCCAAAGGTACATTTTATTATTCAGTGGCAGGCTGTGACCAGTATTGCTGTTGTAAACATAATATTTAAGTTTATAGTTAAGTGCCACGGAAATACGAGGCACCAGCAGAGCTCCAGATAAGGTGCGTGATGGCGTGATTACGCATTGAAATTAACGAAAAACGCATTAAAAATTATTTCTGTGCGTCGTAAAACGCATTGAAAAAGACGATCACGCATTTCTGATCGATTCCGATGCGTGAAAGGGAAGTAACTCTTCCGTTATCCGGTCAGTCTGCTTGGTTTTAGACACTACCAATCCGGTGTACAGGTAGAAAAATCCACTGACAAATGTCACTTTGAAACAAAAGTTGTCGGTAAATATGCAGGATTCTAGCTCTCATAAGCATGTGTTTCAAACCAGATGTGGCAACACGTGAGAGTATGTACGACCTTGCGTATAATTCATTGTCGAAGATGCTTGGATGAGCTTGAATTGCAACTTTCCAGCGCAAAATAGTTGAAAATACATGCATGATGATGACAACATGCGAAAAATGCGAATTTCACGGTTAGTTAAAGTCGCTGTTACGGATAGATCTATAAAAATCATTGGACCATGTAATTTTTAATTCACAAAACAAAGTGACTTTATTAATTTGAATGCAGATCATTTGATATAATTGCTGCACAGTTCATTTACACATGAAAATCTTTTTTAATTAAACTTCAACTTCGTCAATACATTGGTAAGGGTTTAACTACAATGAGACAGCACATGCATTCAGAAAAAGTGATTTTTTATTGCTTACATATTGAATGTAACTGTCATTCACTCTGTGTTTAAAGCCGAGGTCATTGATATTTTGTCTCCGGAGTGTTTCACTCATTAGTTTTGTAAACAGGGAGTGAACGACTCATTGCACCTCAAAATTATCTGGAGCACTGCACCAGTATACAACTATGAAATATGAAGAATGATAGATACTAAAAAAAATAAAAATTTACTTTTTATTTCAGCCGAAGGTGTCATCAATTATATTTCATATGCAATGAACATCAAACTAAATAACAGTGATAAAAAAAGATATAACAACAGCTTAAAAAGATATATTTTAAACACTATATTGACCTTTTGCACAAGTCAAATTCTTAAATTCATCTTGTCTTTCACTCAACTTATTCTCACTTTGTTCAAACTGACAACACTATTTTGTTAGCTTACATCTATGGGGTTTTAGCGTCCACACATAGGAGTATGCTGTAAAATGTTGTTTAACAGACTCTGGAACAATCATGCTACCACTTTTCTCAGATTAGACAAATATGAATCAGGTTAGGTTTCCCACTGTATCAATTAATTATGATATGAATTTCAGTGGGTAAAAATACTAAGAATTTGATTTTTTTGCTATAGATGGCATCAAGAAAAGGAATCCGCCTGAATTTGCAAAGGAATTTATACATAGACCTGATGACCCTCCCGGATTTAGGATTGAAAAGTTTAAAAACAAAGGTACTGTATCAATTATCAATACATTTGCATTTTTCAGATTATTCTGTCAGGATAGCTCAGTGGTTAAGAAGGTCAGTTTAACAATTTGTGAGTTAGAATCCCTGTTTGGCATGACTACGTGTGTGCTTATAAGATCATGAAATTATTTCTACGGCCAGTCTTCCCCTAACTCGCATGTAGGGCAGTTGTCAGTTTCTGGCATGAGTATGTGCACATGGCACTGATGAGTTCTCAGGACTCATGAGAGACAACATAAACTGACTGCTGTGATGTGACTGTAAAAAATGCAGACAAGACATCTAAAAGTATACCAGTATGCTGCATTGTCATACTGAAAAACAGATTGCAATATATGCTCTAGTTATGCCACTATAATTCTCTTGTTTGTAATTTTGTAATATTCAATTTCTTCTTATAGTAATTAGTATTATCAATGATCAGATAAATAATAATTGAATGAACACAGAACAGTGCTATGAAATTAATGAATTGACCCAGGCCAAACTAAAATTGGCTGACTAAGGTTTCATTTTAACCAGCACCAGCTATTATTTTAACTTGAAAAAAAAAGCTTGGGATGCTAGTCCATGTTATAAGTACATCAGTTTTGTTTGTTACTGAACATTTTGATCTGTGGGAATATTCTACTTCCTTGCTTAAATTTCAGGAAGGGGTGTTGTCACAGAAGTTCAAAGAAAGAAAAGTGACTTCCTCCTAGTTTATAGGGGGGAAAAAATATCTGCCAAGGAGGGTGACATTAGAGAAGAGAAACGTTCAAGTGGATATCGGTTCTTTTTCCATTCTGGAGGGAAACGCTTGTGGTAAGCTTTTTACTTTCAACTACATAAAGGTATGCAGTGTACACAAACCTCTATTGTTAAGAAGCTACCATTATATACATATATTGTACTTTAAATGCATGTGTATATAAACAGTGTATAATAATGCTCGATTGACATAACTGTTGTTTGAGGGAAAAAAACTCAATGTTGTCAAAACTTCATAGTGGATTTTTAGCTTCAGACACAAGATATACAATTACAATTGTTCATATTAATATATATGACAATTAGGAAGTGAATATCCTCACTTATGACATTTCTATTATTACACCTCAGGCTCTGAAGCATGATCAAAATTACAAGTAATGGTTTAAAAAACATGCTGCAGATCATGTGACAAAGTGGTCATCTGGCAATTGCAAGGCCTTTGTTGTTATACATAACTTAATCACTGATTTCTTTTTTAAGTATTGATGCAACAAAAGAAAATAAAACCCTTGGCAGGTTAGTAAACCATGGTGAAAGGAAGGAGCGAAATTGTTCAATGAAAGAATGCTCAGGCAGCTTATGCCTTTTCGCCATGAGGTAATTCTTATGCGTTCTTTGTTTCATTTACTACCATAAAACACAGCAATTAATTTTATGCCTCCTACTTGTTGATTGGTAAACACTTGTCTGTTAAAAAATTTTTTTATAAGTGTTACATATATTATATGTGTCATATATAATATAACAACCATTTACTCCTATCGGACTTAAGAATGAATAAAAGAATGAATTTAGAAATTTAAACATTTTTTTCCAGGGACATTGAAGAAGAAGAAGAACTTCTTTACGATTATGGATTAAAGAAATTACCTTGGCAACAGGTACTTTAAAGCTTTTATTAGCTCACCTGAGCACTACTGTAGGGAAACCTATCTGTCGTCTCTGTCTGTGTGAGGGAATATAATCACTTTTTACAATAGAATATATCTAGTTGAACTACAATTTGATAGATTTACTAAAGCTTTTACCTGGAAACTTCTTTACATTTTATTTGAGCACAAGAAAGGGTATTAGTTAGATGATATTGAAGTTCACTTTGTTTCTCAAGAATTACTTGTTAATTTATTAAAATATGGCAATATTACATAACTTAAAAAAAATGTTTTGACCATGTCTATTTAGGTCTCTTAAAAATCCTACCATGTTAAAAATTCACATATTACATTTTCTTTATCCTAATAGAGCACAAGTAAAGGTATCATTAATTTGTTCATAATGTTACATTTTCAGTTATATTTCTGTTTTCTCTTTTGCTGTTCTCAAAGAAAAAGTTCAAGGTTTTGATATCTCTGTATTGACAGCATTATCATGCAAAATGTCTAATATCTAGAAAAAAATACATAGTCTGGGTGTCTGTCTCTTGATAGTCATCATTATTAAATTGTGTCTTGATTTGTTAAATCAAGTTTAGAGGGTTTTTTTGTATTCACAAACATCAGTTTTTTTCCTTTAAAGGCATCGGTACAAGAAAATGAAATATCTCCATGAAAAAAGCATGGAGATTTACTGTTAGAAACTGCTCACTGTTATAATGAAACTTTCTAATTTTAAGGCCTGTCCATGTTTATACAAGATGTTTATTCAAGATTACTAATTTAAATTGTTGCATTATGTAAAAAAGTGAGCTATTGTGATCGCATGTTGTCTGTCCTGCATCCGTCAGTGCGTCAACAATTGCTCTAACAACAACAACTCCTTTTTAAGCAGCTGGCCAATTTCAACAAAATTTTACAGGGATGTTCCTTGCTTGAAGCTCTACCAAAGTTGTTCAAAAAATTTAATTTAATTTAAGCCTAGAGCTTAGCTATTTGGTGTGTAGCATTGTCTAGTCGACCTCTACCAGGTTTGTTCAAATTATTGCCCTGGGGTCAAATTGGCTCTGCTTCGGGGTTAACTTGAATTTTCATAGACTTATATAGGGAAATTTTAGAAATCACCTTGTCAGAAACTAAAATGCCTAGAGCTTAGGTAATTTGTGTAGAGCATGGTGTAGTGGACCTCTACGAATTTGTTAAATTATTGCCCTAGGGTAAAAATTTAGTTGAATCTTCGCCAAATCTTGTCGGATTGTTCGTCTTAATAATATTAAGGACAAGTTAAAATATGGGTCACCTAGGGTCAAAAACTAGGTCAAGAGGTCAAATCTTGGGAAAACCTTATTAGCACTGTAGATGTCAAATTTTGATTGGATCTTCACCAAACCTTGTCAGAATGTTTGTCTGAATGATATGTTAGACAAATTCGAACATGGGTTATCTGGGGGTCAAAAACTAGGTCACAATGTCAAATCTTAAGAAAACCTTGTCTATGCTGTAGTTTTCATGGTTTTGATTGGATCTTCACCAAACCTTGTCAGAATGATTGTCTAATTTGTATGTAGGACAAGTTATAACATGGGTCATCTGGAGTCAAAAACTAGGTCACAGGTTCAAAACAATGTTTTAATTTGTGAACAATGATTGTCATGTGAGCGATAAGGGCCATCTTGGCCCTATTGTTTGTTATTCAAGGTCATGCAATAAATTTATATACAAAAACAGTGCTTTCAACTTCAGAATGTTTTGTAAATTTCAGATGCCTTTCCTGGACCAAGTTTGAGAGAGTGCAATGTTTCTACCTCAAGGAGTGAACCAGGTTTATTTCTTTCTTACTGGAATTTTATACTCACTTCAGCATGAAGTGCTAATGATAAGCTACTTTGATTGGCCTTTGTCTGTTTTTAATTGTGTGTTGTCTGTCAATATTTTCACTTAAACAACATTTGGTTGGTTGCATAAGGAAGTCACAGTGGCCAAAATGAGTAAAACTCGTCCCCTGAAACAGATGACCTTATTTTGACCACACTTCACGGGATGGTCTTCTTACCTACAGGTAGGTCACAGGGCAAAAGAATGTTAAAATTATGCCTTTTAGGTCAAAATTAGCCTTCCATTATTGTCCTAAGTCATGGGAAACCCACAGCCCTCAGGGTCCTCTTGTTTATGTAAATATTGCATGCAAACATATGAGATGTTGATATGAATTTTTTTGGGTGGCTAAATATCATCGGAGGAAGTACAGTGGACATGTATCATAATTGTCAATCGATTGGACTGCAGGAGGCTCTTTAATTTATATATAAATCATAATTAGAAAAAAACTATTAAAGCAGACAAAATTTTTAATTTCTTTACTCAAAGCGCAAATACCAGATATTTAATGGTATAATTTATTTATTTAATCTTTTGAAAGATATTATCTAAACTTATTTTTACCTGTGTGTGGGTTTGTTCATTTAAGGATCAAATGCCTCTTATGGGCCATTGTTTTAAACATCTTCAATAGGGGTCAATGATTATATTTTCAGGCCAAATTTGGGGGCATGTTATCGTTATGAAAGATGGTTGTGAACTAAACGCCTATCCAATGGATTCCACAATCTTGGCAATAGGAAGGTATTGATTCTTCACTTTCTTCTAATTATACCCCTGCAAACAAAGGTGGAGAGGGCATATTGGAGTCACTCGGTTGGTTGGTCGGTCCGTCTGCATTCAATATCACAAGTTAGTGGAGTGAACTACTTTCACAATCTTAAAGTGATTGCAATGAATCTTGAAATATGTTATCTTTTATGTAGCTGTGCAAGACACAATTTTCTTGCCCAACGATTCACTCATTTTAGAGTTATGTGCTCTTGAACTTAGCCATACAGAGTACAACAGCATTCTTAGCTCACAATTGTTTGTGGAGCAAACTACTTCCACATTTTTCAAGGGATTGAAGTTAAACTTGAATTATATTATCAATATGAAATGTAGATGTGCAAGACACAATTTTCATGCCCAGTGATCCACTCTTATCAGAGTTATGTGCCCTTAACTTAGCTGCATAGTGTACTATACATTGTGGTGCTTCGGCAATATGCTTAATAACACTTAAATGTTTTTTGTACGTAATTAGTACACAAAATTCAAACATACCAGTCCACTTTATAAGTACATTTGGAGGCCAGGGATCTTTAAGATTTAGTGAAAACTTGATTTGGCATCTTGCATTCACTTTTTATACGCCCGTCAAGGACGGGACATATTATGTGAAACCCCATGGCTTGGCTGCGGGTGGCGTCCAGCACATTGTCCGGACTCTAAATCAAATAGTGTCATCAGGTCTTCACCAAACTTAGTCAGAAGTTGCATCTAGTTGATATCTAGGTCAAGTTCGAATATGGTCATGCCGGGTCAAAAACTAGGTCATAGGGTCACTAAGTGCATTTTAAACATTCAACATGTTGTCCGGACTCTAATTCAAATAGTATTCATCTGATCTTCACACAACTTGGTCAGTAGTTGCATCTAGATGATATCTAGGTCAACTTCGAATATGGGTTATGATGGGTCAAAAACTAGGTCATAGGGTCACTTAGTGCATTTTAAACATTCAACATGTTGTCCGGACTCTAATTCAAATAGTATTCATCCGATCTTCACCCATCTTGGTCAGTAGTTGCATCTAGATGATATCTAGGTCAAGTTCGAATATGGGTTATGTTTGGTCAAAAACTAGGCCATATGGTTACTAAGTGCATTTCAACATTCAACACGATATACTGACTCTTGTTCAAATAGTGTACATCAGATCTTCACCAAACTTGGTCAGAAGTTGCATCTACGTGATATCTAGGTCAACTTCCCATATGGATTATTTAGGGTCAATAACTGGTTCACAGGGTCACTAAGCAAGTTTTAAACATTCAGCATAATGTCCGGACTCTCATTCAAACAGTTTTATTCGGATCCTCACCAAACTTAGTGAAACTGTTTATGGGCATAAGATCTTGGTGAAGTTCACTAACCAGCACTATCGCTGAGGCTTTTTTTTTTAGTTATGCCCCTTGATACAGTGTCTGCTCTCTAGGTTGACTGATTACAAATTGACCTTCACCAAACTGGGTAAATATATTTACGGGCACAAGATATTGGTCAAGTTCGATAACCAGCATAATTGCCCCAGGCACTTCTCACTTATGCCCCTTGATACATTGAAAATTGACTAAAAATGCAGTGTGCTGGAAGAGTTTATATTTCTCAGATCACAAGGCTGTCTGGATTTCGATGAAAAATGTGTATGGTGCAACATGTCATATTTATAAAAATTTTGCTTATTTAAAAAAAAATTATTGCCATTATATAATTTGCCACTCATAGTATCCCAAACCTTTAGACGGGCGTATTTTGTGAAATTTTGCACCCTTGTTAAATATCCCAACAGTTTTACTAATTTAATGTAACTTGAGAGTTGTTTATGTTTTTCAGTATGCCATCAAATTGCATCATCGTGAAAGAAGCTGCAGCACATGAAGCAATTTTGGAAGTGAATAAATCTTGCGAGGTATGTATTCATTTTCATCCTAAATGATATGCCCTTATTTTGTCTGAGATAATTGAAGGCAAATTGTTAGCTTGTTTCTTTTGAAGAAAACAGTCGAGTTATTTTCATAGTCAGATTGTCATTGGCATGAAAAACTTAAACCTTTCCCCTAATATTTGAATCCTTTGACGGCTTCTTACCACACTACACACCATAGTCACACACCAGAGATTTTTTTCCTTCTTTGTTTGGTACCCGTAAAAGGTACCTTCCCAATTAAAAAAAAATGATCTGTTTTCCCAATTTCAAAGGAAAAAAATTCCAATCTGGTGCAGATTTTCATAAAAAAACAGTTACTTTTTATTTAATTTATTGCAACATTTAGTGCTGAAATAAAAGCCAAAGAGGAGCAGTTGACCTCTTGGACCATGATGAGACAATATATATTCAGAGAAAATGAAATTTTAAGGACAAAGAATACACTTTATGTTGTAAAAACAAAATCATGAACCACGAATCTCAGTAATGACGATTATTCGTACTCGGATTTTTCAATTTGGTTCATGATTACCCGAGTATTCAGATACTCACCACAGCCCTACACACGAAGCTCCTTAGGACAATACCTTTCCACACATGTGCCGCTTTGTGACTTTGGCCTCAAAAGCTTGGAAAAATGAGTTAAATAAGCAAATTTTAGCAAACACAAGGTGGACTTTATTCATGATCACACTGAAGATTCTCAAGGACATCTGACATCATGTTACCTAGACCCCACAGTGATCTTGACCTTAAAAATTCTGGAATAATTGACATGGCTTCCAACAGACAAGCACAGCTGCGTGGACCGCTGTTGTTATGAGCCAGTGATTTTTTGCGGCCTGTGTGTGCTGTGTTCCTTAAAAGTTAAGAATCATTCTTTTTAAATATAAAGAAACTCGGTTGCAGCAATAAATAGTATGTTGTATAATAAGAAATATTGTAGTTCATACTCATTTTACAGATATTATTTAATTATTAATACTTTAATTCAGGTCTTCTTAGTTCGTCGCAAGGAAGAAGGGAATGCGGAGGTCCATTGTTTAAAAGATGATGACCTCTTCACAGTTGGAAAACGTACATTCAAGTGGAAGTACATGAACCAAAGCCAGAAAGGTGTGTGCATTATTTTACTAATTATGTCGCATATACTACATAGTAGTGACATATTGATGAACTCGTTTTTGTTGGTGAGTTGATTGGTTAGCGGATTGGTTGTTTGGTCCTTGATTATTTAAGAAGGACCCAGCTTAGCAAAGCGGGTGCCCTATAGTAATCACTTTGTAACCATCTGTCCGTATGAAAGGTATCAATTTGAAACTTCTTTGGTAAATATATTTCAACAAGGGAAAGTGCAGTGTACAAGACATAAATCTTGCTTAATTAATTGCAATTTTATTAACCCCTTGCAAACGAAGTTATATTGGAGTCATTCTGTCAGTCCGTCCGTTCGTCTGCATGCAATGTCACAAGTTTGTGGAGCGAACTTCTTCCACGTTCTTTCAGCAATTGCAATGAAACTTGAAATATGTTATCACCATGAAGTGCAGATGTGCAAGACACAATTTTCATGCCCAGTGATCCACACATTCCAGAGTAATGTGCCCTTGAACTTAGCTGTGTAGTGTATTATCGCAGAGTTATGTCCCCTTGCATTCTTAGTCTCAAAGCAGCGGTGGGGGTATTAGTCACCTCTGTGACAGCTCTAGTTTGAGCAATTGCAATGAAACTTGATATATGTTATCACCATCAAGTGTAGATGTGCAAGACACAATTTCCATGCCCAGCGATTCACTGCATTATTAGTGTCAAAGCGGCAGCAGGGATATTTGTCACCTCTGTGACAGCTCTAGTTTTTCATGGTCACCCAAAGGACCATCAGCTTTTGAAACCTGCTGGTCCAACTGAATTTCAGGTGGTCCTTCTGCCTATTAATATGTTATTTGTTTATTTACAGTAAAATATTGATACTCCTCCTAGAATTTTCATTGGTCCATAGGACCATTCAAATTTCATGAGTTAATGGTCCTGCACAAAAACCACTGGTCTCGGACCTGTGTACAGACCATAACTGCATAGAACCTTGGCCAATTCTAAGATAACGATTAAAGGTCATATTGTTTGTGTGTCATTACCTCACATTTTCCTGTTAAATTTTTTTTTATACATGATACCTCAGTATGTAAGATTATATTGAGGCACACAGCAGTGTGTGTCATGAACCTCACTGTGTATGAGCTTATGTCTTTACAACCTCGCATCCAGTTATGTTTTATGTTTAGGTCTACTTTTCTCCTTAAGTGTCATAGCTATTGCTTTCAAACCTTGTAGCACTTTACAATCATCATGGAGGGACAGGGCAAGCCAAATTACATAATCCTAGCTTCATTTTGACATAATTATAGCCCCTTATTTATTGAACTTTGAACTTCGGAAATTTTGGTTAAGTTTTGTGTTTAAGTCCACTTTTCCACAGTATTAGAAATAATGAGCAGTCTGCACCCCTCTCAGGCAGTGCTGTTGTTATGTATACTGTTTAAAGAAGTTTTTATTCTTAAGACTTGTCTGGTTAACGAAGCCACTCCTTATCAATGGAAATACACTATAATTTCAAAAATTTGTTGCTTGTCTGCAAAAGTCATACTTATTATAATATTTAGCTCATCTTTTTTTTTTTTAAAACCCAGCTACATTTGTATTGTTGTCACCCGAGCATCATCTGCGTCTGGTTAAGTTTTATGTTTAGGTCCACTTTTCTCCTAAAGTATCAAAGATATTGCTTTCAAACTTTACACTTACTAACCATCATGAGGGGACTTAGCAGGCCAAGTAACATAACTCTAGCTTGCATTTTGACAGAATTATTGCCTCTTAATTGACTTAATGTCATAGGAATTTTTGGTTAAGTGTTGTTTTTAGGGCCACTTTTCTCTTAAAGTATCAAAGCTATTGCTTTTAAACTTTAAACACCTGCTATCCATCATGAGGGGCAGGTCAGGCCAAGTCACATAACTCTAGCTTGCATTTTGACAAAATTATAGCCCCTTAATGGACTTCGAACTAAGATTATTTTGGCTAAGTTTTGTGTTTAGGTACTTTACTCCTTAAGTATCCAAGCTATTGCTTTTTAAACTTGAAACAATAACTATCATGAGGGACGGAGCAGGCCAAGTGACATAACTCTGGTTTGAGTTTTGACAGAATTATAGCCCCTTGTTGGACTTAACACTAAGGAGATCTTAGTTGAGTTCTGTGTTTAGGTCCACTTTTCTTATTCATCTCGCCTGCTCCCGCCAGGTGGTGCTTTTGTTACCTTAAAATTATTATTCAGCAGATAAATAATAACTTTTTTGTTTTTTCAGATAACATGTTGGAAGATTCTTCAATAGATTCTATTAGCAAAGTGATCGAAAATGAGACTGAAAATGATCTTGAATTAGAATCTAGCAAACAGACCTCAAATGATACTGAAGATATGACAATAAACGATTGTGAATTAGAATCTAGCAATCATACCTCAAATGCTCCTGAAGATATGACAATAAACGATTGTGAATTAGAATCTAGCCATCATACCTCAAATGGTCCTGAAGATATGACAATAAACGATTGTGAATAAGAATCTAGCAATCATACCTCAAATGGTCCTGAAGATATGACAATAAACGATTGTGAATTAGAATCTAGCAAACAGACCTCAAATGGTCCTGAAGATATGACAATAAACGATTGTGAATTAGAATCTAGCCATCATACCTCAAATGGTCCTGAAGATATGACAATAAACGATTGTGAATTAGAATCTAGCAAACAGACCTCAAATGATCCTGAAGATATGACAGTAAACAATTGTGAACTAGAATCTAGTAAACAGACCTCAAATGGTCCTGAAGATTTGACAATAATCAATTGTGAATTAGAATCTAGCAAACAGACCTCAAATGACCACGAAGATGTAGAATCCAGCAAACAGACCACAATAGCCATTGAAGATGGGACAGAAAAAAATCTTGAATTAGAATCTGGCAAACAGACCTCAAATGACCCTGAAGATGTGACAATAAATGATCTTGAATTAGAACCTAACAAACAGACCTCAAATGACCATGAAGATTTTACAAGCGATTGGTTTCCAGAATCAGATCAAGAAACTATGGATGACAGTGTAAATGATCCTGACTATGTGGTTGAAAAAGGATATTCTGACTCAAATGAAGATAATGACTATGACCTTTCACACCATGAGAATGATTTTGTACCTGACTCGTCAAGTGATGTGTCAGATACAATTCCTCCAATCACAAGTTTACCGGCTCTCGAGAGGAAGCATACATCTCTTGATGATTCGAAAGAAAAACCTCAGAAACGAAAAAAGCGAAGGGAAAACACAGGTAATCATAGCCTTTCTTCAGCATCAGCAAATGTTACAGTACAGGCTACCAATAATGCTGTTGGCAGAAGAAAATGGGACAAAACAGAGTACTGCCTGTACTGTTCAAAAGGTTCAACAAATGTAACCAAGCACTTCTTAAAGAGCCACAAGGCAGAAACAGATATAAAGCAAATTTTGGATTTGTCCAAAGGGTCAAAGGAGAGAAGCCAAGAAATATTGCGAGTTAGAAGAGCCGGTAACTACCAACACAATTGTTCTGTTTTGAAAGAAGGCATGGGTGAAATAGTTGTTGTCGCAAGACCAAATGTTGAAACAAAACCTGAAGACTACCTACCATGTGAATGCTGCTTAGGTTTTTTTCTAAGGGACAGTTTATGGAGACATAAACAAGTGTGTCCATTTGTTGGGACGGGGCGCAAGTCCAGAAATGTACAAGCTGAAGCATACCTTCTTCTACCTTCCTCCGTAGATATACATGAAGGATTGAAATCCAATGTTTTCAGTAAGATGGCCTCTGATGAAGTTACCATTGCTGCTCGAGGTGATAAGATCATAGTGAAGATTGGAGAAAAACTTTACCAGAAACATGGGCACTTACCACACCTTCGTAATCATGTAAGTCAAAAGATGAGAGAGCTGGGTCGGTTTTTGATTTGTGCTAGAGAGCAAGATTCAAACATCATTCGTATAAGTGACATACTTGTTCCAGAAAAATTTCCACTGGCTGTAAAATCTGCAAAGATTTTGTGCAAATTTAATGAAATTGAAAATAGTTTCGGAAATCCCTCCCTAGCTCTGAAGTTGGGACATATTCTTAAAAAATGTGCCAAACTTTTGAAGTGTGAAGCACTTATCAATGCGGATATGGAGTTGGGAAAGAAAGCTGATGGATTTTTGACCTTGTGTGAACAGGAGTGGACAGATGAAATTTCATCTTGTGCTCTAAGCACATTGACAACTGCAAAAATGAACAAGGGGCAAACATTGCCATTATCAGAGGACATTGTTAAACTCCAGCAATACTTCGATAAAAGAAAAAGGACACTGACAGAAACTCTTACAAAACAATTTGTGAAATCAGATTGGGAAATGCTGAACATGATGACTTTGGCAGAACTTGTTTTATTTAACAGGAGAAGAGGTGGGGAAACACAAAGAATGCGCGTTCAGGCATATGTATCAAGAATGAAGAACCCTGAATGCCCTCCCCAGGAAATAATGGATTCCCTTTCCACAACTGAAAAATGCCTACTCAAAACCCTCTCCAGAGTTGAGATCAGAGGAAAAAAAGGTCGAACCGTGCCTGTGCTGATACCAAACAAACTTCAGAGAAATATTGATCTTCTAATACAACAACGTCAGGAGGCAGGTGTAGCTAAGGAAAATGAATATGTTTTTCCTAGGCCAAACTTTGGATCGGTAGAACCACTGAGAAGTAGTGATGTTTTAAGATACTTCGCAAACGAAGCTGGATTAAGCAACCCAAAACACATAACCAGCACAAAGCTACGAAAGCATGTGGCTACAGTTGCCCAAGTTCTGAAATTAGACCAGAATGATCTGGACACTATGGCTAGTTTCATGGGCCATGATATCAATAATCACAGATCCTTCTATCGTCTTCCTCAAGAAGTTTTGCAGGTGGCGAGAATGGGGCGGCTCCTTACAGCATTCAACAATGGAACTGTCGGGCAATACAGTGGGAAGTCAATTGATGATATTTCATTGGAAGAGGGTAAGTGAAACTGAAGTTGTTGTTTCCAATATGGTAATTTTAGTTCATTCATATAGACCAGGGAAATTATAAGAAATATTCAGTTGAGATAAACTGCTGCATTAAATTTTGCCATCCGTAACAAGCTCATCTGGTTTTCTTTCTTTTTGAAAAGTCCAGGTGTTGCCATGTTTTTTCCATTTTTTATAAACTTATTATGTGCTTACCTGTTGCTTTTTAAACCTATTTTTTGGCTGTTTACTACTTTGTGGTCAGGTGAGCTTTTAGATACTTCTGGATGTCTGTCGTCTGTCCGTCAACAATTGAGACTGTTACTACTCTAGCATTCACATACCTTAAGCAATTATGATCAAACATGGATGTGATGTGTATGGCAACATGATCTCGGCCAAGTTTGATTATGGGTCAAATTCGACCAATATGCTAAAGTTATCTGCCCTTGAATTACAAAAAGTGTTATATTTCGCCTTGTAACCACTCTAGCGCTTTTATTTCTTCTTAGTTCATGATGATTTTTGTACAGAATGTGTTTGACCTTAAGATTTTGAGCTAAATCGGTCCAGTATGTCTAGAGTTATATGCCCTTGAATAACAAAAAAATGCTATGTTTCACCTTGTTACACTCTAGTGCTTTCATTTCTTCTCCAATTGTGATGATTTTCATTCAGAATGTGTTTGACCTTAAGATTTTGGCCAAGCCTAGTATGTCCAGAGTTATATGCCATCGAATAACAAAAAAACTCAATATCCTTGTTGGTTTAATCTTTATGAAACTTGGTCAGCATGTTTGTTCCTATAATATCTAGGTCAAGTACGAATCTGGGTCTTGTTGGATCAAAAACTAATCACATCATATCTTAAATTATCCTTGTTCAAGCTATAGAGGCCACAATTTTGACTCAATCTTAATCTTGGTCAGCATGTAGGTTTAAATGATATCTAAGCCAAGTTTGAATCTGGGTCATTATGGGTGAAGGCTGCACAGATACTCAGGTGAGCGATATAGGGCCATCATGGCCCTCTTGTTTTAAATGGCATTGACCTTGATCATTTGTCATTTAGCATATATGATTCTGTCCATAAATAAAAAAGCTGGTCAACATATCATTGTTTGCTTCATTGATTTTCGTATCCATCCTTACCTTTTGTCTTGATTATAGATAATGAGTTGAGCAGTGATGACAGTGGTGGTGAGCACGATGATGAATGCGATGATGACGCAGTGCAGGATCAGGATAATTCAACTGATGGTAAGAAGGGTTTACATGATTATACATTGCTACATCATTGTTACATTTTAACTTGACTCAAGACAATTTGAAAAAAGTTTCCCTGTTTGATTATAAATTAATAAGGAATCTGTCAATATTGATATCTTACAGACATTTTGCTATTCTTTGGAACTTTATTAATGTATCTAGCACAGGCTCCTAGCCAAGCTCAAAACTGATGAATGTTGTCAATAAGTAAGCCCTTCTTAGTATTGAGTAGCGTAATATGTGGTTTTGTGTTGCCTTTTTTGTTTCTTCAACATGCATAAATAAAGATGCAAGATGTGCTTTCTGATAAAAGCGTATGGGTAAAGCATAATACACAATGTTTTATATTAGTGATATTGATTGTTTTAAGTCCCACAAGCTTATAGATTTATCAGTCGTAATAGTTTATGTTTGTCCTATAACAGAGGAATCCGGTGTGTTTTCCTCCTGTGCATACTTTATAGCAAGAAAATTTGTTTCTGAAATCACCATCGTATTTATGGAACAGCTGTGTTTTCCCGCAGTCTATAATTATATTTATGCATATGCGTTTGTCACGTCAAAGTGACGAAAGATAATGTTCTACTTGAAGTTTATTAATTTTGCATTTATTTGTTAATAATAATAATGGATAGACAATGTACTCACAGACGACGACATACTACTTCCTGAGTCAACCATGTTGCATTTTTACAGTCTTTCGTAATGTGTCGGAATCATGTTATGCAAATGTCATAAAGTGACGTCACTCGCTAGATATCTTTTTCTAGTTTTTAAAAGCGAAATGAGTATTTTTAGAAGAAAAGGTGCTCGTTCCGTTGGTAATTATTATCATGGGATAATAATTAATAATAATAGTAATCACTTGTTTTTTTAGCATATTTTTTATAGCAAAAAGCTAATGGGACTTTAAGGCATTTCTTATAATTTCAGATGTGTTTCTGGGACCAAGTTCCAAAGTAAAAGAAGCTTCTTCCTCAAGGAAAAAAACAGGTCTGTCTTTTTGGTATTTTTTAAGCTCGCCCAAGCACAAAGTGCTAATGGTGAGCTATTTTGACCGCCTTTGTTTGTCGTCCGTCTTAGTGTGTTGGGTGTCGTCTGTCAATATTCTCACTTGATCTCTGAAACCACTGCAAACTTCACAGGAATGATCATTGGGTGAGTGAGTCCCCTAATAAAGTTGTTCGGTTGGTTACATAAGTAGGTCATAGGGCAAAAAAGGAGCTTCAAAATGCAAATTTCAAAAATCTTCCTGTCTTAAACTAGAAGCCCCAGTGCTTTTATATTTAGTATGTAGCATCATCTGGACGTCTTCTTTCAATTTTTTTAAATTATGCCCAAGGGTTCAAATTTGACCTACCCCGTGGTAATTGATTTTACTTAGACCTATATTAGAAAAACTTAAACTCGTCGTCTCTGAATCAGATGGCCTGATTTTGACCAAACTTTATAGGAATATGGTCCTTGGGTGGTCCTCTCCCCATAAGAAGGTCACAGCAAATTCAAATTATGCCTCTTAGGTCAAAAATAGCCTTGCATTTTTGCCCTAGGTCATGGTCCCTCAGGTGAGCGACCGAGGTTCCTCAAGGCCCTCTTGTTTTAAATTATGCATTATACATAACATTATGCACAATTGTGAATAGTTTGAAGAGTAAAACAGTTGAGCTTCAATTGTATCTTGCTATTCAATGTTTTTTGTAAGAAACTTGTAAAATCAATTTATCATATTAGAATCCCAATTCTGAATGCACCAGTCAAGCTTGACAAAAGAGGTTCTCCCCTTTTTATACATTTAAAAGTTCTGTGAAGTTCCCTGTAGATTGTGTGAAAACTTGATAATATTTTCAACATGTGAAAGTTGAAACCTTTTTCTACTTCAGCCCCCAAAATTGACCTGACTGATGAACAGCGCCAGCTGCTGAGTCGTTTGTTTAAAATGCGACGTAACAATGCGACGAGAGCTGAGGAAGATTGATTGTTTGAATGCTTCAACTAAGTACAAATGTCTTCAAGTATTGCCATGGAAGAAAATCAAAAACACTGTGCACAACTGGATTACGGTTGAAAAGAGGAAAATAAAACATTTATAACAGCTAATGGATAAACATTGTTAGTCAGCCTTTGTCGGTGTGGATGAAAACTTCATTACTCAAAACCTCATACAAGTAGTCTGATAAGATGTGTAAATTAGACATTTGACTTTCAGCAATGTCAAAACCTCTTGATAATATCAACTTCCAAACCATGTAAAACTTTCTGTCAAAAATGGAAAGCAATACTTGTAAGCGTTACATTTAACTGTTTTTTAGGTATGTAGTGAAAACTATTTTTGAAAGTCAAATAGTGCCCTTGTGTATTGTATGTTTAGCCATTAATTTTGTATTGAAATCAAAATATCAAAAAAAAGGAAGAGTTTTCCAACCAGTCATAAAATTTTACTTTCAAATTTGGATTTCGATGGTAAGACATTTATCTATAAGAGTGCAAAGCAGTTTTTTTGTGTCTTCTGAAAAGTTGGAAAATATTTTTACAACATAACAGTTGTTGTTTTACTGGCATTGATGTAATGTTATTTAACTGTTTGGAACTGTTTATGATGGGGTTTAAAATTATTTAATCATTTTGCAAGCATCCTTTATTTTTCTTGAAATTCTCATTTTAGTGAATTGCTTGTTTCTATATTATAGGTGCTTACAACTTGTTCCATTGATTTTTACTTTTCGACTGTAAAATATATTTGAGGAGATCTGACACATAAGAGGTTCTAAAAAATAACATAGAAAAGGAAAATAATAAAAAAAAGATGGGAGGTGTGAGGGATTGAACCCAGGTCCTCTGATCAAAAGTCTTGATTCACTCACCGCTGTGCCACTAACGCAGTTAGGTTCTTCTTATGATATAAAACTAAATTGATTGTATACTACACTGACCAATGAAAATACTTGCTTGGCACATTTCAAATCTTATATCTGGTTAGTTACCACTTATGATTTTGAACATGTTTTCGTAAAAAAAATGTGTGATTTGATTTGAAAGTTGTACTTTTCTTGAGTAAAGAAGATGAATTTGTCCATACTGAAATAGTAATATTTTTTGACAATTTTGTTACTAGCGAACTATTTCCATTGTATTTTGATAGTATTCTTGCTAACGTTAAATATTTTAGTGGGCTTATTAAGAAAGATGTAGGTGAGCTTTTGTCGAAGTGAGGCATAAAAATAAAGTAGTTGTGTTGCTAGTGTATTGTTCATGCAAAAATATTTAGAATAACTGACAAAAAGTTGTAACTTATTGTTTAGAAGGGGCTCATTACAGAGTACAAAGTAAAATGCATCGAGTGTCTCCATAATACATAATTGAGTGGATGTGGCAAACTCCACACATATGCATTGTTAAAAAGGAATTTCTATGGAGAACATTATTTTTCCATTTCAAAAGACAAAACTGTTTGAACACCCTTAACGAAATTTAGGTTAAGCTCTCATTTGTTGCTAATTGAAGTTGGAAGATAAAATAAAACACAAGCAGATAAATGGGTGTATGAAATATTTAAGACAGGTGCAGTTGATGATGAAATACATTTTGTTACTATTTGTAAAAATATGCAAATGTTAGAAATGAGTTATACAAAGAAATCACTCTAAGAAATAACCATTTTGTAAGTATGCATAATAAAGATAAGTTTAATTTGGTAATGAGTATCCAAAATACTGAAATAATTAAAAACATTGCTGAATAAAGTCATGTGTAGTATGAATCTTGCATGTTAGTAACAATTAGAAAAATATATATGTTCTTTTCACTTCTTAAAACAATTACATAATTATTGTTAAGATAACTAGTCAATTCTTGTATGAATACATGCATGACTTTTGTGTATCTTATCATAGAACATTCTTAAAATGTAATATAATTTGCCTTAAAAACTGCAGTATTAGGTACTAGTGTGGAGTTAAAATAAAATTATGTAATGTATACTGAACAGTTACTTAAAGTGTATAAATTTTGGAGCAGTACTGTTGTTGTACTAAATAAGTTGCATTGAAAAGAGTGTTGTGTTGAGCATAGTTAAATATCTTGTTCATGTTCTTGTTGAAAAAATGTTTTGTAACAGTTACATAATTAAATTCCTTAGTTGACCAGAGCAGACATGAAGCTTTGTACATTTTAGATTTTTGTGTGTGTTCTGACTATTTTAAGGCACATCAGTCTTTTCAATAACAATAAATTTAGTAAATAAATAGTAATAATATTCATATCAATTCTCATCCTTGAAAGATGAATATATTAAGAACAAGAATCCAGTTTTTTTTCAAAACTTAAATGGTAAGACTGGTATATGCATTTATACAGTTTAGATCTTTATATCAATTTATATATAAGTATCTTTATTATTAACACTTTCAAAATGAAATTCGTATTAGTTGAAAGTGGCTGATGGCACATTATCGTTATTATTATTTATTTGTGTTTCAAATAATAAAAAAATCATACTTAAGTTCTTATGAATGCTTGTTTCCATGTTGTAATATTATTTTTACTTATTATGATTTGAAATGTTATGTTATCCATGATTGGAGAATAAATTAAGCTTATCTTATCTTATCTTATCTTAGTCAGACCCCCCCGTTGAGGTTTTTAACTTCATTATCTCAACTTTTTGAAGACTAGTGGGGCTATTCTACTCTTGCGTCGGCGTTGGCTTAACGCTATGGTTAAAGTTTTGCGTGCAACTTCTTGTACAACTTATATCTCAGCAACCACTAAAGTTATTTGCGTGTAACTTCACACATGTCTTTGGGATCATCATAGGAGGTCGCTATCCAAGGCCCATAACTCTAGCATGGATATTGACTGAATTATGGCCCTTATGAATTTCTGGTTAAAGTTCTGCGTGCAACATCAGTCTTTAAAACCGCTAAAGGTATTCACTTGAAACTTAGACATGTCTATGGAATCATAATTGGAGGTCACTACCCATGGCCAATAACTGACATGGGTTTGAGTATTTGACTGATTTCTTGATTTACTATCAAGCACTGAGAATAGTCCAGCGCGCTGTCCTACTGACAGCTCTTGTTTCGGTAAATCTACGCCCCTGGTATGATTAGTGATTTATAGTATTGGTACTGCCCAAGAACGATGTTAGGTAAACTACACTGGTATATATGATCATAATACTGAACAAAAAATATGCGTACACAGAAGATCACATAACCATCAACAATGCCTAAATCTTGGAAGACATCATTTTATTTATCATTTTATATATGCACGTTGTCGACGGAAAAGTCTTAGTGTGTCGTTATCAACATTACTTTTACATGTTAATCGTTGATGCATTACCCCCTTGAACCAAATAAAGGTGCTTAAACATACCTGATTTCAAGTAATAAGAAGGGTACTAAAACTGTGAATGGTTACCTCACTTACCTTTTGCGATGCAAGTGTGTTGTGTGTGACACAGATGGAGGTACGATTCCTCTTTGTGATAGCAATGTGTTATGTGTGTGCAATTACCCCACCTGGTATTCGTCAAACGTGTCTGTGTTGTGTGTGATACAGGATGAGGTATGGGCCTCTGGATGTATGCCGAGTACGCATAGTTTAAATAGCGAGATACGCTTAATATCAAATGATCATAAAACTAAGGGTTTAATTTTTGATAAGGCCATGGTATTGTAAACTGCATATCCCTTCAAATAAGGGTAGACCTCTATGTGTAGGTACAGAAAAAGATACCTCTCAGTGTTGGTTAGACCAGTATGCGTGCGTGTGTGGGTGTGCGTTGGTTTATCTTACTGAGCGAGGTTTTTCATAGAAGTACACACCAACGTAACGAGGTGTACACATATACCGAGGTAATTTTCCCATGACCTCGGTATGGAAACCTCAATAAGCGCGTGGAAATGCCTTCCCAAAGCACTCTGTCAAATTTCTACGAAAACCTCGTAATAACGCTGAGGTACCGGTGTGAGTGTCCTGAGTGTGTTACACACACTTGCCAGCGAAATCCGATCTTCACCTTCGTCTACATCAACGCGCATGCACATGCGCAGTGACACCAAAGCGCGCCATCTTGACAATATGGCTGACCGCATATGCACACGTTCGCTTCGGCGAGGTAAGTTATTTCTGATATTTTGAATTTTAACATGCAATCTATATCTTTCAATGAAATAAATTATTCTACTTTACGTTGACAATATAATTGCAAAGTTTGTGTAGTTAATATTTCGAAGAATCCATCTAAATGACGACGAATGTCTTTTCCATTTTCCAAGACCAAAAAGAAAAAATAATTTTGGTCTGTTGGAAGGGTAGACATTCGTCGTCATTTAGACATCGTAATCGCCCATATATAGGTCACAGCAGTGTAGGGTTAAGACGCAGGTAAAAAAAAACAGCGAAAAACCATGGGAAAATTCGTGTAAGAACGTAACATCAAATTTATCCTACACATTTTCACATACACTTCCACTGTGCAATTTCATGTTCAAGAGACATATAGCCTCGCCTCGTATTTCCGTGGTACCCCTAATTCCGTGGTATTGGATAAAAACAGTTGTGTATGTCATACATACGAAATATACCTGTAAATAAGTGCACTGTCACTTAAATCTCACAAATTAATAAAAAAAGTAGACAAAAAAGTAAATAAACAATCTTTTTGGGCTGAATTTACGTTTCCTCCTAGTAAAGAGTAAATTTTCTAGTGTTTTAAGAGTAGGTCACCAACAAAAGTATACATTACAGCTTATGTTAACTTGTCTGCTACAGTTAGCAACATCTGTCTTAACATTTTTACAAGGTTTCAGACAGGTACATGTCTTGTTGGCAACACTAAGAACTGTTTTCATTGGATACCGTGGAAATAGGGGTATCCGCTCTCCAAGTGTAGAAAGGAGAAGGTTAAGGAAAAACTTAATTTTGTTAATGTTTTGCCCGATAAAAAACATTTAATTAGAATAAATCATAAACCCAAAGGTACATTTTATTATTCAGTGGCAGGCTGTGACCAGTATTGCTGTTGTAAACATAATATTTAAGTTTATAGTTAAGTGCCACGGAAATACGAGGCACCAGCAGAGCTCCAGATAAGGTGCGTGATGGCGTGATTACGCATTGAAATTAACGAAAAACGCATTAAAAATTATTTCTGTGCGTCGTAAAACGCATTGAAAAAGACGATCACGCATTTCTGATCGATTCCGATGCGTGAAAGGGAAGTAACTCTTCCGTTATCCGGTCAGTCTGCTTGGTTTTAGACACTACCAATCCGGTGTACAGGTAGAAAAATCCACTGACAAATGTCACTTTGAAACAAAAGTTGTCGGTAAATATGGATAGCGTCTAACGGACACCGGGTAATCGGTCATGGGGAGGAGCTATGGCCGCCATTTTGATTATGGGCGGAGTAACGCCCGCCATGGATTGTTGACTTAGCAGACTGAAATATCTCATGATCTACCTATAGAGATTTTTCATAGATTTCTTAGATTATTGAAATCTATATCTGAAATTATCTCAACATCATCGTATTGCTATAAGACACCGGACTTGATTGCGCTCCCAAGAATGGTAATGTATTTATTCTTTATCACTAGACGAGTGCCATGTTGATACTTTCATTAGTTTTCGCGAGCGCCATTGACCTTGCTAAAATTTTAGAGATATAATACCCAAACAGGCTTTCTGTTTTGTTTGTTTGCCAGCATCATAGTCGCAAGTCATTGTTATTCGACCTGTGGTGTGTCATGCTTTTACCTTTTTACTGAGTCGTTGACTCTTAACATTTCAACAATGCTCTTTTAGCCTCTTATTTCACTCACTAAAAAGTCACTTGCTTTTAATAGTTTTGTCTACTTTTTTACTCTTTTAACTTTACTTACACTGCACTTATGTGCTCATAATGCACCAGTCAGTTGCATCCACGGCCCCCCCATCCCCGGGGATGGTCCGGGACTTTTACTTTTGGGTTGTCAAACCCCTACACTTTTACGGCCTGTGTCAGCGAGCGACAGCTGATGGTAAAATCTCTGACAATTGTTGTACATATAACTATAAATATTGTCCCCGGGGTATTGGTTCGGAGAAAAATTGTCCAACATTTCCCCGGCAGCGGGGGAAGCTGGAAGGTAAAAACACGGCCATTTCCCTGGCTATCCCCCCAAGGATCCCCTTGGGTGGGGGACATGGATCAAACTGACTTGTGCATAATACCCACATCTTTTAGATGTCACTCACTCGGCCTTATCTTCAATAAAAAAAACATGTCGTAGAGGTAGCATTTTTGGATTTTTGTAATTCTTATGAAAAATGGCTACTCAGTTTACCTTAAAGATAACCATGGTACCACATTGGCCCTCTTTTGATATAGCACTATTTCGCATGAGAGGCAAACATGTTCATGTCACAGTCGGTGTTCTAATAACACCCCATTTTAGGAAACAAGAGTAATGCTATCAGTTGGTTAACTTAAGTTAACTGTTGGCTTCAAACAATACCTTTAATTAGAATGACAATACGCAAAAACATTATGGAATACTGATCATGACTGTACTACAAACCACGCCTCTTCAGTGACACAATGTTGAAGCTCAGCATACTTTCTCACAGCAATGAACCCATTGTGCAAACAAGAGAATGATATTTTACCTGCATGTTAAATAATTTCTTCAAGCATGTCATGGTAACCAGAATTATTATGATATTTATAATAAAAATGAAAAATTTCATCATTCTTTGGAAACAACATCAGTTTTTGCATTCTAGATTGTGAAAAATGGATTTTTTTTATTTTTGTAAAAAATAATTTAGTTGCCATGGTAACATTTAGACAACTTTTTTAAATGTTGTAGTGTCATGCCAAGAAAAAACTTCTGTTCCAGCATTTTCAGTTGTTAAATCCCTAGGGTGAAGTTGAATTTCATGTTGATGCACAAAATGTGTTTTATTGTTGTTCTAACTGTTTCCATGGCAACCTAATTTTGAAAAAGGTACTGTAAAATCATTTAATTTCGTTGTTTTGGTAAAAAAGACAATTTCGTTGGCACTTGAATTCGTGGATTTTGCATTTCTGGTAACAAACAAGGGTCAAAATCAATGTTCGTTGGGATTAAAGTTCGTGGTTGAAATGAACCACGAAATCCACGAAATTAAATCCCCCACGAAAATTAATGATTTAACAGTATGTTATAATTTTTCTGAACATTATTTGGAATAAAACTAATTTGTGTCAGATATTGTTTGAAGAATGTGTGGTTTTTCAATATTTTGGCAAAACGATCTTTTTTGTTGCCATGGCAACAGTTTAATTTTTTTCCAAAAATATAGGTAAATAACCTCTAAATGCCTACGCGGACCAAATTCAGATACAGTCAAATAGTCCGTTAAAAATCTTTAAAGCGACTGGAAATGGGGGTATGTCTTGACAAATCAGCATCAGAATCATGAAATTGGTGTTAAATGCTTTGTATGCATGTATGTGATGTAGTGAAATGGTTTTATTCAGAAATATTTTGTATTCTGGCTTAAATGTGAAAGTGAAAGTAAGGTTGGGGCTAACAGACAGTGCAGTGTTGGGCGGTATTTACCGCCCCGGTATTTACCGGGCGGGAAATACCGGGAAATACCGTCCTGTCCAATACTCCCAAAGTGTCCAATACCGGGAAATACTGGTCAATTGAATGGTCAAGTGGGAATTTTTTGTGTACTGGTTATTTTAAATGCATTATGAAGCAACTGAACTCTCAGGTTTTCATTTGTTGTTCTTTATTCAGTTCTATACCATTCAATAGATCCTTTATTTATTTGAGAGTATGACCTACTAGTGGTCAAATGATCTGGTCAATTCATTTTCAAAGTGGTCAATTGGACTGGTCGATTCAATTTCAATGTGGGAAATACTGGTCAATTGAATGGTCAAGTGGGATTTTTTTGTGTACTGGTTATTTTAAATGCATTATGAAGCAATTGAACTCTCAGGTTTTCACATGTTGTTCTTTATTCAGTTCAATAACATTGAATAGATCCTCAATTTATTTGAGAGTATGATCTACAAGTGGTCAAATGAACTGGTGGTCAAAGTGGTCGATTGGATTGGTCGATTCAATTTCAATGTGAAAAAAAAATCTAAAACACAATTATTCTTTAATAACTAAATTTTGATTTAAACATATAGATCAAATACACTTGTTACAAATCTAATTGAAATATTTAGTAATAATTAATATATTAATTTCAATTTAAAATGAAAGTTATAATGTTATAGTTATACTAGAAAGTGCATGAGAGAGACTGTTATAAATAATTAATATTGATAATCATTTAGGCTTGTATAAATTGGCTTAAACTAATTTAGCACATTGTTAAATCAGGTCAACTAAGTGTGAAGTGTGAAACTGACAACTAACAGATTATGTAATATTGTGTCATATTCTTGCAGTTAACAAAAGATTAGTCTGGGGGAGTGTTTACATAACTGGACATAACCCTAGAACCCTACAATACAAAATAAAGATGTTCTATGGACAATTTTCTACACAAAGTGCATGAGTTTCAAGAGTCCCATTGAAGAGAACTTGCATGAAAAAATAGAATTTAAAACAAATAATAAGTTGATAACCTTTTCACTAGTAGAGCTAGGTATATAGATAAAGATACATGTATCATGTACCAATTCAACCGACCACTTGTATTGTCCAATTGACCAGTATTTCCCAGTATTTCCCGGTATTTCCCAGTATTTCCCAGTATTTCCTGGTATTTCCAGTATTTCCCGGTATTTCCCGCCGTCCTGTCCGTTACTCAATCGACCGTCCGTTATGCCAACACTGGGACAGTGAGTAAATCCGTACATGTGAGAAAATCTGTTCACCGCGTTTGACGAACCAAATTTTCTTATATGATACATGACCCCCTACTTTTTTTTCATTTTCTTCAAGCTGGATGCTATTTCTATTGATTAAAAGATTTTGAGAGGGCCCCATGGACAAAAAGTTGACATTTTTTTGGCTGACCTAGGTCACTTTACATTGAGTTAAAGAACAACTCTATTTGGTGGTTTGTGACCTAAATGTATAAAAATATGTAAAAGTGATGTTTTTACAATACATTAAACCATTTCCATAAAGTTGGAGACATGAAACCAATATTGGCTTCCCTGACTCAACTTCTTCATTTATAACTGACACAAACATTAAATTTGTAGATCTTCCACCAAAAAAGCAATTAGTTGTCTTACTAAAACATCCATAAAATCGGAACGACTTGAGATATTCGTTTGCAGTAATGTTTGCAGTAATGCATCAGTCAGTTGCATCCACAGCCACCTTACCCCGGGGATGGGCGGGGATTTTTACTTTTGGGTTGTCAATATCCCCGTTCCAAGAGGGGGGACAGCTGATGGTTAAATCTCCGATATTTCCCAGACTCTTGCCAACTAAATTTTGTCCCCAGGGTATTGGTTCGGAGAGAACAGTGCGGTGCGAGGGAAGCTGGAAGGTAAAAACACAGCCATTTCCCCAGCTAATGCTGCTATCTACTGTCCATCCCCAGGTGGGTGCATGAACGCAACTGACTGGTACATTATGTGACATTGAATGTTGATCAATACACTTTAATAAAATTGTTTATATTTAAAAAAAAGCATTATTGAACTTATATCTAGTAAATATGTTAATTATGTTTATAGATTATAGCTGTTTATCCGTATATTTAATTATTATTCAGATAAATACTGGGAGAAGATTGTTGTTGACACATCAGAATGGACTGGATTCTTTGATGTCCATACTAACTTATTTGTGATAGACACAGATGGACCTTAAATCAAGATGTTGAACTGATTTTGATGGAAGCAGTACCCTTTTCATGGAGAACATGTGTACAGTATAGAGTGATTACTGATTTAAATTATCATTACACCCACACCCCCACTTTTAGGGGATTTACTGGTCAGATTACACCAGAAATGAGATGTCAAGAGTGATTAATACAGGTTGGAATATAACTTGTTTCACAGTAAAAATATTATTAGTCTTGTAGAATAAACTAATTTCAGGAACATTACTGTCATTAGTAAGTTTAGTTAGCACTCATAGTGCTTTTTTTAATCAGATTAATCTACGAATATTAGCATAGTTATGGTCCTTAAAATGATTCAATTAGGATTGTATTGCAGGTCACATGCATTTAAGCTAGAGTCTCCAAACATCATTACACTGGGTACACCTTCTATTTTTAGAACTGGAAAAATCTCAACTAGCGCAGTGCATAGAACATTGTCACATTCAGGTTGTCATCATTTTCTTTTCAAATGAAAAATTGGTACTGGCTATTTTGTTTACTAAGTGGGGAATCTTTTCAAAGAATACGATGACAACATGAACTTGGCAACCCTAAGGCATACGCTGCACTATGGATCACTAGTTGGTAGATAAAATATCAAATATTTACCTCGTCCAAACTGAAAATCACCCGTCTCAAGTTACGGTTTTTCCAGTCCTAAAATAGACGGTGTACCAAGTGATAAGAACATTAAAAATATTCATCATGCTTGGTCAGGAATGTTGTTACATAGATTCATCAGGAGAAGCACTACAAGTGAATTATTATATAAATCATTTTTTTATAATTTATTTTTCAGTTTGGAAATTTAAGGAAAGCTGTGGATTTATTGCCATCACTGCTTACCTGTGGAGGATGGAGGAAGTCTGCTACATGCTTAAGCAGGAGTAACCAGGGGATTTACTTGCAAGTAAGAATTTAAACTGATTAAACATGTTATGGTATTATCTGGTGATTGACTCCATTGATTCAGTTGCTTACTAGACTCCACTGTCTGACTGACTGATAAAACAACCATTACAATAGGCTGACTAACTGCAAGGATTGACTGACTGACAAAGCTGATTGACAGACTCCTAATTAACTGATATCTCTGATTGATTGACTCCCCTTATAAATTCACTTCACTGATTAATTCAATTGACTGACTCCTAATTGACTTCCTGACCCCACTGATTGACAGACTGAATCAACCGATTGACCCAATACTAGTAGATTGACTGTCGCCTTAGATTTACTCACTGACTGACTCCACTCATTAATGGACTTGATTCCACAGATTGACTGACTTGATGTATTAACTCCACTAATTGATTAACTGAATGACTTCACAGCTTGACTGCCTGCAGTGATTGATTGACTGACTGCCTTGACGAATGGACACCTGCTCTAAAATTATTAAATTTCAATGGGATAATTTTTTTGTAAAAAAGACCATTTGATTGGAAGTAATTTCATGGTTACAATATCAATTTAAGTCAGATACTATAAAACCACTAATATTTGAAGACATCTACAGAAACAACAACAAAATGTTTCACAAATATTAAATGATTTTGCAGCAATTGTCTGACTTGAGTTCACTGATTTACTGACTTGATTAACTTGCATCACTGGTTGACTGACTCCACAGTTAGATTAACTTGTTTCCTCTGTTTGATTTACTGTACTGATTTTATCCACTAATTGACTGCCTTGACTCATCTGATTGCCTTACTGACTTAATTGATTGACTAGCTGATTGACTGACTCAACTGACTGACTGAATCAACTAATTGGCTGACTGACTCAACTTATTGACTGGATGACTGACTAACTTCACTACTTGACTGTCTGGCTCCACTAATTGACTGACCAACTTCATTGGCTGACTGATTCCACTTATTGATTGATTTGACTGGGTGAATTCACTGATTCACTGGTGGACTCCACTGATTGACTAGGTGAATTCACTGATTCACTGGCTAAATCCACTGATTGACTAGGTGAATGGCTCCACTGATTCACTGGCTTACTCCATTGATTGACTGGCTGGCTCCACTAATTGACTGGCTGATTCCTCTGATTAACTGGCTGGCTCCGCTAATTGACTTGCTGACTCCACTAATTGACTGGGTTGAATTCATTGATTGACTGGCTAAATCCACTGATTGACTGGATGAATGGCTCCACTGATTGACCGACTGACTCCACTTATTGACTGACTGGCTCCATTAATTGACTGGCTGACTCCACTAATTGACTGGCTGGCTCCACTAATTGACTGGCTGACTCCACTGATTGACTGCCTGATTCCTCTGATTAACTGGCTGGCTCCGCTAATTGACTTGCTGACTCCACTGATTGACTGGCTGAATTCACTGATTGACTGGCTGCCTCCACTGATAGACTGGCTGAATTCACTGATTGACTGGCTAACTCCACTAATTGACTGACAGACTCCACTAATTGATTTGTTGACTCCACTGATTGACTGGCTGACTCCACTTATTGACTGGCTGCCTCCACTAATTGACTGGCTGCCTCCACTGATTGACTGACTGACTCCACTTATTGACTGGCTGACTCCACTGATTGACTGGCTGACTCCACTGATTGACTGGCTGGCTCCACTAATTGACTGGCTGAATCCACTGATTGACTGGCTGAATTCACTGATTGACTGGCTGAATTCACTGATCGAACACAAAAACGCAAAACACTTTGTATGGTAAATTGTTATTATTTATGTTTCAGTTTAAAATGTCAAGAAAACTGTTTGTCTGTGATACTTGATGAGTTTACTGCCAACACTTCATAATGGTGGAAGATGGAAGGAGTGATTTACATACTGATTTAACTCCACATACTAATTTTACTCCATGTACTGACTTTACTCCACAGACTGAGTTAACTCCACATACTGACTTACTCCACATAATAATTTTACTCCAAATACTGACTTTACTCCACATACTGACTTACCCCACATACTTATTTTACTCCACATACTGACTTTACTCCTAATACTGAATTTATTCCATTGACAGACATTACTCCACATACTTGCCTAACTCCACATACTGGCCTAACTCCACATACTAATTTTACTCCACATACTGTCTTTACTCCACATACTGACTTTATTCCATTGACAGACTTTACTCCACATACTGACTTACTCCACATACTAATTTTACTCCATGTACTGACTTTACTCCACAGACTGAGTTAACTCCACATACTGACTTACTCCACATAATAATTTTACTCCAAATACTGACTTTACTCCACATACTGACTTACCCCACATACTTATTTTACTCCACATACTGACTTTACTCCACATACTGACTTTATTCCATTGACAGACATTACTCCACATACTGGCCTAACTCCACATACTAATTTTACTCCACATACTGTCTTTACTCCACATACTGACTTTATTCCATTGACAGACTTTACTCCACATACTGACTTACTCCACATACTAATTTTACTCCATGTACTGACTTTACTCCACAGACTGAGTTAACTCCACATACTGACTTTACTCCACATACTGACTTACCCCACATACTTATTTTACTCCACATACTGACTTTACTCCACATACTGACTTTATTCCATTGACAGACATTACTCCACATACTGGCCTAAATCCACATACTAATTTTACTCCACGTACTGTCTTTACTCCACTTACTGACTTTATTCCATTGACTAGCTTTACTCCACATACTGGCCTAACTCCACATACTGACTTACTCCACATACTGTCTTTATTCCATTGACAGACATTACTCCACATACTGGCCTAAATCCACATACTAATTTTACTCCACGTACTGTCTTTACTCCACTTACTGACTTTATTCCATTGACAAGCTTTACTCCACATACTGGCCTAACTCCACATACTGACTTACTCCACATACTTATTTTACTCCACAGACTGACTTACTCCACATACTAATTTTACTCCACATACTGACTTTACTCCACAGACTGACTTTACTCGAAAGACTGACTTTACTCCACATACTGACTTTACTCCACCGATTGACTTTACTCCTCATACTGACTTAACTCCACATCTTGACCTTTTCCACATACTGACTTTGCTCCACTGACTGATTTTACTCAACATTCTGACTTAAATCTTTAGACTGACTTTACTCCACATACTGACTTGAATCTACAGACTGACTTTACTTTACATACTGACTTAAGAATGTTTGTAACACGTGCCGTCGAACAAACACAAACTTCGTAACCCCTCAAACGTCATTTCATCTTAGTGAATCCGCGAAATTAAAACTAATTAATGGAGCTGGGTCTTATTCAGTTATTAATTAAGCGAACAACTTGTTTCAATCAGGGATTGTTACTTAACATGATTTTAAAATCTACTATCAGGCAAAAAAAATTAACCTAACTGGGAAATGATTATTACGCAATCATGAATCTAACGGAGACCCCGTGTCAAAGAGGTAAACATACCTAACAATTAACAATCGTGAATGTGTCACCACGGAATAAAATACACCAACCCCAACTGCTTGGTGACACCGACAACAAATGTATTCTATTGTTGTAGGTGTTAATTGACAATTTCTCTCGTAAGATTTTGACATAAGATTTTTTTTCATTTTTTATAACGAATATTCGGATACCAATATGCCATCCGGATAATCGAAAGTCGATGGGAATATCCAAATATCCAGATATTCGTTGACATCCTTAATTATAACCCAAAACTCTCTATAGTTATACCCTACTACATAATGTTATGTCTTCATTTGTAATGAGATATTTTTGTGCCCCCTCATTTATAAGTGGGGGGGCATATAGCATTGGTGCTGTCTGTCTGTATGTATGATAACTTTGACAGATTTAAAACTACCTTGATGTGTAGTTGACCGTAAAGGATGGAATTTTAGCTGCAGCAATTTTTACCAGAGTTATGGCCCTTTGTTACTCTACTGTAAAATCATTTATTTTCGTGGGGGATTTAATTTCGTGGATTTCGTGGTTCGCCTTCAACCATGAAATTAAATCCCATCTGAAATGCAAAAGCCACAAATTAACGTCCCATTACGGTATTTTTTAACTAAAACCATGAAATTTCATCCCATCAAAATTAAATTGTTTTACAGTAGATTCTATACCCCAATGGGGGCATATGTGTCGATGGACACAATTCTATTTCTCCATTATGTTGTTAATAGTAATAATGGATTGTAGGAATTTTTTATTTGTTCATTTCAGAAAAGAATATCTTCTGACAATTATGATGATGGTGATGATACTGATATACACACTGCCTGTCAGAAGCACTGAATGACAGTCTGAACACACCTGTCAGTCTGAACATACCATGACAGTCTGAACACACCTGGCAGCCAGAACATAATCACTGACAGTCTGAACACACACACTGACAGTCTCAACACACACACTGACAGTCTGAACACACACACTGACAGTCTGAACACACACACTGACAGTCTGAACACACACACTGACAGTCTGAACATACAAACTGGCAGTCTCAACACACACACTGACAGTCTGAACACACTCACTGACAGTCTTAACAAACACACTGACAGTCTCAACATACACACTGACAGTCTGAACACACTCACTGACAGTCTGAACATACACTGACAGTCTAAACACACACTGACCGTCTGAACATACACACTAACAGTCTGAACATACACACTGGCAGTCTCAACACACACACTGACAGTCTGAACACACTCACTGACAGTCTGAACAAACACACTGACAGTCTCAACAAACACTGCCAGTCTCAACACACACTGACAGTCTGAACACATACAATCACAGTCTCAACACACACACTGACAGTCTCAACACACTCACTGACAGTCTGAACAAACACTGACAGTCTCAACATACACTGACAGTCTCAACACACACTGACAGTCTCAACACACACTGACAGTCTCAACATACACTGACAGTCTGAACACACACACTGACAGTCTCAACATACACACTGACAGTCTCAACATACACTCACAGTCTGAACACACACACTGACAGTCTGAACACATACACTCACAGTCTGAACACACACACTGACAGTCTGAACATACACTGACAGTCTGAACACACACTGACAGTCTGAACACACACTGACAGTCTGAACACATACACTCACAGTCTGAACACACACTCACAGTCTGAACACACCCACTGACAGTCTCAACACACACTGACAGTCTCAACACACACTGACAGTCTCAACATACGCACTGCCAGTCTGAACACACACTGACAGTCTGAACACACATACTGACAGCCTCAACACACACTGACAGTCTGAACATACACACTGACAGTCTCAACACATACACTCACAGTCTGAACACACACTGACAGTCTGAACACACCAACTGACAGTCTCAACACACACTGACAGTCTCAACACTCACTGACAGTCTGAACAAACACTGACAGTCTCAACACACACTGACATTCTGAACATACACTGACAGTCTGAACATACACTGACAGTCTCAACACATACACTCACAGTCTGAACACACACTGACAGTCTGAACACACTCACTGACATTCTGAACATACACTGACAGTCTGAACACACACACTGACAGTCTGAACAAACACTGACAGTCTCAACACACACTGACATTCTGAACATACACTGACAGTCTGAACATACACTGACAGTCTGAACACATACACTGACAGTCTGAACACACACTGACAGTCTGAACACACTCACTGACATTCTGAACATACACTGACAGTCTGAACACACACACTGACAGTCTGAACACACTCACTGACATTCTGAACATACACTGACAGTCTGAACACACACTGACAGTCTGAACACATACACTGACAGTCTGAACACACACTGACAGTCTGAACATACACACTAACAGTCTGAACACATACACTGACAGTCTGAACACACACTGACAGTCTGAACACACTCACTGACAGTCTGAGCACACACTGACAGTCTGAACACATAAACTGACCGTCTTAACACACACACTGACATTCTGAACATACACTGACAGTCTGAACACACACTAACAGTCTGAACACACACACTGACAGTCTCAACATACACTGACAGTCTGAACACACACTGACAGTCTGAACATACAAACTAACAGTCTGAACATACAAACTGGCAGTCTCAACACACACACTGACAGTCTGAACACACTCACTGACAGTCTTAACAAACACACTGACAGTCTCAACATACACACTGACAGTCTGAACACACTCACTGACAGTCTGAACATACACTGACAGTCTGAACACACACTGACAGTCTGAACATACACACTCACAGTCTGAACATACACACTGGCAGTCTCAACACACACACTGGCAGTCTGAACACACTCACTGACAGTCTGAACAAACACACTGACAGTCTCAACAAACACTGACAGTCTCAACACACACTGACAGTCTGAGCACATACACTCACAGTCTCAACACACACACTGACAGTCTGAACACACACACTGACAGTCTGAACATACACACTGACAGTCTGAACACACACACTGACAGTCTGAACATACACACTGACAGTCTGAGCACATACACTGACAGTCTGAACACACAGACTGACAGTCTGAACATACACACTAACAGTCTGAACATACACACTGGCAGTCTCAACACACACTGACAGTCTGAACATACGCACTGACAGTCTGGACACACACACTGACAGTCTGAACACACTCACTGACAGTCTGAACACACGCTGACAGTATGAACACACACACTGACAGTCTGAACACACTCACTGACAGTCTGAACACACGCTGACAGTCTGAACACACTCTGACAGTCTGGACACACACACTGACAGTCTGAACATACACACTAACAGTCTCAACATACACACTGACAGTCTGAACACACACACTGACAGTCTGAACATACACACTGACAGTCTGAACACACTCACTGACAGTCTGAATACACGCTGACAGTCTGAACACACTCACTGACAGTCTGAACACACGCTGACAGTATGAACACAAACACTGACAGTCTGAACACACACACTGACAGTCTGAACATACACTCTGACAGTCTCAACATACACACTGACAGTCTGAACACACACTGACAGTCTGAACACACACACTGACAGTCTGTACACACACACACTGACAGTCTGAACACATACTCTGACAATCTGAACATACACACTGACAGTCTGAACACACACACACTGACCGTCTGAACACACACACTGACAGTCTGAACACACACTGACAATCTGAACCCTCCACTGCAAGATAAAACCACTATGACATTTTGGTGTATTCGATTTCTTTGTATCATTTGTATGAAGTACCAATTATTGACTACTGAATAAATATATGTAAAAATAGATTTGTGCTGTTTTGTGGAGTGACAAAGCATCCATTGTCATATGGGCTCTAACTCAATCTAACATTACTATTAATGATGTATAGCTGGAGGCATATATAGATGCATCTGTCCGTCTGTTCCTTACGAAATGTCGAAACTCAAGTTCTTTTTAAGCCTATCAAAGCATTGCTTTCAAACTTGGCATACTTGTTTACCATCATAAACAAGATACAATGTACACAATTTGGTAATATACTTTGTTAAAGCCACGTTACACTACCTGAATACTGGCTTATTACCTACACATACGAGGGTTGTACCAGAATTACGTAGGCTTTTGTCATACGTTCCATACCATTCATCATACAAACTATTAATTTTGTGTGGAGTGCAAATAATATTTACTGCATAAGTACGTGTAATTTCTAAGCCGTATCTAAGTTGGATCAAATTCTGCAGCTTCCATGGATAGATAGGGGTATGGTATGCGGGGCACGTCGACGGAACTTTCAGGATTAGTGAAGCTCCTAACTGTGTACATTGTAGCTATAATTATGGGCACAACCGTACACAAAACATACGAATGTTTATTAACTACCTAATAGGTGATAAAAGTTCCAATATATTACCAGTTATGTCGCATATAACCCTTATAATAGAACGTCGATGTGGTCCTAGAAAACGCTTGGTGACGTGGCATTCGCCGTTGGTTTTCGCCGTCGGTCCATGTCGTTTTATTCGGTCTCGACCATGATTGATGCGCTTGTGTCGTTTGAAAATCAGGTACTAGTAACTCGATGCACGAGATTAAGAGTTAGCAGGGTCCAACATTTTAATCGTTTGGTATGGTGTATTCCCGAGGTTCACACAAAACTTCATGTTGATGCGATTTCCAGCATATTTCGCTAACGTCATATTTCCACTGGTGTTGTTTTGTACCATAAATCAACAACAGTAACTTTTATAAAGGCGAAATTTACGGCGTACGTTCCAAGGATATTGTGCTTGTATTTCACGAAGTCGCGTTAAAATTAGACTTGATATCTGCGAGGTATAAGCAGTTGAATAATGCCAAAAATGATTTTAAAATAAGCTGCCCCGCCTATCCAACTATTGGTTGCTATGGGAACAGATTAAATGGCTTTATAAAATTCGGTTGGAGAATATTTTTACCGATTCTCTTGAAAAAGGTTTGAAGTATTTCTACGGCAAATTTGGTGATATTACATGCCTAAATAAAAATGTTATGACAAAAGTCTACGTAATTCTGGTACACCCCCGTACACAACAAATATCATACTGATACATGTACATTTTGGAAGACCACATGAGCTTCGACTACCATGTGTAGAAACTACCCATACTATGAAAACAGCTCAAAGTGTGTATACGTGTGGACTTTAATTTGAACCTGATTCATCAACGTTCTTTGACATGCCGTGATTTTCAAGGTGTCCAAAGTAATTATGTATGTGTCAGACAATGGCTCTACAATCTGACCCATTGCTGAGGGAAAATATGACAACAATCATGTTTTATTAGTTCCAACCCTTGTACCGGCTTGTAATAAATGTTTTAAGCATATTATGTCATACAGGGAACATTACCAATACACTTCAGTATTGCATTAACATGCATCAAGTCCATTGTCTCGTACAGGACCTTCTATTAAACAACATTATTCAGATGGTATGTCTAGTTGTGACCACCGTTTTAGTCCCCCTTACACAACACTTTCGTAGATTCGCCATCGGTCATTCAAGTCTTGGAAGTTTGGACCTCGGTATATAAGGGAAAATTGCTTCTCTTCTCTCATACCCTGGTGTCGATGGAGAACAGGAATGAGGTGTCGAGAGTGATTAATATGGGTTCACAATTGACCTTAAATAAATTAGTATAAACTAAGTCCTAAAAGCGTTTGCTGTTTCAAAACAGATATGTGTAAGGTTTTGGATTAGAGCAATGTATTTGACAATTGCCTTCACTGTGTTACTTTTAGATGCATTGCCTACTCAGAATTCGACTACTCTTCCCTTTGTTATAGATGAAGAGTTTATGACTGTGTCTTGAGAATGGGTCTATGTTGTATGCTCGTGTTGTCTTAATATCAGTGCTAAACGATGCAAAGATATTTGGGTCGGGGTAGAAACGACTGGTTTTAATTTTTGTGCGTACAGTACAAACTATCCAGAGCGGCACACAATTGAGCAACAACCTAACAAAAGTAACATAATCATTTAGTTTCAGAAGTGACAATTAACTACAAATGCATATAAAATACAAAAACAATGTACATTTGTATTTACATCTATCTAGAGTCACAACCTCCGTTCTAAAACAATCAAAGTTGGCGTTTCTCAAAGTGGTATTTTTATTTTAGCCATTATTTGTAGGAAAATGCGTTGTTCATTATTTTTAACTAAAAAGGCTGCACTTTCAATACAAAAAATAATGTGATGTTCGGTGTGTTCGGGAATCCATCGTCATTGACTCGACATATTCAGGAAGCCTCTTGCGAGGTTTCGAAATCCTTTAGACACCCCGAGCGGTTCCCGAAGGCACCGAATCAATGAATTCTACAGACGAAAGATATGCTAATGATATGCCGATTATGATAACAATTAATGATGCCGAATAGTTGCCGAAGGTGCCTCTTGTTAACGGAGGGCTTGCCGAGTCGAAGCCGTATTTCCCGACCTATACAAGAGCGACAGCTGAATTGATATCGTCAATTGCCCAAATGGTTAATATTGGATACATATGGCTTTCAGCATGGTCCGAAAAGCAAGGACAAGCTAACAAATAAGGCTGTGTCATCCCCTATAAACCTATAGAAAACGATGGCACAACCTTATACCGCACAAACTTTGGCGGACAAAAGCAGAATGTATCACCAGTTTTCACGAAGCTGTCGCAGTAAGGTGTTATGTTAGAACCTCCTTTCGTAAGTAGCCAGGGAAGAACGCACTACAGACGACGTCTTATCTCTGTCTATGTCGTAAGTATAATGCTAAGACAAGGATTGCCCCTTTCTGTAATGCAACTGTATCAGAAAAGAAAGATGACGACATCGTGCTCAACTATTAACCGGTAAAAAGGTAGTATCTCTTCGATATTCTATCGGCATCGATTCGTGAACACTTCCGCATAGTATACAATGTAACCACAACCTTTCTACACGGTCGGCAAACAGTCGGGTCCAAATCCTGACATGTCGGCATGATTCACGTTGAATTCGGCTACTTCGGATAGGTTTCGGGTTAATACTGCAGCGTTTTTTTTATGTTGGTCCCCGAATTCAACCCGAACAAGTCCGGTGGTTTGCCCGGTCCATTTTTATTGATGCATGATATTCAATTAATATTGAAAGTTGGTCTAGAACCAGATATGTGATCTACTACAAATAAATGTTCCCGAAAGTAGCAAAAAATCTAATCAGCTTCCCTTCAGCCTAGCAGCAGTGTCTAGTAACGCACGACCGACCGAATAGATTATATACATGTACTTGTAATATTATATACTTTCATTTCCTCCAATTGCATGAAGCATTGTTTTCAACGACGGGCTTAATTATCGTCTGCGATGGTTCATTGTACCAAATGTTTGCTACAGACCATGCATTTCGCTCAGTTCATGAATTGTCTTATCACATTTCTTATCCCAACCACGGACGCTATTTTACAAAGGACCAAAAGCACAAGTTATATAGAGCAAATGTGTTGAATATTGGATTTATGCGATGACCAATCTACGCTACGATTGATTATTTGCGGCTTTATATCTTGAGTCAAACATTTTTTACCTTCAAAACAGCCATTGATCAAAATCATGTGCAACTTTCGGGCAACATGGGTGCAGGTTCCTTTCAGATAGGTATACTGCCATGTAAAAGATCAAAACAGAAAGCAAATACGCAGTGGTAGCTCTAGGTATTAGCTCTAGGTATACAGTATCAAGTTTTTCGCTCTAGATACGATATGTATGTACTAATGTCTAATATCAGATTAGTATTGATCTTTTATAACAGCTACCTCTGTAATACTGGGCGCATTTAACGCGTTGAAATAAATTATATTGTAATTTCTTTGCGACCTCCCAAAATTGGTCATGCATACCCGTACCATGCGTACCCGGTAGGTCCACAAATAAAACAATCGCTAGACATATCTCTTGAAAATTATTTAAGGTAGGAATAGAATGGGTTAGTTTTGTCATAGACTGAGGCTGTATGCGTGTTGAATAACTCTCCAGTGCAATGTTTAATACAAGGTTGTTGTATTGAATTGAATAAATACATGTAGATAACTTATTTATATCTCTTAAGGTTATGTATCGGCATTTCTCTGTGTGATTGTGGTGTGAACATGTTGTTAATGTTATAGAGTCTTTGCTCTGTTGGTTAAGTTGAGTGCTATCCTTCCTGTCCGAGTTCCTATAGATTGGAATATTGTGATATGCGAAGTGATAAGATTAAGTGAAGACAGGATGAGGCGTATTTATTTTGCAAACATTGGTTCTTTGTCATTTATAAAACATTAGTTACTCGGTATAATTTGGATACATCATTATAGATCTAGGCCGAAATTCAATATAAAAATACCGAGTTTTGAGACTGGCATTTTTTCACTCATTTACTTTTGCGAGCGTATGAGCGAAAATTTGGGGACGACATAAGGCTGTATGTTGTAATATTATTTCTTATGCCCGTGAATACATACAATCATCGGCGCATTTAATTCTGCTCTTTTCACCCCACGACGTCGTATACACTCTCACCCCATGGTGAAAGATTGTACGTTAAAATATTCTCTCGTTTATAGCCTAATAAAAGTGTCCCAATGCAGGATGTCTGTTATATAGCATGTGATAGTTTGATATACTTTACTGATTACAGTCCGTACTTTAGGGGTAATGTCCAATGTCTGATGCTTAGATTGTTTTTAAAACCGAGTCTATATGGCACCGGGTAATCGGCTATAATGTCCAAAAACCGGATATTTGGTCTAAATAGATTCTGTTATATTAGATTATAGTTGCATTATAAACTTTGACCAATTACCGTCTGTCATTTATGAAGTTTAATGTGGATAAATCCTGTAAAATATAAAACGATAACCTATCTTCTATTATAGATCTATATGACAGACGGTAGGCCTAATCGGCTATCATGTCAAATTGTATTTTTGTCAACAAAACCCGAGGTCGTGTTTTTGAAACTTTTATTTGATCTACTATCATACATATTTGTTTAACATTGTTTAATAATTTCCGTATTATTCTTCAAAACGTTTGACAAATTAGTTTTATAGTCTACATGAATGCAGTTTAACCTTCAAGAATGGTTTTGTTTTGGCTTAAAACCGTGTTTTACTGTCCTTTAAACACTCCGTTAGACAGACGCTTGATGATACGCTCAAACGCTTGACGTAAAATTAATATTCATAGACACGCCCCTATCACCGATTACCGGGTGTCCGTTAGAATCAAATATGCAGGATTCTAGCTCTCATAAGCATGTGTTTCAAACCAGATGTGGCAACACGTGAGAGTATGTACGACCTTGCGTATAATTCATTGTCGAAGATGCTTGGATGAGCTTGAATTGCAACTTTCCAGCGCAAAATAGTTGAAAATACATGCATGATGATGACAACATGCGAAAAATGCGAATTTCACGGTTAGTTAAAGTCGCTGTTACGGATAGATCTATAAAAATCATTGGACCATGTAATTTTTAATTCACAAAACAAAGTGACTTTATTAATTTGAATGCAGATCATTTGATATAATTGCTGCACAGTTCATTTACACATGAAAATCTTTTTTAATTAAACTTCAACTTCGTCAATACATTGGTACTGGTCGGCGATCAGTTTCCGATGGCTACCAGTATCCGACATTTGATATGTTTTCGTATTTAGCGTAGCTCTAAAATGAAGATATTTGGTATGATTAAAGAACTTGACACAAGCAACATTTGTGTGTCAGAAAATTTACAATTCACGGAAATAAAATAAAAATATCAAGAAATACATGCAATGAAATGATAGTCGTCACCTCTTTCCCTTGGGGGATCATCTGTTTACGAAAGATGTGCATGTTCGATGAAACAGTTCATCTATAAATAGCCACGGGTTTGCCAGAGTTTTTGACAAAGCAAGGTTTAGCTCCACAACAGGTATGAGTAGTATCGGCGATCCATGCAAAACTCGATGTTAGATAAATATTGACAAAAACGTCATCATTGACGTCATTATGTATGACGTCAGCGATTTTTACTAATTGGAAAAAGCACTGACCATTAGGCCTCAATTCCATTATCGGTGTGTAAACAAACAAAGAGAGACAACTCTAAAAAGCTATGTTCAGTCAACGGGAGATAATTTCCTTTTAGTTGAGAGGGTCAAAAGGGGGAAAAGGGGAAATTAAACCTAATTAAATGTGAAATGTCGGATACTGATACTCTACATCTAATTTACGGCCTGAAATAGTGACCCCTTCTTCGCCCCGAATTCTACGCACTGTATGACGTCACAAATGTCAAATTGCGATTATAATATCGGTCTGGAGCTCAGGATTACAAAAATGTAAGTTATTTTGTTTTAACCCGTTTAGTTTTCGAGATAATGCCGAAAAACATGCAAAAAATGTCGGAAACTGGTCGCCGACCAGTAAGGGTTTAACTACAATGAGACAGCACATGCATTCAGAAAAAGTGATTTTTTATTGCTTACATATTGAATGTAACTGTCATTCACTCTGTGTTTAAAGCCGAGGTCATTGATATTTTGTCTCCGGAGTGTTTCACTCATTAGTTTTGTAAACAGGGAGTGAACGACTCATTGCACCTCAAAATTATCTGGAGCACTGCACCAGTATACAACTATGAAATATGAAGAATGATAGATACTAAAAAAAATAAAAATTTACTTTTTATTTCAGCCGAAGGTGTCATCAATTATATTTCATATGCAATGAACATCAAACTAAATAACAGTGATAAAAAAAAGATATAACAACAGCTTAAAAAGATATATTTTAAACACTATATTGACCTTTTGCACAAGTCAAATTCTTAAATTCATCTTGTCTTTCACTCAACTTATTCTCACTTTGTTCAAACTGACAACACTATTTTGTTAGCTTACATCTATGGGGTTTTAGCGTCCACACATAGGAGTATGCTGTAAAATGTTGTTTAACAGACTCTGGAACAATCATGCTACCACTTTTCTCAGATTAGACAAATATGAATCAGGTTAGGTTTCCCACTGTATCAATTAATTATGATATGAATTTCAGTGGGTAAAAATACTAAGAATTTGATTTTTTTGCTATAGATGGCATCAAGAAAAGGAATCCGCCTGAATTTGCAAAGGAATTTATACATAGACCTGATGACCCTCCCGGATTTAGGATTGAAAAGTTTAAAAACAAAGGTACTGTATCAATTATCAATACATTTGCATTTTTCAGATTATTCTGTCAGGATAGCTCAGTGGTTAAGAAGGTCAGTTTAACAATTTGTGAGTTAGAATCCCTGTTTGGCATGACTACGTGTGTGCTTATAAGATCATGAAATTATTTCTACGGCCAGTCTTCCCCTAACTCGCATGTAGGGCAGTTGTCAGTTTCTGGCATGAGTATGTGCACATGGCACTGATGAGTTCTCAGGACTCATGAGAGACAACATAAACTGACTGCTGTGATGTGACTGTAAAAAATGCAGACAAGACATCTAAAAGTATACCAGTATGCTGCATTGTCATACTGAAAAACAGATTGCAATTTATGCTCTAGTTATGCCACTATAATTCTCTTGTTTGTAATTTTGTAATATTCAATTTCTTCTTATAGTAATTAGTATTATCAATGATCAGATAAATAATAATTGAATGAACACAGAACAGTGCTATGAAATTAATGAATTGACCCAGGCCAAACTAAAATTGGCTGACTAAGGTTTCATTTTAACCAGCACCAGCTATTATTTTAACTTGAAAAAAAAGCTTGGGATGCTAGTCCATGTTATAAGTACATCAGTTTTGTTTGTTACTGAACATTTTGATCTGTGGGAATATTCTACTTCCTTGCTTAAATTTCAGGAAGGGGTGTTGTCACAGAAGTTCAAAGAAAGAAAAGTGACTTCCTCCTAGTTTATAGGGGGGAAAAAATATCTGCCAAGGAGGGTGACATTAGAGAAGAGAAACGTTCAAGTGGATATCGGTTCTTTTTCCATTCTGGAGGGAAACGCTTGTGGTAAGCTTTTTACTTTCAACTACATAAAGGTATGCAGTGTACACAAACCTCTATTGTTAAGAAGCTACCATTATATACATATATTGTACTTTAAATGCATGTGTATATAAACAGTGTATAATAATGCTCGATTGACATAACTGTTGTTTGAGGGAAAAAAACTCAATGTTGTCAAAACTTCATAGTGGATTTTTAGCTTCAGACACAAGATATACAATTACAATTGTTCATATTAATATATATGACAATTAGGAAGTGAATATCCTCACTTATGACATTTCTATTATTACACCTCAGGCTCTGAAGCATGATCAAAATTACAAGTAATGGTTTAAAAAACATGCTGCAGATCATGTGACAAAGTGGTCATCTGGCAATTGCAAGGCCTTTGTTGTTATACATAACTTAATCACTGATTTCTTTTTTAAGTATTGATGCAACAAAAGAAAATAAAACCCTTGGCAGGTTAGTAAACCATGGTGAAAGGAAGGAGCGAAATTGTTCAATGAAAGAATGCTCAGGCAGCTTATGCCTTTTCGCCATGAGGTAATTCTTATGCGTTCTTTGTTTCATTTACTACCATAAAACACAGCAATTAATTTTATGCCTCCTACTTGTTGATTGGTAAACACTTGTCTGTTAAAAAATTTTTTTATAAGTGTTACATATATTATATGTGTCATATATAATATAACAACCATTTACTCCTATCGGACTTAAGAATGAATAAAAGAATGAATTTAGAAATTTAAACATTTTTTTCCAGGGACATTGAAGAAGAAGAAGAACTTCTTTACGATTATGGATTAAAGAAATTACCTTGGCAACAGGTACTTTAAAGCTTTTATTAGCTCACCTGAGCACTACTGTAGGGAAACCTATCTGTCGTCTCTGTCTGTGTGAGGGAATATAATCACTTTTTACAATAGAATATATCTAGTTGAACTACAATTTGATAGATTTACTAAAGCTTTTACCTGGAAACTTCTTTACATTTTATTTGAGCACAAGAAAGGGTATTAGTTAGATGATATTGAAGTTCACTTTGTTTCTCAAGAATTACTTGTTAATTTATTAAAATATGGCAATATTACATAACTTAAAAAAAATGTTTTGACCATGTCTATTTAGGTCTCTTAAAAATCTTACCATGTTAAAAATTCACATATTACATTTTCTTTATCCTAATAGAGCACAAGTAAAGGTATCATTAATTTGTTCATAATGTTACATTTTCAGTTATATTTCTGTTTTCTCTTTTGCTGTTCTCAAAGAAAAAGTTCAAGGTTTTGATATCTCTGTATTGACAGCATTATCATGCAAAATGTCTAATATCTAGAAAAAAATACATAGTCTGGGTGTCTGTCTCTTGATAGTCATCATTATTAAATTGTGTCTTGATTTGTTAAATCAAGTTTAGAGGGTTTTTTTGTATTCACAAACATCAGTTTTTTTCCTTTAAAGGCATCGGTACAAGAAAATGAAATATCTCCATGAAAAAAGCATGGAGATTTACTGTTAGAAACTGCTCACTGTTATAATGAAACTTTCTAATTTTAAGGCCTGTCCATGTTTATACAAGATGTTTATTCAAGATTACTAATTTAAATTGTTGCATTATGTAAAAAAGTGAGCTATTGTGATCGCATGTTGTCTGTCCTGCATCCGTCAGTGCGTCAACAATTGCTCTAACAACAACAACTCCTTTTTAAGCAGCTGGCCAATTTCAACAAAATTTTACAGGGATGTTCCTTGCTTGAAGCTCTACCAAAGTTGTTCAAAAAATTTAATTTAATTTAAGCCTAGAGCTTAGCTATTTGGTGTGTAGCATTGTCTAGTCGACCTCTACCAGGTTTGTTCAAATTATTGCCCTGGGGTCAAATTGGCTCTGCTTCGGGGTTAACTTGAATTTTCATAGACTTATATAGGGAAATTTTAGAAATCACCTTGTCAGAAACTAAAATGCCTAGAGCTTAGGTAATTTGTGTAGAGCATGGTGTAGTGGACCTCTACGAATTTGTTAAATTATTGCCCTAGGGTAAAAATTTAGTTGGATCTTCGCCAAATCTTGTCGGATTGTTCGTCTTAATAATATTAAGGACAAGTTAAAATATGGGTCACCTAGGGTCAAAAACTAGGTCAAGAGGTCAAATCTTGGGAAAACCTTATTAGCACTGTAGATGTCAAATTTTGATTGGATCTTCACCAAACCTTGTCAGAATGTTTGTCTGAATGATATGTTAGACAAATTCGAACATGGGTTATCTGGGGGTCAAAAACTAGGTCACAATGTCAAATCTTAAGAAAACCTTGTCTATGCTGTAGTTTTCATGGTTTTGATTGGATCTTCACCAAACCTTGTCAGAATGATTGTCTAATTTGTATGTAGGACAAGTTATAACATGGGTCATCTGGAGTCAAAAACTAGGTCACAGGTTCAAAACAATGTTTTAATTTGTGAACAATGATTGTCATGTGAGCGATAAGGGCCATCTTGGCCCTATTGTTTGTTATTCAAGGTCATGCAATAAATTTATATACAAAAACAGTGCTTTCAACTTCAGAATGTTTTGTAAATTTCAGATGCCTTTCCTGGACCAAGTTTGAGAGAGTGCAATGTTTCTACCTCAAGGAGTGAACCAGGTTTATTTCTTTCTTACTGGAATTTTATACTCACTTCAGCATGAAGTGCTAATGATAAGCTACTTTGATTGGCCTTTGTCTGTTTTTAATTGTGTGTTGTCTGTCAATATTTTCACTTAAACAACATTTGGTTGGTTGCATAAGGAAGTCACAGTGGCCAAAATGAGTAAAACTCGTCCCCTGAAACAGATGACCTTATTTTGACCACACTTCACGGGATGGTCTTCTTACCTACAGGTAGGTCACAGGGCAAAAGAATGTTAAAATTATGCCTTTTAGGTCAAAATTAGCCTTCCATTATTGTCCTAAGTCATGGGAAACCCACAGCCCTCAGGGTCCTCTTGTTTATGTAAATATTGCATGCAAACATATGAGATGTTGATATGAATTTTTTTGGGTGGCTAAATATCATCGGAGGAAGTACAGTGGACATGTATCATAATTGTCAATCGATTGGACTGCAGGAGGCTCTTTAATTTATATATAAATCATAATTAGAAAAAAACTATTAAAGCAGACAAAATTTTTAATTTCTTTACTCAAAGCGCAAATACCAGATATTTAATGGTATAATTTATTTATTTAATCTTTTGAAAGATATTATCTAAACTTATTTTTACCTGTGTGTGGGTTTGTTCATTTAAGGATCAAATGCCTCTTATGGGCCATTGTTTTAAACATCTTCAATAGGGGTCAATGATTATATTTTCAGGCCAAATTTGGGGGCATGTTATCGTTATGAAAGATGGTTGTGAACTAAACGCCTATCCAATGGATTCCACAATCTTGGCAATAGGAAGGTATTGATTCTTCACTTTCTTCTAATTATACCCCTGCAAACAAAGGTGGAGAGGGCATATTGGAGTCACTCGGTTGGTTGGTCGGTCCGTCTGCATTCAATATCACAAGTTAGTGGAGTGAACTACTTTCACAATCTTAAAGTGATTGCAATGAATCTTGAAATATGTTATCTTTTATGTAGCTGTGCAAGACACAATTTTCTTGCCCAACGATTCACTCATTTTAGAGTTATGTGCTCTTGAACTTAGCCATACAGAGTACAACAGCATTCTTAGCTCACAATTGTTTGTGGAGCAAACTACTTCCACATTTTTCAAGGGATTGAAGTTAAACTTGAATTATATTATCAATATGAAATGTAGATGTGCAAGACACAATTTTCATGCCCAGTGATCCACTCTTATCAGAGTTATGTGCCCTTAACTTAGCTGCATAGTGTACTATACATTGTGGTGCTTCGGCAATATGCTTAATAACACTTAAATGTTTTTTGTACGTAATTAGTACACAAAATTCAAACATACCAGTCCACTTTATAAGTACATTTGGAGGCCAGGGATCTTTAAGATTTAGTGAAAACTTGATTTGGCATCTTGCATTCACTTTTTATACGCCCGTCAAGGACGGGACATATTATGTGAAACCCCATGGCTTGGCTGCGGGTGGCGTCCAGCACATTGTCCGGACTCTAAATCAAATAGTGTCATCAGGTCTTCACCAAACTTAGTCAGAAGTTGCATCTAGTTGATATCTAGGTCAAGTTCGAATATGGTCATGCCGGGTCAAAAAACTAGGTCATAGGGTCACTAAGTGCATTTTAAACATTCAACATGTTGTCCGGACTCTAATTCAAATAGTATTCATCTGATCTTCACACAACTTGGTCAGTAGTTGCATCTAGATGATATCTAGGTCAACTTCGAATATGGGTTATGATGGGTCAAAAACTAGGTCATAGGGTCACTTAGTGCATTTTAAACATTCAACATGTTGTCCGGACTCTAATTCAAATAGTATTCATCCGATCTTCACCCATCTTGGTCAGTAGTTGCATCTAGATGATATCTAGGTCAAGTTCGAATATGGGTTATGTCGGGTCAAAAACTAGGCCATATGGTTACTAAGTGCATTTCAACATTCAACACGATATACTGACTCTTGTTCAAATAGTGTACATCAGATCTTCACCAAACTTGGTCAGAAGTTGCATCTACGTGATATCTAGGTCAACTTCCCATATGGATTATTTAGGGTCAATAACTGGTTCACAGGGTCACTAAGCAAGTTTTAAACATTCAGCATAATGTCCGGACTCTCATTCAAACAGTTTTATTCGGATCCTCACCAAACTTAGTGAAACTGTTTATGGGCATAAGATCTTGGTGAAGTTCACTAACCAGCACTATCGCTGAGGCTTTTTTTTTTAGTTATGCCCCTTGATACAGTGTCTGCTCTCTAGGTTGACTGATTACAAATTGACCTTCACCAAACTGGGTAAATATATTTACGGGCACAAGATATTGGTCAAGTTCGATAACCAGCATAATTGCCCCAGGCACTTCTCACTTATGCCCCTTGATACATTGAAAATTGACTAAAAATGCAGTGTGCTGGAAGAGTTTATATTTCTCAGATCACAAGGCTGTCTGGATTTCGATGAAAAATGTGTATGGTGCAACATGTCATATTTATAAAAATTTTGCTTATTTAAAAAAAAATTATTGCCATTATATAATTTGCCACTCATAGTATCCCAAACCTTTAGACGGGCGTATTTTGTGAAATTTTGCACCCTTGTTAAATATCCCAACAGTTTTACTAATTTAATGTAACTTGAGAGTTGTTTATGTTTTTCAGTATGCCATCAAATTGCATCATCGTGAAAGAAGCTGCAGCACATGAAGCAATTTTGGAAGTGAATAAATCTTGCGAGGTATGTATTCATTTTCATCCTAAATGATATGCCCTTATTTTGTCTGAGATAATTGAAGGCAAATTGTTAGCTTGTTTCTTTTGAAGAAAACAGTCGAGTTATTTTCATAGTCAGATTGTCATTGGCATGAAAAACTTAAACCTTTCCCCTAATATTTGAATCCTTTGACGGCTTCTTACCACACTACACACCATAGTCACACACCAGAGATTTTTTTCCTTCTTTGTTTGGTACCCGTAAAAGGTACCTTCCCAATTAAAAAAAAATGATCTGTTTTCCCAATTTCAAAGGAAAAAAATTCCAATCTGGTGCAGATTTTCATAAAAAAACAGTTACTTTTTATTTAATTTATTGCAACATTTAGTGCTGAAATAAAAGCCAAAGAGGAGCAGTTGACCTCTTGGACCATGATGAGACAATATATATTCAGAGAAAATGAAATTTTAAGGACAAAGAATACACTTTATGTTGTAAAAACAAAATCATGAACCACGAATCTCAGTAATGACGATTATTCGTACTCGGATTTTTCAATTTGGTTCATGATTACCCGAGTATTCAGATACTCACCACAGCCCTACACACGAAGCTCCTTAGGACAATACCTTTCCACACATGTGCCGCTTTGTGACTTTGGCCTCAAAAGCTTGGAAAAATGAGTTAAATAAGCAAATTTTAGCAAACACAAGGTGGACTTTATTCATGATCACACTGAAGATTCTCAAGGACATCTGACATCATGTTACCTAGACCCCACAGTGATCTTGACCTTAAAAATTCTGGAATAATTGACATGGCTTCCAACAGACAAGCACAGCTGCGTGGACCGCTGTTGTTATGAGCCAGTGATTTTTTGCGGCCTGTGTGTGCTGTGTTCCTTAAAAGTTAAGAATCATTCTTTTTAAATATAAAGAAACTCGGTTGCAGCAATAAATAGTATGTTGTATAATAAGAAATATTGTAGTTCATACTCATTTTACAGATATTATTTAATTATTAATACTTTAATTCAGGTCTTCTTAGTTCGTCGCAAGGAAGAAGGGAATGCGGAGGTCCATTGTTTAAAAGATGATGACCTCTTCACAGTTGGAAAACGTACATTCAAGTGGAAGTACATGAACCAAAGCCAGAAAGGTGTGTGCATTATTTTACTAATTATGTCGCATATACTACATAGTAGTGACATATTGATGAACTCGTTTTTGTTGGTGAGTTGATTGGTTAGCGGATTGGTTGTTTGGTCCTTGATTATTTAAGAAGGACCCAGCTTAGCAAAGCGGGTGCCCTATAGTAATCACTTTGTAACCATCTGTCCGTATGAAAGGTATCAATTTGAAACTTCTTTGGTAAATATATTTCAACAAGGGAAAGTGCAGTGTACAAGACATAAATCTTGCTTAATTAATTGCAATTTTATTAACCCCTTGCAAACGAAGTTATATTGGAGTCATTCTGTCAGTCCGTCCGTTCGTCTGCATGCAATGTCACAAGTTTGTGGAGCGAACTTCTTCCACGTTCTTTCAGCAATTGCAATGAAACTTGAAATATGTTATCACCATGAAGTGCAGATGTGCAAGACACAATTTTCATGCCCAGTGATCCACACATTCCAGAGTAATGTGCCCTTGAACTTAGCTGTGTAGTGTATTATCGCAGAGTTATGTCCCCTTGCATTCTTAGTCTCAAAGCAGCGGTGGGGGTATTAGTCACCTCTGTGACAGCTCTAGTTTGAGCAATTGCAATGAAACTTGATATATGTTATCACCATCAAGTGTAGATGTGCAAGACACAATTTCCATGCCCAGCGATTCACTGCATTATTAGTGTCAAAGCGGCAGCAGGGATATTTGTCACCTCTGTGACAGCTCTAGTTTTTCATGGTCACCCAAAGGACCATCAGCTTTTGAAACCTGCTGGTCCAACTGAATTTCAGGTGGTCCTTCTGCCTATTAATATGTTATTTGTTTATTTACAGTAAAATATTGATACTCCTCCTAGAATTTTCATTGGTCCATAGGACCATTCAAATTTCATGAGTTAATGGTCCTGCACAAAAACCACTGGTCTCGGACCTGTGTACAGACCATAACTGCATAGAACCTTGGCCAATTCTAAGATAACGATTAAAGGTCATATTGTTTGTGTGTCATTACCTCACATTTTCCTGTTAAAATTTTTTTTATACATGATACCTCAGTATGTAAGATTATATTGAGGCACACAGCAGTGTGTGTCATGAACCTCACTGTGTATGAGCTTATGTCTTTACAACCTCGCATCCAGTTATGTTTTATGTTTAGGTCTACTTTTCTCCTTAAGTGTCATAGCTATTGCTTTCAAACCTTGTAGCACTTTACAATCATCATGGAGGGACAGGGCAAGCCAAATTACATAATCCTAGCTTCATTTTGACATAATTATAGCCCCTTATTTATTGAACTTTGAACTTCGGAAATTTTGGTTAAGTTTTGTGTTTAAGTCCACTTTTCCACAGTATTAGAAATAATGAGCAGTCTGCACCCCTCTCAGGCAGTGCTGTTGTTATGTATACTGTTTAAAGAAGTTTTTATTCTTAAGACTTGTCTGGTTAACGAAGCCACTCCTTATCAATGGAAATACACTATAATTTCAAAAATTTGTTGCTTGTCTGCAAAAGTCATACTTATTATAATATTTAGCTCATCTTTTTTTTTTTTAAAACCCAGCTACATTTGTATTGTTGTCACCCGAGCATCATCTGCGTCTGGTTAAGTTTTATGTTTAGGTCCACTTTTCTCCTAAAGTATCAAAGATATTGCTTTCAAACTTTACACTTACTAACCATCATGAGGGGACTTAGCAGGCCAAGTAACATAACTCTAGCTTGCATTTTGACAGAATTATTGCCTCTTAATTGACTTAATGTCATAGGAATTTTTGGTTAAGTGTTGTTTTTAGGGCCACTTTTCTCTTAAAGTATCAAAGCTATTGCTTTTAAACTTTAAACACCTGCTATCCATCATGAGGGGCAGGTCAGGCCAAGTCACATAACTCTAGCTTGCATTTTGACAAAATTATAGCCCCTTAATGGACTTCGAACTAAGATTATTTTGGCTAAGTTTTGTGTTTAGGTACTTTACTCCTTAAGTATCCAAGCTATTGCTTTTTAAACTTGAAACAATAACTATCATGAGGGACGGAGCAGGCCAAGTGACATAACTCTGGTTTGAGTTTTGACAGAATTATAGCCCCTTGTTAGACTTAACACTAAGGAGATCTTAGTTGAGTTCTGTGTTTAGGTCCACTTTTCTTATTCATCTCGCCTGCTCCCGCCAGGTGGTGCTTTTGTTACCTTAAAATTATTATTCAGCAGATAAATAATAACTTTTTTGTTTTTTCAGATAACATGTTGGAAGATTCTTCAATAGATTCTATTAGCAAAGTGATCGAAAATGAGACTGAAAATGATCTTGAATTAGAATCTAGCAAACAGACCTCAAATGATACTGAAGATATGACAATAAACGATTGTGAATTAGAATCTAGCAATCATACCTCAAATGCTCCTGAAGATATGACAATAAACGATTGTGAATTAGAATCTAGCCATCATACCTCAAATGGTCCTGAAGATATGACAATAAACGATTGTGAATTAGAATCTAGCAATCATACCTCAAATGGTCCTGAAGATATGACAATAAACGATTGTGAATTAGAATCTAGCAAACAGACCTCAAATGGTCCTGAAGATATGACAATAAACGATTGTGAATTAGAATCTAGCCATCATACCTCAAATGGTCCTGAAGATATGACAATAAACGATTGTGAATTAGAATCTAGCAAACAGACCTCAAATGATCCTGAAGATATGACAGTAAACAATTGTGAACTAGAATCTAGTAAACAGACCTCAAATGGTCCTGAAGATTTGACAATAATCAATTGTGAATTAGAATCTAGCAAACAGACCTCAAATGACCACGAAGATGTAGAATCCAGCAAACAGACCACAATAGCCATTGAAGATGGGACAGAAAAAAATCTTGAATTAGAATCTGGCAAACAGACCTCAAATGACCCTGAAGATGTGACAATAAATGATCTTGAATTAGAACCTAACAAACAGACCTCAAATGACCATGAAGATTTTACAAGCGATTGGTTTCCAGAATCAGATCAAGAAACTATGGATGACAGTGTAAATGATCCTGACTATGTGGTTGAAAAAGGATATTCTGACTCAAATGAAGATAATGACTATGACCTTTCACACCATGAGAATGATTTTGTACCTGACTCGTCAAGTGATGTGTCAGATACAATTCCTCCAATCACAAGTTTACCGGCTCTCGAGAGGAAGCATACATCTCTTGATGATTCGAAAGAAAAACCTCAGAAACGAAAAAAGCGAAGGGAAAACACAGGTAATCATAGCCTTTCTTCAGCATCAGCAAATGTTACAGTACAGGCTACCAATAATGCTGTTGGCAGAAGAAAATGGGACAAAACAGAGTACTGCCTGTACTGTTCAAAAGGTTCAACAAATGTAACCAAGCACTTCTTAAAGAGCCACAAGGCAGAAACAGATATAAAGCAAATTTTGGATTTGTCCAAAGGGTCAAAGGAGAGAAGCCAAGAAATATTGCGAGTTAGAAGAGCCGGTAACTACCAACACAATTGTTCTGTTTTGAAAGAAGGCATGGGTGAAATAGTTGTTGTCGCAAGACCAAATGTTGAAACAAAACCTGAAGACTACCTACCATGTGAATGCTGCTTAGGTTTTTTTCTAAGGGACAGTTTATGGAGACATAAACAAGTGTGTCCATTTGTTGGGACGGGGCGCAAGTCCAGAAATGTACAAGCTGAAGCATACCTTCTTCTACCTTCCTCCGTAGATATACATGAAGGATTGAAATCCAATGTTTTCAGTAAGATGGCCTCTGATGAAGTTACCATTGCTGCTCGAGGTGATAAGATCATAGTGAAGATTGGAGAAAAACTTTACCAGAAACATGGGCACTTACCACACCTTCGTAATCATGTAAGTCAAAAGATGAGAGAGCTGGGTCGGTTTTTGATTTGTGCTAGAGAGCAAGATTCAAACATCATTCGTATAAGTGACATACTTGTTCCAGAAAAATTTCCACTGGCTGTAAAATCTGCAAAGATTTTGTGCAAATTTAATGAAATTGAAAATAGTTTCGGAAATCCCTCCCTAGCTCTGAAGTTGGGACATATTCTTAAAAAATGTGCCAAACTTTTGAAGTGTGAAGCACTTATCAATGCGGATATGGAGTTGGGAAAGAAAGCTGATGGATTTTTGACCTTGTGTGAACAGGAGTGGACAGATGAAATTTCATCTTGTGCTCTAAGCACATTGACAACTGCAAAAATGAACAAGGGGCAAACATTGCCATTATCAGAGGACATTGTTAAACTCCAGCAATACTTCGATAAAAGAAAAAGGACACTGACAGAAACTCTTACAAAACAATTTGTGAAATCAGATTGGGAAATGCTGAACATGATGACTTTGGCAGAACTTGTTTTATTTAACAGGAGAAGAGGTGGGGAAACACAAAGAATGCGCGTTCAGGCATATGTATCAAGAATGAAGAACCCTGAATGCCCTCCCCAGGAAATAATGGATTCCCTTTCCACAACTGAAAAATGCCTACTCAAAACCCTCTCCAGAGTTGAGATCAGAGGAAAAAAAGGTCGAACCGTGCCTGTGCTGATACCAAACAAACTTCAGAGAAATATTGATCTTCTAATACAACAACGTCAGGAGGCAGGTGTAGCTAAGGAAAATGAATATGTTTTTCCTAGGCCAAACTTTGGATCGGTAGAACCACTGAGAAGTAGTGATGTTTTAAGATACTTCGCAAACGAAGCTGGATTAAGCAACCCAAAACACATAACCAGCACAAAGCTACGAAAGCATGTGGCTACAGTTGCCCAAGTTCTGAAATTAGACCAGAATGATCTGGACACTATGGCTAGTTTCATGGGCCATGATATCAATGTTCACAGATCCTTCTATCGTCTTCCTCAAGAAGTTTTGCAGGTGGCGAGAATGGGGCGGCTCCTTACAGCATTCAACAATGGAACTGTCGGGCAATACAGTGGGAAGTCAATTGATGATATTTCATTGGAAGAGGGTAAGTGAAACTGAAGTTGTTGTTTCCAATATGGTAATTTTAGTTCATTCATATAGACCAGGGAAATTATAAGAAATATTCAGTTGAGATAAACTGCTGCATTAAATTTTGCCATCCGTAACAAGCTCATCTGGTTTTCTTTCTTTTTGAAAAGTCCAGGTGTTGCCATGTTTTTTCCATTTTTTATAAACTTATTATGTGCTTACCTGTTGCTTTTTAAACCTATTTTTTGGCTGTTTACTACTTTGTGGTCAGGTGAGCTTTTAGATACTTCTGGATGTCTGTCGTCTGTCCGTCAACAATTGAGACTGTTACTACTCTAGCATTCACATACCTTAAGCAATTATGATCAAACATGGATGTGATGTGTATGGCAACATGATCTCGGCCAAGTTTGATTATGGGTCAAATTCGACCAATATGCTAAAGTTATCTGCCCTTGAATTACAAAAAGTGTTATATTTCGCCTTGTAACCACTCTAGCGCTTTTATTTCTTCTTAGTTCATGATGATTTTTGTACAGAATGTGTTTGACCTTAAGATTTTGAGCTAAATCGGTCCAGTATGTCTAGAGTTATATGCCCTTGAATAACAAAAAAATGCTATGTTTCACCTTGTTACACTCTAGTGCTTTCATTTCTTCTCCAATTGTGATGATTTTCATTCAGAATGTGTTTGACCTTAAGATTTTGGCCAAGCCTAGTATGTCCAGAGTTATATGCCATCGAATAACAAAAAAACTCAATATCCTTGTTGGTTTAATCTTTATGAAACTTGGTCAGCATGTTTGTTCCTATAATATCTAGGTCAAGTACGAATCTGGGTCTTGTTGGATCAAAAACTAATCACATCATATCTTAAATTATCCTTGTTCAAGCTATAGAGGCCACAATTTTGACTCAATCTTAATCTTGGTCAGCATGTAGGTTTAAATGATATCTAAGCCAAGTTTGAATCTGGGTCATTATGGGTGAAGGCTGCACAGATACTCAGGTGAGCGATATAGGGCCATCATGGCCCTCTTGTTTTAAATGGCATTGACCTTGATCATTTGTCATTTAGCTTATATGATTCTGTCCATAAATAAAAAAGCTGGTCAACATATCATTGTTTGCTTCATTGATTTTCGTATCCATCCTTACCTTTTGTCTTGATTATAGATAATGAGTTGAGCAGTGATGACAGTGGTGGTGAGCACGATGATGAATGCGATGATGACGCAGTGCAGGATCAGGATAATTCAACTGATGGTAAGAAGGGTTTACATGATTATACATTGCTACATCATTGTTACATTTTAACTTGACTCAAGACAATTTGAAAAAAGTTTCCCTGTTTGATTATAAATTAATAAGGAATCTGTCAATATTGATATCTTACAGACATTTTGCTATTCTTTGGAACTTTATTAATGTATCTAGCACAGGCTCCTAGCCAAGCTCAAAACTGATGAATGTTGTCAATAAGTAAGCCCTTCTTAGTATTGAGTAGCGTAATATGTGGTTTTGTGTTGCCTTTTTTGTTTCTTCAACATGCATAAATAAAGATGCAAGATGTGCTTTCTGATAAAAGCATATGGGTAAAGCATAATACACAATGTTTTATATTAGTGATATTGATTGTTTTAAGTCCCACAAGCTTATAGATTTATCAGTCGTAATAGTTTATGTTTGTCCTATAACAGAGGAATCCGGTGTGTTTTCCTCCTGTGCATACTTTATAGCAAGAAAATTTGTTTCTGAAATCACCATCGTATTTATGGAACAGCTGTGTTTTCCCGCAGTCTATAATTATATTTATGCATATGCGTTTGTCACGTCAAAGTGACGAAAGATAATGTTCTACTTGAAGTTTATTAATTTTGCATTTATTTGTTAATAATAATAATGGATAGACAATGTACTCACAGACGACGACATACTACTTCCTGAGTCAACCATGTTGCATTTTTACAGTCTTTCGTAATGTGTCGGAATCATGTTATGCAAATGTCATAAAGTGACGTCACTCGCTAGGTATCTTTTTCTAGTTTTTAAAAGCGAAATGAGTATTTTTAGAAGAAAAGGTGCTCGTTCCGTTGGTAATTATTATCATGGGATAATAATTAATAATAATAGTAATCACTTGTTTTTTTAGCATATTTTTTATAGCAAAAAGCTAATGGGACTTTAAGGCATTTCTTATAATTTCAGATGTGTTTCTGGGACCAAGTTCCAAAGTAAAAGAAGCTTCTTCCTCAAGGAAAAAAACAGGTCTGTCTTTTTGGTATTTTTTAAGCTCGCCCAAGCACAAAGTGCTAATGGTGAGCTATTTTGACCGCCTTTGTTTGTCGTCCGTCTTAGTGTGTTGGGTGTCGTCTGTCAATATTCTCACTTGATCTCTGAAACCACTGCAAACTTCACAGGAATGATCATTGGGTGAGTGAGTCCCCTAATAAAGTTGTTCGGTTGGTTACATAAGTAGGTCATAGGGCAAAAAAGGAGCTTCAAAATGCAAATTTCAAAAATCTTCCTGTCTTAAACTAGAAGCCCCAGTGCTTTTATATTTAGTATGTAGCATCATCTGGACGTCTTCTTTCAAATTTTTTAAATTATGCCCAAGGGTTCAAATTTGACCTACCCCGTGGTAATTGATTTTACTTAGACCTATATTAGAAAAACTTAAACTCGTCGTCTCTGAATCAGATGGCCTGATTTTGACCAAACTTTATAGGAATATGGTCCTTGGGTGGTCCTCTCCCCATAAGAAGGTCACAGCAAATTCAAATTATGCCTCTTAGGTCAAAAATAGCCTTGCATTTTTGCCCTAGGTCATGGTCCCTCAGGTGAGCGACCGAGGTTCCTCAAGGCCCTCTTGTTTTAAATTATGCATTATACATAACATTATGCACAATTGTGAATAGTTTGAAGAGTAAAACAGTTGAGCTTCAATTGTATCTTGCTATTCAATGTTTTTTGTAAGAAACTTGTAAAATCAATTTATCATATTAGAATCCCAATTCTGAATGCACCAGTCAAGCTTGACAAAAGAGGTTCTCCCCTTTTTATACATTTAAAAGTTCTGTGAAGTTCCCTGTAGATTGTGTGAAAACTTGATAATATTTTCAACATGTGAAAGTTGAAACCTTTTTCTACTTCAGCCCCCAAAATTGACCTGACTGATGAACAGCGCCAGCTGCTGAGTCGTTTGTTTAAAACAAACGTAACAATGCGACGAGAGCTGAGGAAGATTGATTGTTTGAATGCTTCAACTAAGTACAAATGTCTTCAAGTATTGCCATGGAAGAAAATCAAAAACACTGTGCACAACTGGATTACGGTTGAAAAGAGGAAAATAAAACATTTATAACAGCTAATGGATAAACATTGTTAGTCAGCCTTTGTCGGTGTGGATGAAAACTTCATTACTCAAAACCTCATACAAGTAGTCTGATAAGATGTGTAAATTAGACATTTGACTTTCAGCAATGTCAAAACCTCTTGATAATATCAACTTCCAAACCATGTAAAACTTTCTGTCAAAAATGGAAAGCAATACTTGTAAGCGTTACATTTAACTGTTTTTTAGGTATGTAGTGAAAACTATTTTTGAAAGTCAAATAGTGCCCTTGTGTATTGTATGTTTAGCCATTAATTTTGTATTGAAATCAAAATATCAAAAAAAAGGAAGAGTTTTCCAACCAGTCATAAAATTTTACTTTCAAATTTGGATTTCGATGGTAAGACATTTATCTATAAGAGTGCAAAGCAGTTTTTTTGTGTCTTCTGAAAAGTTGGAAAATATTTTTACAACATAACAGTTGTTGTTTTACTGGCATTGATGTAATGTTATTTAACTGTTTGGAACTGTTTATGATGGGGTTTAAAATTATTTAATCATTTTGCAAGCATCCTTTATTTTTCTTGAAATTCTCATTTTAGTGAATTGCTTGTTTCTATATTATAGGTGCTTACAACTTGTTCCATTGATTTTTACTTTTCGACTGTAAAATATATTTGAGGAGATCTGACACATAAGAGGTTCTAAAAAATAACATAGAAAAGGAAAATAATAAAAAAAAGATGGGAGGTGTGAGGGATTGAACCCAGGTCCTCTGATCAAAAGTCTTGATTCACTCACCGCTGTGCCACTAACGCAGTTAGGTTCTTCTTATGATATAAAACTAAATTGATTGTATACTACACTGACCAATGAAAATACTTGCTTGGCACATTTCAAATCTTATATCTGGTTAGTTACCACTTATGATTTTGAACATGTTTTCGTAAAAAAAATGTGTGGTTGTACTTTTCTTGAGTAAAGAAGATGAATTTGTCCATACTGAAATAGTAATATTTTTTGACAATTTTGTTACTAGCGAACTATTTCCATTGTATTTTGATAGTATTCTTGCTAACGTTAAATATTTTAGTGGGCTTATTAAGAAAGATGTAGGTGAGCTTTTGTCGAAGTGAGGCATAAAAATAAAGTAGTTGTGTTGCTAGTGTATTGTTCATGCAAAAATATTTAGAATAACTGACAAAAAGTTGTAACTTATTGTTTAGAAGGGGCTCATTACAGAGTACAAAGTAAAATGCATCGAGTGTCTCCATAATACATAATTGAGTGGATGTGGCAAACTCCACACATATGCATTGTTAAAAAGGAATTTCTATGGAGAACATTATTTTTCCATTTCAAAAGACAAAACTGTTTGAACACCCTTAACGAAATTTAGGTTAAGCTCTCATTTGTTGCTAATTGAAGTTGGAAGATAAAATAAAACACAAGCAGATAAATGGGTGTATGAAATATTTAAGACAGGTGCAGTTGATGATGAAATACATTTTGTTACTATTTGTAAAAATATGCAAATGTTAGAAATGAGTTATACAAAGAAATCACTCTAAGAAATAACCATTTTGTAAGTATGCATAATAAAGATAAGTTTAATTTGGTAATGAGTATCCAAAATACTGAAATAATTAAAAACATTGCTGAATAAAGTCATGTGTAGTATGAATCTTGCATGTTAGTAACAATTAGAAAAATATATATGTTCTTTTCACTTCTTAAAACAATTACATAATTATTGTTAAGATAACTAGTCAATTCTTGTATGAATACATGCATGACTTTTGTGTATCTTATCATAGAACATTCTTAAAATGTAATATAATTTGCCTTAAAAAATGCAGTATTAGGTACTAGTGTGGAGTTAAAATAAAATTATGTAATGTATACTGAACAGTTACTTAAAGTGTATAAATTTTGGAGCAGTACTGTTGTTGTACTAAATAAGTTGCATTGAAAAGAGTGTTGTGTTGAGCATAGTTAAATATCTTGTTCATGTTCTTGTTGAAAAAATGTTTTGTAACAGTTACATAATTAAATTCCTTAGTTGACCAGAGCAGACATGAAGCTTTGTACATTTTAGATTTTTGTGTGTGTTCTGACTATTTTAAGGCACATCAGTCTTTTCAATAACAATAAATTTAGTAAATAAATAGTAATAATATTCATATCAATTCTCATCCTTGAAAGATGAATATATTAAGAACAAGAATCCAGTTTTTTTTTCAAAACTTAAATGGTAAGACTGGTATATGCATTTATACAGTTTAGATCTTTATATCAATTTATATATAAGTATCTTTATTATTAACACTTTCAAAATGAAATTCGTATTAGTTGAAAGTGGCTGATGGCACATTATCGTTATTATTATTTATTTGTGTTTCAAATAATAAAAAAATCATACTTAAGTTCTTATGAATGCTTGTTTCCATGTTGTAATATTATTTTTACTTATTATGATTTGAAATGTTATGTTATCCATGATTGGAGAATAAATTAAGCTTATCTTATCTTATCTTATCTTAGTCAGACCCCCCCGTTGAGGTTTTTAACTTCATTATCTCAACTTTTTGAAGACTAGTGGGGCTATTCTACTCTTGCGTCGGCGTTGGCTTAACGCTATGGTTAAAGTTTTGCGTGCAACTTCTTGTACAACTTATATCTCAGCAACCACTAAAGTTATTTGCGTGTAACTTCACACATGTCTTTGGGATCATCATAGGAGGTCGCTATCCAAGGCCCATAACTCTAGCATGGATATTGACTGAATTATGGCCCTTATGAATTTCTGGTTAAAGTTCTGCGTGCAACATCAGTCTTTAAAACCGCTAAAGGTATTCACTTGAAACTTAGACATGTCTATGGAATCATAATTGGAGGTCACTACCCATGGCCAATAACTGACATGGGTTTGAGTATTTGACTGATTTCTTGATTTACTATCAAGCACTGAGAATAGTCCAGCGCGCTGTCCTACTGACAGCTCTTGTTTCGGTAAATCTACGCCCCTGGTATGATTAGTGATTTATAGTATTGGTACTGCCCAAGAACGATGTTAGGTAAACTACACTGGTATATATGATCATAATACTGAACAAAAAATATGCGTACACAGAAGATCACATAACCATCAACAATGCCTAAATCTTGGAAGACATCATTTTATTTATCATTTTATATATGCACGTTGTCGACGGAAAAGTCTTAGTGTGTCGTTATCAACATTACTTTTACATGTTAATCGTTGATGCATTACCCCCTTGAACCAAATAAAGGTGCTTAAACATACCTGCTTTCAAGTAATAAGAAGGGTACTAAAACTGTGAATGGTTACCTCACTTACCTTTTGCGATGCAAGTGTGTTGTGTGTGACACAGATGGAGGTACGATTCCTCTTTGTGATAGCAATGTGTTATGTGTGTGCAATTACCCCACCTGGTATTCGTCAAACGTGTCTGTGTTGTGTGTGATACAGGATGAGGTATGGGCCTCTGGATGTATGCCGAGTACGCATAGTTTAAATAGCGAGATACGCTTAATATCAAATGATCATAAAACTAAGGGTTTAATTTTTGATAAGGCCATGGTATTGTAAACTGCATATCCCTTCAAATAAGGGTAGACCTCTATGTGTAGGTACAGAAAAAGATACCTCTCAGTGTTGGTTAGACCAGTATGTGTGCGCGTGTGTGTGTGTGCGTATCTGTGCGTGTGAGTATCATACTCTTCTCTTTTATGTAATTTATGCCGCCTTATATGGCGAAGAATGTATGTAAATATGTTCATATGCCAATAAATTGAATTGAATTGAATTGAATCCATTTCGTGATTTGTTGGATTTTACTGTCTATACCATTGGATGATTCTGATAACCAATGCAAAAATGAGCAATTTTGATTTTGGTACTAATGAATGTTAGTTGATATTTTATAAAAGTTAACCCCTATATTGCAACAACTTATATACAAGGGCCATTATTTGTAGCTCTCAAAGAGTGTTTCTCTGCAGAGGTTGTACTGTTCATGTAATATAAGCATGTATGTACCGGATCGGTTTTCTCGATATTTGGGTAGGTTTTAGTGTTGTTTGACCTATTGTGGTTTTCACGATAATTGTTGTTCACATGCTTTTAGTAACTTTGTATGTGATAAGCTACATGTAAAAGCCCTCAAATATGCACTAGGTGTCAATAAAAAAGCTTCAAATGATGCTATTTTAGGTGAAACTGGGCGTCACCCTTTATATATCGACATCATTAAGCATTCTGTTAAATATTATCAGAGATTATCAGGTCCTAATTGTCCTCCGTTATTATTGTCTGCTTTTAAGGAGAATTGTAATTTGCATAATCAAGGTACAGCAAGTTGGATATCTAGTATTTATTTCGCATTGAATCATCTTAATGTCAATAGCTATGGTAACAAAATTATGCCTCATGTTTTAAAAACCAAAGCAGTTAATAGTTTTAAATCATCATGGTCAGGAAGAATGAAAAACTGTGAAGTGAATTGTATAGGTAAATTACGCACTTATGCTTTGTTTAAGAACATTTTCCAACATGAATTATACCTTGATATTATAAAAGTACCTGAAATAAGATCTTGCTACACTAAATTTAGAATAAGTGCACATAAATTACAAAAAGAAATTGGTAGATACAACAATACACCTGTTTCACAGAGATTATGCAGGATTTGTGATCTAGGGGAAGTGGAAGATGAATTCCACTTCATGTTTGTATGCCCTAAATATCAGTCTTTAAGGAACATATATTTGGACGAAACATCACAGATTTGTAAAAACCTTAACTTTCTATCATTAAAAGACAAATTTATATTCTTATTAAGTAATGAAAATCATGAAATTATTAAAAGAACAGCTGAATACATTTGGTACTGCTATAACTCCACGCTAAACCAGCTTAATAGTCCTGCGTGATGTGCATTTCAATTCAATTGTGTATTTTGATAAAGTTTGTTTATATAATTATAACATTCTGTTTGTCATTTAAAATGCCTATTTTACTTTACTGTTATACTAGTCCTTAGTTAATTGTTTTACTACTAATCAGAATCAAGCCTGTGTTACTTTATATATCTTATGTTCTTGAGCATTGTTCATCTTTTTTGTGTGATTTATATGCCCGAGAGGGCCCATGATTGGTAATAAAATTTATTCTATTCTATTCTATGCCAAAATTACACCGTTTCAAAACCACGCCAACCCAACTTGATGAGAAACTTTGTTTCAAACTCTTCACTTTATAAAGTAAGCAAATGACTGATATTGTTTATAAAAGGATTGATAAGATGTTCTTTAACTTTGCCATGTTATAAACTTTGCAATTCATATGTACGAGGGGTGTACCAGAATTACGTAGATTTTTGTCATAACTTTTTTAGTTAGGCATGTATTATCACCAAATTTGACGTAGAAACTCTTCAAACCCTTTTCAAGAGAATCGGTAAAAATTATTTCTAACAGAATGTTAGAAAGCTATTTAATCTGTCGCCATAGTAACCAATAGTTGGATAGGCGGGGCAGCGAATTTTAAAAACATTTTTGGCATTATTCAACTGCTTATACCTCACAGATATCAAGTCTAATTTTAACGTGACTTTGTGACTTACAAGCGCAATATCCTTGGAACGTACGCCGTAAATTTCGACTTTATCAAGGTAAACGTTGTTGTTTTATAGTACAAAACAAGCAAAGCTGCTGTGCGTCACCAGTGAAAATATGACGTTAACGAAATACGCTAGAAATTGCATCAACATGAAATTTTGTGTGAGCCTCGGAAAGATGCCAGAACAAACGCTTTAAATGTTGGAACCTACTAACTCTAAATCTCTTTTATCGAGTTATCTGATTTTCAAACGACATAAACGCATCAATCGTGGTCGAGACCGAATAAAACTACATGGACCAACGGCGAAAACCAACGGCGAATGCGACACCATTAAGGGTTTCTAGGACCACATCGATCTGGATCGACGTTCTAGTATAAGGGTTATATGCGACATTACTGTTAATATATTGGAACATTTATCACAATTAAGGTAGTAAATAAAAATTCGTAAGTTTTGAATACTTTTGTGCTCATCTTTATAGCTACAATGTACACAGTTAGGAGTATCACTTATCTTGGAAGTTTGGCCGACGTCATGACGTTCCGTTGATGTGCCCCGCATACCGCACCCCTATCTATCCCCGGAAGGTGCAGCATTTAATCCAAATAAGATACGGCTTTGAAATTTCACGTACTTGCGCCGTAAATATTATTCGTACTCCATACAAAATTATTTGTTTGTATGCTGAATGGTATGGAACGTATGACAAAAGTCTACGTAATTCTGGTACAACCCTCGTACATTGCATTTTCGTCGATATAATGAAAACGATTACGGTCACAGATCACTAAATGTTTTTGCCTGTTGCGCTCTATTGAATGTTTCAGCTAGAGACTTTCCAATTTTTGCGCTGAAGTTTATTCTTTATATAATGGCATATTTAAGTATAAGTTAGAACTGTTTCTTGTCAAAGCATTGAACAAGATCCATTATTTACCCTTTCATATGCATCGCAGGACGCGCTCTGTTGTATTTTTGCCTTTCCGTATGTATCATTCAGAACGCACTCTGTACTTTACCATGCTTGTTGGTTAATCATCAGGTTATTGTATTTTTTGTAACTGGTGAGCGATATAGTGCCACTAGGCCCGCTTGTGTAAATCCAAGGGAGACAACCCTACAAATGTACTAACTGTCTGTGCTGGAGTTCTCTCCCTTAATTGACTTTTTCTACTGTCTGCAGGAGTTCTCCCCCTTATATTAATTTTGTGTTTCTAGTATTATGTTGGTGTTATTATTATTGTTGGTAGGTGGTACTGATATATTTGTTATGCATAGGGCTTACCATTGATTAATTATGTTTTGCAGACTGATGTATCCATGGAACGAGAATAGTTGTTTTACGAGTTTTGAAGGCAATAAACTTTATATTAGAAAATTGATCTTCCTCGTTGTCTGACCGGCTAAAGCATGTGGCGGTACAATGTACATGTACCATAACACACACACCAACATACGTATGAAAACATATAAAGGTATACATTATACAGAGCTCCCAGAAAACCGGACCTTCCAGAAAACCGGACTTTTGACCCGGTCCGAAAGGGGTCCGGTTTTGAGGGAGTCTACTGTACATGATTGTCTTACGTCTTATTTCAAAATTTTTGTGTAGAAAATAGATAGGTTTCTTTGGATAGTCTTATTATGTGATTTCAAAAGTTCAATAAATTAAGGCATATTGGGATGATGTCAATAATATGTTTTAATATGATATTTGCTTATTTCGTGATAAAGGGGACATTGTAACAAAAAGTGAAATTCGTCTTCTAGTATTTTACAATTTTGACATTTTCTATCGTCGTATGGAATTTTATGTGGTTTGTGCCATCTTCCGGCTTCTACCTCTAACCTATGGGCCGAGACACGGAATCTTGTGAGCGCAAAACTGTTTTAAATCGGCATTCACCAGTATTTTTTTAATTTGCATTTAAGGCAAATGTTGCAATTGGTTGATTGATAATTAATGTCTTTGCCTCTGGTCCAGAACTTTATAGAGGGATCAGCATGATGCCAGCATTATACCAGCATGAGCTCACTATCAGTGATTATCTGGGGTCATAATACTCTGTAACTGGTCAGTGTAAGGGATCAGAGGCCCATATAGCTACTGATAATCAATAATGTGCTACTGTAATATGTACCCTTGAAAATATGTGTTACTATTGTGTGTTTGTTTAATTTGTATAATTAGATATATTTCTTTGATTTTTGTTTCCATCTGGTTTAAGTGTGTAAAAACTATTTGTCAAAATATTTACTATTTTAGTTATTAATATTTCCTAAGAGTTATTTAAATAAATACACACCCAAACCAGATACAAATAAAACTAAGCAACTATACCAAAGAGGTACACAATATCAATTTTGATTCTTTTTTATAAATATAAGATAACATAATACTCATAGATCTAGTTAATATATTTGTTTTTAATTCAAAACATCAAAACAAAACCAACATCAAAAATAACATTTTTTATATCTTATGAATAATATCAATTCACTCATTTCATTGAATACATTATTAAGAAATGTTAATCATGAGGCATACAGCAACCGGTATATAAGTTATATCTGTTCAGATTTTTTAAACACTTTTATAATTGTGCATTAATTTGTATGCATTTGTGTCTAATCTCACGACAGTCGTTTTCAAGCAACACAAACAAAATTATATGGCTTGTCTGTCCACCTACATTGCATATACGCCTAAGGAGCATCATGTCATATAACTTAAAGCACGATGTTGACAGAATGTGAAATAAACGACTTATGGAGGTCAACTGTACGGTCGGCTGTTTTCACTTGCTAGACATATTGAACCTAACTTTTGTCGAAGTTTCACGATTGACGTAGGCGCTTGCTAGTAGAGGATAAATGAAAAATGCCGTACCCACACCGTTCAACCCGATACATAGAAAACAGTTGGCACTAAGAAGACAGTTGTCAGTGTTTATGTTCGCAAAACTCGCGGAAGTAAGTATTGCTTATTTTTATATTCCTTTTGCAGGGTCTGAACAAAACAAAGTGTGTACATTTATTCGCAGTTAAAAGAGCTATCAGTAAATTCTGAGCAAAACCGTGAATATTTTAGGGAAAAATCATGAAAATTGTATGCGATTTTTTACAAAAAAAACCGCGTTATTTGAAACTTTGATCCCCAAAAAGGTATTTTTTGACAAATCCTTACCCTATGACTTATACCATGAAGAAATTACATCCATCCACCATCTATATGCAGATTTACACACTTTTATTCGTCCTTTTCGCCGAGATATAAGAGTTTAAACATGACATGGTGTCAGATTTTTGAGAACAATGGAGACAGTTGATGATTAAAAAAGATCACATAGAAATCAGTCGCAAGGGTATAGATGATAACAATGAAGACAGTCTGAACGCAACGTTTTTGGAGCGCAATAATATTAAAATAATTACGGTATACTTAAGTGCCAATGTGTATAACTGGATTTTTATAATGCGCTACCAAACTACCAATGATTTTTTTTGGGATAAATCTCACTCTTGCTGACCAAGTTCATCATCACAGACCTGACTCAAAGTATGAATCGGGACGCAATATAAATGTATATGCTTGTTTTGAATATGTTTAAAATAAACGTGGTAAGGTCGGAGAGCTTCCTGACCAACGCAATTCCGTCACGTTTTTCCACGTTCACAAATATCCTCTCCGATGGACAACGATTTGTCATGATTTGGACATTTTTAGATCTATGTAGAAGCGTATGTAAATTTGACCTTTAAATATATCAAAAACGTCTATCGGACATGAAAGTCGAACCCCTTTAGGAATATTTTTCATACATGGCACCATTAACAAGATTGTGTGTTTTTCTATGTCGCTGTTGGAAAGAAGCCTGTGTTTTCGCCTGTGTATTTTACGTTATGATAGCATATATTAATGGTTGTGGGTTTTTTAACTCCAGTACTACATATTTACACATACCAACTCTCCGAAAACAATATACTATCAATACATTTATGAAACCGGTATGTACATCATAACATGCTATTTCGTTTATACTATATTTTACTTTTATGTATCTTAAATCATTTTTGAATTAGAAGTAGAAAAGTGTGTGGGTATTAATGTTACTTTCACCAATCTGACTTGGAACCTATGACACTATTTTATAATTTGGGAGATGCATCTAAATAAAACCCGGCTAAATATACATATGTTGGTACATGCTTTGTACTGACGTGTTCGTCACCTAACAAACGAAAGCAACTTATCCATAAATACAATAATAAAATGCTACAAGTTGTGCAGTAGAGACAATTCTGACCTCATGTTATTACAGTTTTTGGTAAACAATTTACAAAAAAAAAATCAATACATATAGTGATTATAGGGATAAGATTACGTGTGGAATGAAATATTGTCACGTAAAATACTATTGTAGGGGTGAAATAGCATGAACGACTAATTTGGAACAAAACTAATGCTAACTAAAGATTGTTTAAGCATCTAAGAACGATTTATTTGTTAAAATTACAGCTTTAAATGCTAAGCATGGCTTATAGCTTCACCATTGAACATCTATATACAGTCATGTAAAATACCAGTCTTGAAACATATTTTTCAAAAACAATTAACAAATGTCAAGCCTTTATTCTGGAAGCAAAACCTGTGTACACATAACTCAGTTTTATCACACATTATTTCTGAAATATATACAGTAATTAATTATGGTTATTTTTCTGTTGTGCTTCCATGAAAGTCATGTGCAGTCGTCTGGAAATTTGAAAAAATCATTTGTTTCCAACGATACACGAGCTCTTCCAAATTGTACAGTGAATATTTCGTTTTTATTCAAATCCAATGAAAGAAAATATTATTTAGTGATAAAAACTTGAGCAAATATTATATAACGCATTGCCAGCATGCCAATAATCAATTGTCATATTGGCTCAAATAACTCTGGATTGGATTTTTATTTGTATATTTTTTACGTGACGAAAGTTATACGGTTATCAAACACATGATTGCTGTCATAATTTACACTTTTTTGCCAAGTGGTGAAAGCTAATAACTTAATTTATATTTGATAAATGTAACAGATCATCATCAAAATCAATAATTGCAGTAATTAAGTACACTTTATGTAACTGCACAGACTAAAAATTATACACATGTTTACTCTTCTAATATCAAATGTCAAATAGTTAGCTTGATTTACATGTAGATTGCACAAATACTAGTTATTTAAAGGTAATACACTCTAAAACCATGTTATAAGTCATAAAATTTAAAAGATCAAACGTAGGTTCATAAAGAAATCAAAATATTGAAATTACATTTTACGTGACACTAAATTGTATTTTACGTGACGAACAAGATCATGCTGACCAAGCAATAGAATACACTATCGGAATAATTCTCGAATATAAATTGATTTACACCAATGTCTTTCAAGAATAAATATTTATTATGCCCCATATGCCAATGGTTGACCATTTCTGCTGATGAGCAAATAATAGACCATTCGTGGTATATGTACCGTAAAAATTCAATGTCATTCTAATTATGTGGTATTTCCATGTATATATTGACTGTAAACATCAAATGTGTCACAATCGCACAGAATAAGATATATTCCTTATCATTTTGTATCGTTGTAATCACTTTTTTTTTTAAAAAAACGTCACGTAAGTATACAGTCACGTAAAACTTTTTTCGCACTAAGATGCATTTTTTTTCATTCATTGTCTATTACAGATGATGAACTTTTCTATACAGTTAAATCCGACATGTGCCAGACATATTACAAGGAATAAATGACCATTCCTTAATAAATAAGCGAGTATTGGCTTTCACGTAAGAATACAACATAAATGTCCCGGTAAGGTACAGGCTTGAAATAGACTGACGTATAGTTTTTGTTCGTGTATTTTGGTAAAAAAATGTGTGTATTTATCGATATAGTGCTTGTATCAATAAACAAACTAGTTCAAACAATTTATAAATTACCACAAGTGTAAGCGTTGCTATCGCATCCACAAAACAGGTTCATAGCACTCTCACGCATTTATGGGTTCATTTTCCAACTTATTTGCTTACATATAAACAACACATTTAAGATATTTTGACTAGTTACTAATTATGAGAAGCATTTAAATTATACATTTTGTGTGGGTGACAGCCGATTTTGAGTAGGGTGTCGTATCTTGCGGGCTTGTATATTTTTTCAAGTTCATTATTTCTAATATTATTTGTATTTATTTTTGAGGAACTATATAGTATTAGTGATAGAAATAGATTTAAGACTTCTCATACTCGATAATTCGTAATTATTTCTATGTTATTGCGCTCCAAAAACGTTGCGTTCAGACTGTCTTCATTGTTATCGTCTATACCCTTGCGACTGATTTCTATGTGATCTTTTTTAATCATCAACTGTCTCCATTGTTCTCAAAAATCTGACACCATGTCATGTTTAAACTCTTATATCTCGGCGAAAAGGACGAATAAAAGTGTGTAAATCTGCATATAGATGGGGGATGGATGTAATTTCGTCATGGTATAAGTCAAAGGGTAAGGATTTGTCCAAAAATACCTTTTTGGGGATCAAAGTTTCAAATAACGCGTTTTTTTGTAAAAAATCGCATACAATTTTCATGATTTTTCCCTAAAATATTCACGGTTTTGCTCAGAATTTTGTTTACTGATAGCTCTTTTAACTGCGAATAAATGTACACACTTTGTTTTGTTCAGACCCTGCAAAAGGAATATAAAAATAAGCAATACTTACTTCCGCGAGTTTTGCGAACATAAACACTGACAACTGTCTTCTAAGTGCCAACTGTTTTCTATGTATCGGGTTGAACGATGTGGTACCTAACCGTATCGAAGTATCATGACTGAAACATGTAACGGTGTGGACACACAAAATTTCGGACACATTTTAAAACTCATGTAGCTCATTAGCAAATGATTGTTACAAATAAAAAATATTGGTATCCGTTACAGTTACGTTTATTATTAGATATAATAATAAAAAAGTATATTAAAGAAAGGTGTTGGCTACTTAAAATTGTATCAAAAAGACATGTTGTGGTTTCCGGACACAACACCGTTACGAAAAAAATAGGGGGGTCAGCACTATTAAATTCTATAGAAATCCATTGATATGGCCAGTTGGTTTGAAATAACAACGGCACAATGTCTATCTAAGATTACAAATCATGCAGATACATAGAAAAAAAACTGATTATGCGTATCAGTTTCGATTTAATGGCATCGGACACAGAATTGCCCCTAATCAAATATTCACTCATATATATCTTTGTACCCACCCCTGATGAACCGTGGACTAAACCACCAATAGGCTTCATTAATAGCCATGGATATTAATACTGTACAAACTACTACATGTTATATATGAACTTATCATATTCATAGTTATTTTTCATAACTAATTGACGATGTATAAACAAAAAAGAATCATATAAACAAAAGCCTGATTGATTAATTAACAACAAACAATCTTCGTAAGCAAAACACTTTGCCCGTTTTATTTGTATAATCCGCATGTGAAATAATAACATCTACAATGTACTTTAATTGAAACAGCAATTTAAATACACAATTACGTATATATATTTTTTTCGTTTCATAACATTTTTGTAAAATTATACTAAAATAGGGTATGTAAAGTTAATTTCCAAATTCTGAATCCTCTCGTGTACACGTACAATTTCGACATATTTATAATTAAGTCAGTAAGTAAGTAAATAGTTTATTAAGGTGACATGTGTTTAACATATATTTACGAGTGACTATATTATAAAACAGAAAACACCCAGACCAGTGGACATATATGTCACAGGTTTTTTGGCGTATTTTAAAACAATAAAGATCTAAATGTATATATGCAAAATCCAGCATTGCATGGTTATTCATAATACACGTGTACATCTATACGTTTTTAGCTCACCTGTCACAATTTTGTGATCGCTCTTCGTCCGTCGTCCGTCGTCCGTCCGTCGTCCGTTCACAATTGCTTGTGAACACACTAGAGGTCACAAATTTAGCCTGATCATTATGAAACTTGATCACAATTATCATCTCCATAAAATCTAGGTCAAGTTCGATATTGGGTCATCTAGGGTCAAAAACTAGGTCACTAGGCCAAATCATTGAAAAACCTTGTGAACACATTAGAGGTCACAATTTGTGACTAATCTTTATGAAAATTGATCACAATGATCATCCTTATAAAATCTAGGTCAAGTTCGATATTGGGTCATCTGGGGTCAAAAACTAGGTCACAAGGCCAAATCATTGAAAAAGCTTGTGAACACACTAGAGGTCACAATTTGAGACTAATCTTTATGAAAATTGATCACAATGATCATCTCTATAAAATCTACGTCAAGTTTGATATTGGGTCATCCGGGGTCAAAAACTAGGTCACAATCCTTTGAAGGCCAAATCATTGAAAAAGCTTGTGAACACACTAGAGGTCACAATTTGAGCCTTATCTTTATGAAACTTGATCACACTGATCATCACTATAAAATTTTGGTCAAGTTCGATATTGGGTCATCCGGAGTCAAAAACTAGGTCACGAGGCCAAATCATTGAAAAAGCTTGTGAACACACTAGAGGTCACAATTTTGACCTTATCTTTATGAAACTTGATCACAATGATCATCATTATAAAATTTAGGTCAAGTTTGATATTGGGTCATCTGGGGTCAAAAACTAGGTCACGAGGCCAAATCATTGAAAAATCTTGTGAACACACTAGAGGTCACAATTTTGCCTCTATCTTTATGAAACTTGGTCACAATGTTTATCTCTATAAAATCTAGGTCAAGTTAGATACTGTGTCATTTGGGCCAAAATCTAGGTCACTAGGCCAAACAGGTGAGCGACCCAGGGCCCTTTGGACCCTCTTGTTTAATTATTTTCAGTTATACAACACAATATACAACAGGATACTGGCAGATACCGGTACCGGCAAATAGTACTCGCCGTTGTTATTACTCTTCAATTGGAGGTAAAGATGGTGAATTCAGCGGTAAACAAAATCTCCTCGCCGTCCGTTTTGCTGCTGTTTTGTCGGAAAGATCGACGATTACCGCAATGTTGCACTTATTTTTGACTGCCAACATCCACATATAGTCATCGATGGTATGACATAATACTACAATAGAAACTAGTTTGATAAATTCAGATCGTTTAAAAGTATCAACAGATCGATTCACCAACTTTTATTCATCAGTTCATTTCATGATTTTGCTGAATTTCCCAGTTTCCAAAGAGATCCAATTCAATTGTCATTATGTTTACAGATCTGGTTTTTTCAATTAATGTAGTCACACCAATGGCACGGTGGTGGCTTGTCTGCTCACCGAGAAGTCCCTGCCCTGGTTCTACCCTCGGTCAGGGGGGGGGGGACTTAGTCAACTATGAAACACTATTTACTGCTTCCCACCCAACTAGAGATGAACTGGTTGGAAACCCAGAGCTAGTCTTGCATGTACCAGTGTTCTACACGGGGCACATAGAACCAGACCAGGGCTCGAGCTGGAAGATAAAAACACAGCTGTTTCCCCGGCTATCCTCCGAGGGGGACGTTCATGCAACTGACTGGTACATTATTCGGACAGTACAGTGTTAGTGATCATGACAATGAATAGAATAGAATAAATTTTATTACCAATTATGGGCCCTCTCGGGCATATAAATCACACAATAACACAGATGTACATGAACATAAGATATATAATGTGCATAGTGTGTTGTGCACTTGACACTTATGGGCTTACAACATATACTCACCCACCCAATTACCGGTGTATGCTTAATACCGTGTTATCTGAGAATATACGATTAATGGCCTCGTTTTGGAGTCACACTTGTTTTTTTTCACACAGGCATTCATTACAAATGTAAACAAATCAACAAACATCGTTTGGGCAGAAAATGTTCGATAAAATATCAAAATCAAATAATCTTCTCAAAATACCTTGTTTTCTTTAAGAAATAACCATATCTATTGTATTTTCTATGAAAAAATAAATATAATCATGCATTTTATCGTGTCAATATCCAATTTAGCTGCCGAAAGTGTCAAATGACGTCATCAGCTTTCCCCCCGCCATTTTTAATGCTGATTTGTTTACATGATGGGAGGATTTGTATCAATACACCGGTGATTGGAATTTTTGTAAACAAAAATGGCAGCCGACTGACAAATTGATTTGGCTTACGATTTTCTCAAAACAGACTCATTTATTATGAAAATGTCATAATCAAAGGCAGGAATGTTTGTAAAGTTTAAGTAAATATCATTTCATGTGGAACTTCGTGATTTAAATGCAAAGTATTTCCATTAAACTGTTAATGCACCGGTAGGTGGGTCAAACAGTATATGCATAGCATAGTATAGTATTTCTGGATTATAATGAGTATTGTCAAATTGTGGTACAGAGACTGTACTTGCACATACTGGACACATTCCTTGTAATTATGTGTAAGTTGCCACTATGGCAGTAGAATACATTCACCATGTACATATGGGGACGAACGGGTTGCCCGACTGCAGATCAAAGCAGCGAAAGTTGCTACATGTCACCTGTGTTGTAACAGTAAACGCAGACACCACATATTTGCACATGCACTCAGTTTTGACCGCCGCTTAACTGAGAGGTTGCATAAAATGTAACCAGACATTGAAAAAAATGAATGTGTGCTTTGATATACATGTACATGTAATGAATTATTGATGGTAGCATAATCTTAATTTCATTTCATCTGACATGATTTTGGTTATTTATTTCAGATCTTGCCGATTGTTCACAAGAAGTTTTGTGTGACATCCAGTCATGATGTCACCCGTGATTATCTGTTTCGACAAAAGACTACAAAAAGTCATATCAAATCAATACTCATGAAAACGACTTGTTCTGTATGATAACATTTGGTGATGCTAATGTATGCCTGCGAAAAAGGTAATCATGATAACTTGGTTGTACAAAAATATATATTAAATAGAAACTAAGAATGCTGATTCTAAGGGTGCAACGATATATCGTATGATACTGTATCGCACATACGTAGTCCACAATACAATACGTATCGTGACATAAAGAGGATCACAATACGACTTGCACCTAAAGAACTATTAGAATAATATTGTAAATATCTGTCAGTTAGGAAAAACATTAAACACATATTAACAAGTAAAATGTCAACTTTATTTAGTTTATTCCGAAAAGTATCGATACTTTACAGGAGAAATTAGGTATGTCTGTATCGCGATATGTATCGTGTCGTCACCCTTATATCGCGATATGTATCGTATCGTTAAGTGACCATATTGTTACACCCCTAGCTGATTCAACTAAAGGTGTTGTGATCTTGTATAGCTTCATGATTCCATGCACATAAATCTCTTCCTCTGTGATGTCAGATTTGTACCTTACAGAGTGCTTAAATTAAGCATTGCCTTAAAAATATAGCACTTAACATGAGTTTTAAATGAATATCCTTCAAATTTAATTTAGGCAATACAAGCCTGGATTATCCATTTTTGAATCCATAAAGTGCACAAATTTGTCAAAATAACACTTTATCTGCATGAAAAAGCTAGGAAACTTGTTTTCACAAATTTTAAAAAAACGTTATGTCCAGCTTTATGAATAAATAGGTGTGAAGATGTGTTATATGCTGCTGTAACAAAAATACCCCGACTTACATTAATATTAACACCAGTTGAAGGCTGAAGAAGCCTGTATAATTGTAATTTGTATATAATCCTAAGGATGCCCGAAAGAATGCTTAATACTGTATTTTTGTTTGCAAACAGCAAAGTTTGAAATGTTGTTCAGCTAGAATGAGTGTTTATTGTTATTATATTTCAAATGAATTCTCAATTTTGTACTTTTTGTTTCAGTATATGTGGGTGCAGTAGTTAGAAGAGTTAAATGCCAGTCAGACCAATGCCTTTGAGTAGCCAGTTTCCATTGTAGAACTAGGTACTAGTCAAGAGTACTAGTCTAGTGCATCAGTTGTGATAATAAGATATTCTCAAGGTAATTGAAGGTATAGTACTACAGGGATTTAACAAATATACAGTAGCACATAATTTAAATTAAAGAATTATAACCATTACTTTTCACTTTGCTCTTAATTAAAGCTCAATATTTCAAAAGTTTTTTCAAAGGTTCCTATTGTGAATGGTGATTTACTATTGAGGTTTCTCAGTTCCTTTTTTTATCTCACATGCCATGTACATACATGTAATGATCAGGTTACAAAATTTCTTCAACTCATACTTATGCAACATTATTATAATCTATGGACATCAAATTAGTTCACTCTGTTCATATGGTTCCATTTATGAAAATGACAACAATACATGTACATACATCAAACACATGATAATATACAGCTCATCTCTAGTTTAACATCTTGTATCAATTAAGTTCTTGGTAAAATAAGTTCTAACTTACAACAATGACATTCATCTTAATTAACCAGTTTCATCTATTTTAAGGTACCTCTCAATCATGTCAGAAATTGAATTACATCAAATAGACATTTATCTAACTGTTCAGCACCTAACAAACATGAATATACAAGCAAATAAAATCAGGTTATTTCAGTTAACCATACATTAATAACATGATACCATAATTACATGAGTACATAACATTATCTACAAAACATTCTAGTTTCTTGCTAGATAGTCTTTTTGTCTGAATCTTCATTGTCTATTCTCAGACTTCCATTCAAAGTTATGATGAAATATTTACATGGAAATATTATGCAAGAGGATTATTATGCCTCTTTTACAGTTAAATCACTATGTTTAACTTGTGAAACATGGCTGCATGGAGGTTATTATGCTCCTTAACACTACAACCAATGTTAGTTTTAGAATTTACACTATTTTACACAGAATGTCAATCATTGATCAATCTTCACAACTTCTGCAGTTATTTGGTTCAGTATTTAATCGCTTGGTTCAATTAAACACAGTCGCGTTACAGATCTTTTAAAATCAGCTTTGCCTACACGAACACTGACAGCGCGAATATGATCGTCAATTCCTGGGTAGACTTCTATGATTCTACCAAGCGGCCATCTGCCTCGGGGTTGATCTGGTTCGACTACTAGAATGACATCTCCAACTCGATAATCACGTTGTTCCTGGAACCACTTTTTTCTACCTCCCAACAAAGGCAGAAACTCTTTCATCCAACGTTTCCAGAAATGTTTTACAAGTCTCCAACGTTTGGCTGGACTATATGGGGTTTCATCTACTGATTCTGGCGTGAATTGTCCACCGACTTGTCCAAACAGGAAGTGATTTGGTGTAAGCGGTGTGCAATCTGAAGCGTTTGCTGACTGATATGTCAACGGTCTAGAGTTTATTAAACCTTCAGCACCTGTGCATGCTGTTATAAGCTCTTCGTCAGTAATGTCTGCTGACTTTAAGATCGCGGACATGGCACGTTTCGCAGACTTTATCATGATTTCATGAACACCACCCCAGTGTGGCGCTAGTGGAGGATTAAAGTGCCAATTCACACCTTTGTTGGCAACACTTCTATTTTATCTTTGTCCATCAATTTCACTAGCTCTTTCAACTCTTTGTCCGCTCCTACAAAGTTGGTACCATTGTCCGAGTACAGATTTAGTGGAAGTCCTCTTCGGCTCACCATTCTATAGAAAGCATTCAGGAACGCATTAGTGTCCAGCCAAAATGCAATCTCTAAATGTACAGCTCTTGTCGATAAGCAAGTGAAAAGGCAAAGGTATCGCTTTTCTCTTCGTTTACCTCTGCCTTGCATAGTTATAAATGGTCCACCATAGTCAACAGCAATGTTGCTGAACGCGCGTAGCGGAACTTGCGTTCTCACTTTTGGCAATGGAGCCATTATTTGAGTACTTCTTTGACATTTTCGACGTTTACATTCAGAACACTTATTCTCACAGTCTCGGATTTGCTCTCTAGCCGCAATGATCCAATAGTTAACTGATAGGTCTGAAAGTGTTTGGTTTGTACCACTATGATTGTTCTTTTCATGTGCATCTCTTACTATTAGTTCAGTCACTGCACTTTTTCTAGGTAGTAGTATTGGATATCTACTATTGTAAGGAAGATATTCAGCATATTTTAGTCTACTGTCACTTCTTAACCTTCCTTCTGAATCAATCTTTGGGTTTAACTTCACTAGCTTACTGGACATATTCACATTCTGATTCTTACTTAGTCTATCATACTCGTCACTGAAATATTCTCTCTGTGTGTCTTTTATTAAGTCATTTCTTGTTTCACCAATCTCCTAAACTTTCAATGGTCCAGTTTCACGATCTTCCTTCTTTACTTTACAGTTTTCAATGAACCTAATGACCCATGCATATACTCATACGAACTTTGTCAAACTTGAATAATCCTCTGGTTTCAACTTCAATTCAAGATTGTTTACAGCATGGAATACATGTAATTCAGCTGTTTTCTTACTCTTTCTGATTTCTGTCTTAGCAGAATCTTCTATTTCAATTTTGTTTTCTGGGGGTTCCTCTACACCTTCTTGTATTATTTGTTGAATGAATGCCGCATTTATTTTCTGGTTTGTTTGTACCAGTTGGTTTGTTTTGTATGCTACCATTGCTCTCTGGACATTATTTAAGTTCTCTCTTGTCACGCATTTGCTAGTTTTGTCGAAAGGAGACAGTCAGTCGAACAATTCTTTCGGGAGAGACTTCATGTCAGTATACACCCTGAAAATAGAACCATAAATAGAGAACGTAACAAGAGGCAGTGTAACTCGTTGCCCAGCCTGCTTCTGAGCTTTTTGCAAAGGCTGTTGCGATTGTTCTTGGCATGAGAAGGTTTAGATATACACCTGTGGAAGGGAATCCGCGCTAGTCTTAACGATTTAAAAACTGACCGCGCATAAGGTAGTATGGTAAATAGTATCGTTCTATGAAGCAATTTAAGTTTAGTAATGTCTTTGGCCATTCTATAAAAGTTAACATGAAGAAATAAAGTCAAAATACAGTCTCTTTATGTGCTGACCAGTACAGCTGCACACTAATTTCCTGTAAGGACTATGGCCTTGTTACAAAGGATTAAAACCTAAAACAATATTAGCATATTGAACAACGATGTGCCAATGTGTCATAACAATGTAAACATGAAGTGGAAAACCATACTTACTGGCTTGTAGAAGCTGTATCTGTGGACTCCTTCCTTTTGTCACAAGGCAATTTTGTAGCCGTTAGAATTGAACTGGGATCAGGCGCATTTGAACTGCCTGTAGTTGACTTCTCCATCGGAGTGCTTGTTAGAGGCATTGTGAAGAGATTTAGTACGTCTCCTGATATCGGAGGCGGGGCAAACATCAAGGAATTCAGTCCGGCCGTAAATGCCCTTTGCATGTTGTTGGAGCATTCCTCGTGTATATTAGAGCTACGGCACTCTGCTAATTCGGACTGCAACGATCCTAAATCCGTTCTGAGTGTACGATTTTCTGTCTCTAAAGCTGTTACTCGGGCCTGTAGGGCCTTGCTAGCCTCTTCCTGGGCTTGCATACTCTTCTTCAATTTGGCGATTTCACCGCACAAGAACCTCTCCGTCTTGTTAACCAACTCCTGAACGAAGTTTACATCATCATACACACTCATGATTGTCTGTAAAAAATGGAAACACATTAGTTGAAATGTATCAAAAGTAGTACACATTTAGTGGAAGTCCTCTTCGGCTCACCATTCTATAGAAAGCATTCAGGAACGCATTAGTGTCCAGCCCAAATGCAATCTATAAATGTACAGCTCTTGTCGATAAGCAAGTAAAAAGGCAAAGGTATCGCTTTTCTCTTTGTTTACCTCTGCCTTGCATTGTTATAAATGGTCCACCATAGTCAACAGCAATGTTGCTGAAAGCGCGTAGCGGAACTTGCGTTCTCACTTTTGGCAATGGAGCCATTATTTGAGTACTTCTTTGACATTTTCGACGTTTACATTCAGAACACTTATTCTCACAGTCTCGGATTTGCTCTCTAGCCGCAATGATCCAATAGTTAACTGATAGGTCTGAAAGTGTTTGGTTTGTACCACTATGATTGTTCTTTTCATGTGCATCTCTTACTATTAGTTCAGTCACTGCACTTTTTCTAGGTAGTAGTATTGGATATCTACTATTGTAAGGAAGATATTCAGCATATTTTAGTCAACTGTCACTTCTTAACCTTCCTTCTGAATCAATCTTTGGGTTTAACTTCACTAGCTTACTGGACATATTCACATTCTGATTCTTACTAAGTCTATCATACTCGTCACTGAAATATTCTCTCTGTGTGTCTTTTATTAAGTCATTTCTTATTTCACCAATCTCCGAAACTTTCAATGGTCCAGTTTCACAATCTTCCTTCTTTACTTTACAGTTTTCAATGAACCTAATGACCCATGCATATACTCGTACGAACTTTGTCAAACTTGAATAATCCTCTGGTTTCAACTTCAATTCAAGATTGTTAACAGCATGGAATACATGTAATTCAGCTGTTTTCTTACTCTTTCTGATTTCTGTCTTAGCAGAATCTTCTATTTCAATTTTGTTTTCTGGGGGTTCCTCTACACCTTCTTGTATTATTTGTTGAATGAATGCCGCATTTATTTTCTGGTTTGTTTGTACCAGTTGGTTTGTTTTGTATGCTACCATTGCTCTCTGGACATTATTTAAGTTCTCTCTTGTCACGCATTTGCTGGTTTTGTCGAAAGGAGACAGTCTGTCGAACAATTCTTTCGGGAGAGACTTCATGTCAGTATACACCCTGAAAATAGAACCATAAATAGAGAACGTATGTAACTCGTTGCCCAGCCTGCTTCTGAGCTTTTTGCAAAGGCTGTTGCGATTGTTCTTGGCATGAGAAGGTTTAGATATACACCTGTGGAAGGGAATCTGCGCTAGTCTTAACGATTTAAAAACTGACCGCGCATAAGGTACTATGGTAAATAGTATCGTTCTATGAAGCAATTTAAGTTTAGTAATGTCTTTGGCCATTCTATAAAAGTTAACATGAAGAAATAAAGTCAAAATACAGTCTCTTTATGTGCTGACCAGTACAGCTGCACACTAATTTCCTGTAAGGACTATGGCCTTGTTACAAAGGATTAAAACCTAAAACAATATTAGCATATTGAACAACGATGTGCCAATGTGTCATAACAATGTAAACATGAAGTGGAAAACCATACTTACTGGCTTGTAGAAGCTGTATCTGTGGGCTCCTTAGAGTGCTTGTTAGAGGCCATTCATTTTCACTTTCTTTCAAGTAGTTTGGTCCTTCCCACCAAATGGTTGCTGTGGCCAGAGATGCTACTGGTAGTCCACGCGATACATGATCTGCTGGATTTTCCTTTGTCGGCACATGTCGCCATTGTTCTGGTTTTGTAGCTCTATGGATTTCTCCGATTCTATTGGCGACAAATTTCTTCACCGACTTTGAACACGAATATGTCCTCGTTTGCTTTCCACCCGACACCCAACGCCTTAGTTGTTGGTAGATTTCCTGTTCCAAGATTGATTTCTGCGGCTCTATCTTCTTCAGGAATGGTTTCAAGTACTTCACAGGAATTTGACAACCACTTTCTAGCATGCATTCCTGCCTTTTTCCATGTTTCTCTTAGTTGTCTACACAGCTCTATTGCTTCACCAATGTTTTCTGAGGAGTCCATACTATCATCCATGTATGTGGAGTTCAATATAGTCTCTGCGGCCATTGGATACGTCTTGGCATGAAGAACTGCATTGTATCTTGACACAAATTGAGCCAAATAAGGTGAAGAATTGACCCCGAACACTAGACAATTAAACTGGTATATTTCTATTGGCTTTTCTGGGGATTCTCTCCACAGAAATCTTTGAAATGGTCGATCTTCAATGGCGACTCCAACTCTCAAGTACATTTCCGCGATATCGCACACTATGGCTATCGGATTTCTTCTAAAACGTAACAGGACGTCAAACAGTTCTCTTTGTAGTTTTGGACCTGTATATAAACATTTATTCAAACTAATTCCATTATGTTTGGCGGCTGCATCAAACACAATTCTTACTTTGGTCGTCTCTCTATCTGGTTTTATTACCGCGAGGTGTGGCAGATACCAGGCTTTTTCATTATCGTTATGTTCAACTTTGTCAATGTACCCTTTCTCTTTATACTTGAGAATGACTGCATGGTAATCTTGTTTCAGCTCTTCTGAGCATTTCAACTTTTTCTCTACACTGTTAAGTCGTTTGAGTGGGGCACTGTAATTGTTAGATAATGTATCTTTATTCAGTTTCCATGGTAATGGAACAGTGTATTTGTTCTCATTATTTACAAAGTTATTTTCTATAAAGGCTTGTACCTTTTTGTTTTCTTGAGAGAGTTCAAGTTTTTCTGTTTGGTATGAAACACTCTCCACTTCCCAGAACTGTTTAAGCGTATTGTTTATCACATTGGTGTCCAAACAATGAAAAGTGAATAAACTCGTATTAGTTTCATTACTGGTAGGCCCAACACATGTCCACCCTAGAGGTGTCAGCCTAGCAACTGGGGCTCCTTTTTCTCCTACTACCTCTCCCAATGATCTATGTAGTTCTACATGATCCAAACCAATTAATAGATCTATCCTTTTTCGTTTGTTAACAGGCGCGAAATTCACATCCTTCAAGTGTGGCCATTGCCACTTGTTGGCTTTCCAATTAACAGGTTGCAGTTTTCCTGTAACTGTTCTTGTCGTTTGTGCATCTATCTCCGTCATCATTTCTCCATTCATACTTTGTATAGTAAAATTTACATTCATTGTATTTATGGTCTCAGTACGTCCATTTATTACATTTTTTTCAACTGTTTGTTTTTCACTTGCCAAACCAAGTTCTGAAGCAATATCTTCATTTATGTATGTGGTGGTGCTTCCATCATCTAATAAAGCATTTATTCTTAATTCTTTATTGTTATTTCGTACAATTACCGGCACTGTTCTGAGAGCAACATAGTTTCCATTAGTGGAGCTCACTTTGAATGTGGTTGGTTCTATACCTTGGGGTTCAAATTCTCGAGCTTGCACATTTACTGAATCTCTGTGTAATAGTCTATTGTGAGTTTTTGTACAACTATTGATGCCACATTTACCATGAATTCTGCATTCCTTTCCCATGTGATTACCTAAGCACCTAAAACACAATCCAGCTTCCTTAGCTTTGTTTCATCTCATTTCAATTGTCATACTACGGAAATCTTTGCAATCCCACACTTTATGTTCTCCGCCACATATTTTGCATGTTTGACTGTGAGAGACATTTTGAGTTTTTCCAAAGAATGATTTTGGTTTAATTTCTTTGATTGATAAACCTTGTATCGTTTCTAACGCATTTATGGCATATTCTGCTTCTTGGTTAATAAATGTTCTCAAAGTCTCTACCGATTCCGTGAGATGTTGTTCATGCAGTATTCTCAGGTACCTAGTTAGAAGGCTCTGTGGTAACTTCTTTAATAATCTGTGGTATAATGCGCCATCTTGAAGGTCGTCTTCATGTCCCACTTCTTTCAAGTTTAACACTGCTACATCTGATAGATCAGCAAATTTCTCAATTTCCTTTGCACTTTCATTTTTCATTGGTATGAAACTTTCCAATTCCTCTAAGAATCTATTTACACGACGTTTTATTCCGCCATACTTTCTTTCTAGTCTTTCCTTTGATGCCGTATACGCTTCCTTTGAATGACCGAGATTCTCTATAGCTTTCAAGGCTTCTCCATCCAGATACTGTCTTAATTGTAATAGCTTGTATTCCGGTGTGGTTCGGGCTTCATCTATGCACGAATAAAACGCAGCTTTCCAAGCAGGGTATTTCACTTTGTCACCATAGATTACTGGTATTTTTACACGTTGCAATTGTTTCCATAAGTTACACAACACTAAATTTTGCACCAGTTACTTCCCTTATTGGTAATTACAAATGTGAAAACTATTGAAGTTAAATATGTCTGTCTGTCAGTCTGTCCGTCCACATTTTCGCGTTTTTTCTTAATAACTTGCAAACCGTTAAAGGTAACGACTTCAAACTTTAAACATAAGGTCACAGCATCAATACACTATTGTATGCCAAGTTATGTTACTCCAGCTACAATATTGTAAGAATTATGGCCCTTTGTAAAATTACAATTTTCCTCATTTTTCATCCTTTTTTCTATATTACTTCAAAACCGTTACAGATATTCAAATGAAACTTGCTATACATATTGACAGTGACTATACGCACATGTGTAGCAAAAGGCAACAACTCGAGCTTTAATAAATTTTGGCTTGTGCCCCTTTTTCGACTTCAAAACTTTAACATTGGCCATAGTTCAAAAACTTTTCAAGATATTCAAATGAAACTTGCAATACTTATTGACAATGACAATACACACCTGTATAGGAAGGGCAACAACTCTACCTTTAATAAATTTTGACTGACTTATGCCCCTTTTTAACTAAAAAACTATGGCACATTATATTACTCCACAGAGCCCTGATTACGACAGTGATGGTTCTAGTTTGTATAAGCATTATAGAATTTGCCTTATTCCACACACATTCGTCTAGAACGTTAACGTCAGTAATATATGAGGGTCCCGATTAGTAAAAACGGAGGTTTACTGATGTATAAATGTCACGTCTTGGCAAATCCAAATTCAGGAATTTGCTGACTTTGGGATTATATATGCATTTGAACAATTGTAGGGACTTATTGTTCACCCATACAGTTCACCACCAGATTTTCATATATAACAATACAATACAATACAATCTTTATTTTAAGTCGGATTTTCATTTACAACAAATAACATTAGCTATGTATAGCTATTGTCCGACATAAAAAATAAAAAAATATCTAATTTGTGCAATATTATTATGTTTAATATCATTAATCAACATTCATATGCGATCATTGAAACTAAAATTTGTTCTTATCCAATACGATTTGGAATTTCTCGCATGTGCATCAGGTAGCTCGAACCTCCTTAAACACTAACCATAATCAAATATTCAATTATTTCAATATATTCTTAACAAAATGGTCCTTTCAGAAACACATAATGCATCCATAAAATATAATAACAGACACGGTTTGATAGGGTCTGTTCATGGCTATTTGTTGTGCACGTTCAACGTCCACTTGAACATTTTCAGGATTAGGGTTGGGTTGAGATTCACGTGTTCCTTTGGGTGCTTCAAATTTCAATGATGTTGGGATTGAGTTGTGCAGTCTGTACAGTGGGAATTTGTTGAATTTGTCAGACACCAATAACTTGCTCTGTATCTCCAGATCTTTCAGCCAGGCCTGTGGGTGTTGCTTGGGCAAATCATGAAAACAGTTTCTCCATATTGTTAAAGTCTACATACCAGCCATTCATCATAAGTCCAATGCAGGAAATGAAACACATTACAACAACAAGTTGATTCTCTTCAAGATTTTCTTTTGCTAGTTTCCGCTCACACGCAGGCACCCATGAAAAGCACTTACACAACCCTTACTTCAATCGGCTAACGTGAACTAACTGTCGTAATTCCAGTTCGGCCGCGACCATACTTGTAAGCAAATCTGGTGACATCATAATGTTGACTGGTACCGACTCTAGGTCAACAATTTTCCAAAGTCCAGTCCTCCAATTCCAATGCAACGTTCAATTACCATGACTATTGTACAGCTGGACGGCGGGGAAATGTTTTATTCTTACTTCTAGTAAGCAGGCCTCAAGTATTTCTGACAAACCGTGGCGTGATTTCTCCAACATGGTACGTAACACTCCGAACACCATCGAGTTAGGAACTCTCCTTTCCTTACTTATCATACTGGCTACTTGCTGTCTTGTTACAGTGCCGAAAACACGTAATCGATTTGGAGTTAACTGACTGTTATAAATGAGTTGGGTTAAGCTCTGGGTTATCTTCAAAACTCTGGGTAAAGCATGGTTATGGGTTTTGAGTAAGGTTCCCAACCGGTTAACCCCTCAAAATGTCGGACATGAGGTGGGTTAACCTTACCCACTTTTGAAAACCGGTTAACCCCTCAAAATTTCGGACATCCTAACCGGTTGACCGGTTAAGGTAGGTAAAGTGGGTAAAGGTGCTGGAGTTAACTGACTGTTATAAATGACTTGGGTTAAGCTTTGGGTTATCTTCAAAACTCTGGGTAAAGCATGGTTATGGGTTTTGATTAAGGTTCCTAACCGGTTACCCCACTTAAACCAGAAGCCCACTAAAACCGGTTAACCCCTCAAAATGTCGGACATCCTATTGTACCATAGTGGACCATCTCGGACCATCTCGGACCCTATTAAACACGGTTTGCGAATAAAACTGTTATTAAATTGAACAAGTTTGGTGCACTAGCTAACAATTTACTCTTCCACCCTGTGCATCCTTAAGTCTGTTCAACTGTGAACATTTTGGCTAGTACTTGTCTAACTTTAAATGAGAGTTGCTTTACTGTGATGTTTTTGTCTTTTTATTACCTTTAATTGGACTGTGGTTCATATAAGAATTATGTATATGTCTAATTTTCTCTTACAAGTCTTGTCCTTTTTCATCCACATGTTATGAATATGTTCCATGTCAAAGTATTTATCTTGTCTTATCAAACTCAGTGTAAAATATAAAGGATGATATATATTTTTTAATCATCTATAATTTGGTGCCATGTTACCTGCATATTTTAAAGTAACTGTAATAATCTATCTTTGTCCCAATAAGATCATATCTCACTATCTTTTAAAGGAATGCTCTTTTCTAGAAGTCACTAGGTCAACTCTAATTTAATGCAGAAGTGTTTGTTTTATAAGTGTTGTCCTTATTGTAATGACCAGCCAATTTTGCTTTACATATCGATGGCTTAGAACCAGAAGGTCGTAACTCCTACTTACGACCTTATAAGACTCATACATATTTGAAATCAGCTTCACAAGGCGTTTCTTATGAGCCTATTTTCATGAAAATCTGAAATTGTCATGTTGACCAAAATGAAGTTTTAAAAACGTGTTTTCCCATAGGTAAAGAGTAAATTACAGACAGTTTTCTCTTGTTTTCTCAATATATCGATTTGGTAGTTACGACCTTCTGGTTCTAAGCCAGTGATATAGGCAGATGTGCTATTGTCAACATGACTTAAATTTTGCTTTTTATCTTAAAAATGGGGAAAAACTGTTTGATTGTAACAAGTTCTATTGTTTTCTCTGTTTGTGGTGCTTTAAGTGTATTTGCAGTGTCAGTTATAAATATGCCATTGTCCAGATCTAATGTATTTATATACTATCACAGTACATATATTAAGAAGTTAAATTTATTTGTTAAATGTCAAGGAATGAGTAAAAAAACCCAAATAATTCATAATTTCAACTTTTCATCAATTAAGCAGAATGATAATCATCTGTGATTATTAATGACTTGCCCAAATGGGTTATCTTGCTGACTAGGGTAAATGAATCTTACTTGTCTGTCATTATTCAAAACAATCTGAATGATTGTCAAAATGATCAGCAACTTTAACCGAAGTGCAGTTCATGAACTCTTCTCCACTTTGTAGTTGGAAGAACCACTTAATAATAATAAAAACCAACATGGAATTCATGCACTTGGGACATTCATGAACTCCAGGAATTCATGAATGTCATGAACTTTGTTGTTTCATGAAATGTCTCATTTATAGTTAATTCACATTCATAAATTTGTTTATAAACATGTTCATGAACTATTTATGAAATTCTCACTGGGGACTTTTCTCCCATGACCAAAATGCTATTCCATTGAAAGAAAATGGTAATCTTTGACAGTATCTTCCGAGAACATGATGTTAAGACTGCTCTTGGTTCGTCTGTACCTTAGTGGTTAGTGCGCTTGCCCGGGTGAAATCCGGGTCAAGGCACAAACATATGTGCCTGCCATGGTTCAGCAGAAAGCTGACTGGCAAATAAAGGGTGTTCTTGATGTGAACTGCAAATGTTAGGTGGACATTGTGTGTGAATTTCATGAATAGTTCACGAAAAACATATTGTGGAACTAATTCATGATTGTTAATGAACTACAAATGAGGCAGTTCATGAAACATCACAGCTCATGAACTTCATGTATTCCTTGAGTTCATGAATGCCTAAGTAAATTAATTCCCAGGGTTCATGTAACACCAGGTTCATGAATTCCAATTTTTTTAAAAATTAATTAGCTTCTCATCAACTAAAGATTGGACAAAAGTTTATGAAGTATGAAATTAAAGTTGCTGATTATTTTTGACAATCATTCAGATTGTTTTGAATAATGACAGACAAGCTTAATTTATTTAGCTTCTCCAATGGGATAACCCACTTGGACGAGCATTAATATTGACATAAAAAGAGCTAGCTACAGAAACCTTAACCAAAGAACATACCAATGGAACTTGAAATGATGAATTTATGCTTGTAGGAGTTGACAATTAAATGAAACTTAGTAACTAAGTTAAACCTAAAAATGGGATACAAATAATACTGGAAAGTGACAATAGCATGCATCTGACAACAGCATTGCACACAAAAGCATATAAAACAGAGACCGCAATAGATCAATCTGAAACTTTACAGTGACAAATATGTCATGTACTTTGTTTTCTTTTAATCTTGACATATAAAGATGTGTATGACATTACGCTCAGCTCATGTATGTATGCATGTATCTACCGTAGAATTAGTAGGTCGAGGTTTGAACCCTGACAGTGCCCGGCTGGGGTTTGTTCTGATATGACCAATGGTGAGTTACCAGCTTGAAACTGTATTAGTTCATTATTCATGCCACTGGTTACTGACATTAAAGTATATAGCCACTACACCTGTAAGTTCGTGCACCTAAAATTTCAAATGGGCACATCTGCACAAAAGCAATTTAATTGGAACCATCTTTATGATCAACACTATCAATTATCTATCTTTGAACAAAATCCAAACACAAGTTGAATGTCAAGCTGCTAAAAATGGCAAAATCAGCGTCAATGCTACATGCAGTCTGCAGTCGTGAAATAAACATTGTGACCTGTAAGTTCGTGCACATAAATTGATGACGTCATCAGGAGAGCACGTGAAATATTTTGCGAATAAAAAGTCGCATAAAATAAAGTTTGGTCTATTGTCAGAAGGTCAGCAGCTTTTCCGATCGTAAATATATCGCATCTATTGAAAAAAATAAGAAAAACAAAGGTCTCAGGTTTTCGCGACCGGAAGCGGTGAATATGTAAACATTAAAACCGGTGCTCGGACAAAACTCGCCACGAACGTAACAAACCATGTTTTTTAAATATTTATTTGCATTATTCAGCTCGCTGAATGTCTTCTCAATGATTTAAAATGAATTTGGACTCGGAAATGAGAGTTTTAGCAGAGTAATCAACGTTTTACTGAAGTGCACGAACTTGTAGGTGTGCACGAACTTATAGGAATAGAGGCTATAGGGGTCAGGTAGATATTTTCAGAAACAACTGTTTGAACTCTCATAAGCAAAATTGGCTGATGTTTAAAATTGATTTACACTTTTAATAAAACACTTCTACATTAAAGTAAACAGAGTAATATCTTTCTTCTTTTATATCATCATCTATTTATTGCAACCTAGCTTTCTAGACAAAAAAAATCTAGAGCCATTCATACATTTCTTTTCTTTTATCAAATTAGCATGTTTCCTCGGTCTCAAAATATTTGACATGCAACAAATTCCTCCTTAATTTCTATTGATGATCTGATGATGTATGTTGTTTTTTCTCTCATCTAGATAACATTTGACCACTGATGATGCATTCCTCCTTCAATCTTAATGACTTGTGGTCAGATTGTAAGTTGTATTGCAACCTAGACCAATGTGCAACAGGTGAGCGACCTTTGGGCCTTCTTGTCTTGGCTTTACAGCATGTGAGAGGCCTTTGTTAGTTAGTGAAACATTATTCCACAACTATACATAACGAATATTATATCATGGATGAGGCGTGGATGTTTAAAGTGCATTCGTGGACATGGTGCTTACACCAGATAATGATTGTGACAAATATCACTTTTGTGACTTTTGCAATGTTGGACTGTTAGATTAAAACCTATGTAAAACTATTATTCAATTACAGAAATGAATGAAATTTTGAAGTATGCCTCATTAAAATTTCACCATTTATTGTGTAAATTTTCAGTGAATTTGAAAAAATAATAACTTGGAAAAATACCATTATATATGTTTTTCGTTTCTTTTGTCCCTGAGTGTATATTAGGATTTTAACGCTAGATAACGAAATGCCCACATGTACTGTAGGTGTCCAGGCTTGCACAGAGTATAGGAAGTTATTAATCACATGTACTGTAGATGTCCAGGCTTGCTCGTATTTAAACATATGTACCCAAGTCCCCATCTCCCACAATCTCCCACAATCACCAATGTGGTTATTCATATCTCCGTAACAATGCTGATTTTAACGCTAGATAACTGATGTTTCATTGCTTAATTCATTGCTTAAAGTAATAATTATAATGTCGGAAACGACGAGAATCACGAAGACTTCATAACGGGCTACTAACCGAACTTTTCTAGTCTGTTCCTTGGCTGTCATCTGTCGAGGTTTGATCATGCACCGTGTTGTCGTCTGTCTCCTGCCTGTCACATGATTATAATAACAACAACAACAACAATAATAACTGCAACATTGATAATGATTCTTGGTGTCCTCTCACAATGAATGCATGTCAGGGATGTTAAACCTAGTGTCTTTTCCAGTCTGTTTAAAATTTTGAATTGAAACCTGAACTAATAATTAAAGAATATATGTTTACAAACTATTTTATCACATTTAATGCCAATTTGAAAACAAAACATTTGCTAAAACATTTTTGCCCTGTTTACTTGGGAGTTGGTATACATACATATACATTGTAATATGGCTGATGTAAAGAGAAATTGATGCAAAGATTTCTCTAAGTGTTTATTATGTTATATGCAGTAATATAAACAATGATAGGCATCTCCTGCTGCTATCATGCTGCGGCGTACATTTAGGGTCTTTAATAAGATCAGATCTAACCTGGTTAGGGCAGCCCTAACTTCAGCCCTAACCAGGTTAGGGCAGCCCTGCTTACCCCGTATATAAGGGCGTTTTTGATTGGATTGAGTTTTTCACGTGACTGGTACGAGTTAAAGTCGATATAAGTTAGGGCTGGTTTGGGCAGGTCTAACTTAAATCAGGTATAACTTCACGCGTACGGAGAGGGTCTAAAATACAATCTTAAGTTAGGGCTGCCCTAACCTGGTTAGGGCTGAAGTGAGGGCTGCTCTAACCTGGTTAGGGCTGCCCTAACCTGGTTAGGGCTGAAGTTAGGGCTGCCCTAACCAGGTTAGGGCTGAGGTTAGGGCTGCCCTAACCAGGTTAGGGCTGCCCTAACTTAAATTGACCCTAAATGTACGCCATATTAATATACACTTAAGTCTCCCAAACTGTGACCAGACTCTGCCAACTCGTGTAGGAATTCCAAAAGTGACTTTAATTTCACTAAAGCTATGTCTTCAGTGACCAACCAGTGTAAAGATTTAAACAAAATTTTGGCAGCTGCATCATGTTTTGAGTCCTGTTTCTTTCTAGCCGACTCAAGGTTTCTCTGTAATAAGGGAGCCTCGACCAACATTTTATGATCCTGCAATGCAGCATGTCTAGTTAATTTTGTCTGCTGGAAATTGGTGCACTGTTCAATCTTGGCCATACCATTGACTTTTATCAGAGCATAAGGTGCAATACATGCTTTTTGTCTCCCCATCAAATTTTAACCAACTGAACAGTTTCTCCCAATCTTTGTTATACTTTCGTGGTTTTTTTGGACGATTTTCAGCAAGGGTAACCGTTGGCGTTGTTGATTATAATAATAATAATAATAATAACGACTTTATTTTAAGAGGCAACACAGTTGGGCAAGCCCAGTCTTCCCTGTGAGCCTCTAACTGACTCGGTCTCACTATTGGAAGTTGGTGGGGTACTATGACTAGGACTCCGACTTGCATCGTCCTTATTGGACGCTGACCGTGTATCACTATGTAAAAAACCAATCCCCAACAATGTTTGCTGTGTTTCTTCCACCTGTTTTCTCTTTTTCGGACCCATTGCAGACGCTTTTTTTTCGACGACGAGCAGTAGAAACTTACTATTACACCGTTACTAACGACAAATTTCATTGGTTTACATCGCATCGGTTATCCAATGATCATGCGCAATACAAATAGACGAAACTGTGTGTGGGGTAATAATAATAATAATAATAATAACGACTTTATTTATAGTGGATTACATATTTGGTTCGAGACCAATTTTCAATATGGTCCACATCAACATGAAATATATATACAGCAATTTACAGAAATACATAATACTGATGAACAGACAGGGGTACAATTTTACCTTGCACAAAAAGTGCAATGACAACAAAATGCGACAATGAGCGGACTCGCTACTTGTAAAAAGCATGCCTCCCGGGAATGCACATATTCTTAAACTTTGCGTCCTCTGTATTTTTTTTGTCCGTCTGTCTGTCCGTCTGTCGTTAGCAATTTCCCTTCCGCTCTGTCACTCTTGAATTTCTTGAAGGATTTTAAAGAAACGTGACACAAATGTTCACCACATCAAGACGACGTGCAGAGCGCATGTTCTGGAGGGGTCACTTTAAGGTCAAGGTCACACTTAGGGGTTAAAGGTCATGTGACTTTGTTTCCCTTCCGCTCTGTCACTCTTGAACCTCTTGAAGGATTTTAAAGAAACCTGACACAAATGTTCACCACATCAAGAGGACGTGCAGAGCGCATGTTCCCTTCCGCTCTGTCACTCTTGAGGGGGATTTCTTCCATTTTTTGTTCAGGGCTGTCCTTTTGCCTTCAACTGTCAAAATTTTGGTACCAAAACCTGAAACAAAACTCTTCGGGCGTATATTGCCCCGTATGGCGGTGCTCTTGTTGTATTTGTATATTTTATTGCATAGTGTTATTTTGATTGCCATAAAGACGCATTGTCCCTTTGGCGCAACATGGTTGTATCTTATTGTTAAGTATGACTAACAAACAATTAGACAAACTGTCCACCAGATGAAAAGAATAAAGAAGAACATTTTCTGTATAGCTGTATAAGGTCCATAAAGTAACCAAAAAATATGATAAAATCCCAGTGTCGGTCGGTAGTGCCTTATTTCTGTGTAAAGACAAAATCTTCAATTGGAGTTCATTAATTAGTACATTTTAAGTATACAAACTTACACTGACAACAAATTTTCCAACATATTGGTGTGATGTATTATGAAGGAAGAAGTTACACACTATTTAATATTGAATGGTCCTACCATTACTGGCTATTGTTGAAAGTTGATGGAATTGTTGAGAATAAAATGTAATGCTTATTCCTTCATTTAGTTGCTTTTGTTTTTTTGACATTGTTGGTAATAAAAGTTGTGAATATGTTTAGGTTATTTATTATTCATAAAGAATGTTTTGTGCAAAACAGAAATGTACATGGCATAAATAGTTCAACAGAAACGTACACGTGTGACAGGTAAAACATTGATGAATATCACTTTGTCACCTGTGTAAGACTATCCACGCTCAACGGCTCATTTGCTTTTATTTATCCTCGCCACCGGATAATCCATGGTCTAGATACCCTGCGAAGTTTGGTCATTTTACATGTTGTGTGAATAGTACATGAAAATTTAGGTCTTTGATGATACAGACTGAGATACCCCCAGTTCCAGAAGCATCCCTGGATGTATAGCATCATACACGGGACCTAGGTTTGAAGTATCATCTGAAAGACTACTAACCCCTGCGAAAATTTCAAGAGCAGTTCAAGAAAAGTTCTTGCACTGTTCAAGAACAGTGTTCATGAATTGTACTTGAACTGCTCTTAAAGAGTTCAAGAACTGTTCAAGTACATTATAAGAAATGTTAAATTGGACAAATCTTAAGAACAAGTATTCTTAAAAAGTCCTCAGAACAGTTCTTGAACAATCTTGAAGATTAGTTCTTGAACTGTTCAAGAACTCTTTTTATTGAACAGTTTAAGAACTCCTGTTCTTGAACAAATCATGAACTATTCAAGAACACTTTTAAGAACTTTACCAGAACAGTAGTTCTTAATAATTTGTCCAATTTAACATTTCTTAAAATGCACTTGAACAGTTCTTGAACTCTTTAAGAGCAGTTCAAGTACAATTCATGAACACTGTTCTTGTACAGTGCAAGAACTTTTCTTGAACTGCTCTTGAAATTTTCGCAGGGGCAATGACACAAATCTTTTTCATATTTCTTTTCCTTTTTTTCCAACACAAGAGTGCAATTTCAATAAAGAATACTTAACTCAAAAGCAATATAGGTCACAATCACCATGCTTACTCATTTTTAAGACATTAGAGCACAACTGCCATGTGCAAAGCTAAATACCCCCAGTGCCGTACCCAGACACGAATTTTAGCCGAGGCAGTCTTGGGGCTGGACAGGACCGTAACTAGGAATTTTCCAAAGGGGTGCGAAATCGGGTCTTGATTGGGTGACGGGGTATTTACGGGAGGAGACGTCCAAATTCGTTCTGTACATGCTATTTTGAATATTTACAATGTATTTTGCGAGCGAAGCGAGCCAGAAAAGGGGACTATTTGTGGAAGCTGACACAAATTTCTTCTCTACATGATATTAAAAATCACATAATTTATTGCAAATATGCACTGTTTGGCCGAGTCCACACAAATGTTTTTTCTACATGATATAATTAATGAATGTTCATAAATTATTTGGCGAGCGAAGCGAGCCACAAAAAAATGCACTATTTTTATCAGCCCACATATTTCGTTATCTACATGATATTGAATGGTGATAAACTATTTGTACGAGCCCCCCCTCCACGAAATTCGTTGTCTACCTGATATTATTAATGGGTATAAGGTATTTGGCGAGCGAAGCGAGGAGGAAAAATGCAATATTTTTCAGCACAAACTTACTCCTTAAAGATGCATGCTTTGCCCTAGCTCACACAAACTCGTTCTCTAAATGGTATGATCAATCCTCGCATTATTCACCTGAGCTGCATGCCACATAAACTCGTTCTCTACACGAACTTATGAAAGATTGATGTTAGGTGACACGCAAGGTGAGCCAAAGCAAATGCACTGTTTCTCCAAGTTGCATGTCATGCAAACTAGTTCTCTACATGATATTTCAAACGAGTAGTTATTTGGCAAGCGAAAAGATCATGATTTCTCTGAGGTTCAGGTAGCACAAACTACTTTCTACATGACATTCTTAAATATGTGTACAATTCATTTGGCGAGCAAAGCGAGTCGATTTTTTTTACAAATGTAAAACATTGCACTCCTAACAAAGACCACTTAAATTAGTGTAAAAGGGGTACGTTTGCGCCCGATGAAATCCTTAGTCATGATCATGTAGTGGTCCGGTGTATTTGTTAACCTAGAACGTTTCTGAAAGCACGCTATTAAACCACCGAATACACTTTCAACATTGACATAATCAGAAAAGTAGAATAGCGAAGCGAGCTAGACAAACATTATTTATATTATTTGAACACCATTCCAAAACATATTCTGTATTTGATAGTATTCACTTATAGATTTATCTATGTAGCTTATAAAAACTATTTTTCTAATTGATAATAGTCACTGATACAGCTGTTGTGAAGGCGAAGCCAGCTCAAAAAACATTATTTTCTGAAGAGAACCATTGGCGACAGGATCGTTTTTCTATTCGAGACACCATTCATCAGCATATCCTACGAACTCATAGGCTGCACATTTGTGTTAAGGGGAAGCTTGAACTATTTGAATGCAAGTAAATTAAGGGATCAATGTCATACTCCACGGGACTTTTAAAACAGCAAATTCGTCTGCTTCATTCTTTGGTCCCTTGTTTTGGTATTGAAACGGAACATCAAGAAATTCATAGCAAACAAGAACTCAAAGAAGAAAATACTTATATGCACATGCTTATACTCTTAAGTGTGTAGCCAACCTCATCATTAAATTGATAGTAAACAGTACCATGTGAGCGTATCGAGCGAAAATTGGCGTATTAACAATTTTTACTCACAGAACATTGACCTGGATTTTGGGGATATTAAGGGGAGGATGTTCCGGTGCCACTTTCTTTCTATATTAAGTAAAGGGAAACTATCCGGTATACTACCATAAAGGTGCAAATCTAGTGCCTCAACTTGCACTTTGTATACTACCAGTAAGGTGCACATCTAGCGCCTCAAGTCGCACTATGTATACTACCAGTAAGGTGCAAATCTAGCGCCTCAAGTCGCACTATGTATACTACCAGTAAGGTGCAAATCTAGTGCCTCAAGACGCACTATGTATACTACCATTAAGGTGCACATCTAATGCCTCAAGTCGCATTATGTATACTACTATTAAGGTGCACATCTAGTGCCTCAAGTCGCACTATGTATACTACTATTAAGGTGCACATCTAGTGCCTCAAGTCGCACTATGTATACTACAATTAAGGTGCACATCTAGTGCCTCAAGTCGCACTATGTATACTACCATTAAGGTGCACATCTAGTGCCTCAAGTCGCATTATGTATACTACCTGTAAGGTGCAAATCTAGTGCCTCAATTTTCACTATGTATTCTACCAATAAGGTGCAAATCTAGTGCCTCAAGTTGCTCAAGGTATTCTACCATTAAGGTGCAAGTCTAGTGCCTCAAGTTGCACTCTTTGTTTATAACTTGCGACAGCTTGTAATATGTTTTGTTATTCAGACATTTTATTTTACATTTAAGTTGAAGACAAATTTTCCACCAAAAGGTTAGGTGTGCAAATTTTAGCCGAGGCAGCTGCAGTGTAGTTACGGCGCTGCATACTAGATAACCGAAGTGCCTCAGAATAAATTGCCTCATTGTTTATTACATGCGACAATTTGAGACATTTTATTTTAAATATATTCAGGGATATTTTATTACATGTTTTTATTAATAACAAACAAAAAATGTTTGGTCCGCAGTGTAGTTACGGCGCTGACCCCTACTTCTACTAGGGAATATGGTGTAACTAAGATAAGCATTCAAGTAGTTCAAGTAGCTTTAACATCCCTTTGATAATCTGCCCAAACTTAAATGTATATAAAGCCATGCTGTGCATTTCGATAATAGTTAAAATAGTCAATACAATAAAACAGAAGTACATTTAAAGTACAGTCAAAGTATTATTCGGTACAAATAAAGTACAATATCCGAAAAACTTTGTCCGAAATATTGAAAGTTTCAAGTACAAACTAAAACATGCATTGCTGTTGATTTAATGCATCATAAATTTAAAACAACAAGTATTAAAGTTGACCACAAATAAATTTTACCTTTTGGGTGTTTTGTTCATTTATTTCACCATCATAAAAACAGGGAAAAAAAATAAAAAATTTCTAACAGAAGATAAACCATGTGCTGCCATCAGTGGTTGTTTACTGTGAGACACGTTCAGGAAATATGAGGCCCTATGAAAGTAGGCCCAAAGTTTGGCCCCATTGACAAAGCCTCTTTTTTGTTACCTGGTTTTAAAATGATTTCTCAGTAATATTCCTTTGGGTCAAAGTCACAGAGGGAAAGTTCAAAACTGGGTCATTTGGGGTCAAAAACTAGGTCAATAGGTCAAATCTTAGAAAAACCCTATGTTCACACCAGAGGTCACTATTTTGATCCAATTTTCTTGAAACTTTGTCAGAATGTTGTTCTCTATAAATCTAGGCCAACTATTCTTTATTACCTAAATTTATATTTCATTAGGCCATTTATTGAAACAATACTGTCCTTGATATTGTCTTAAACTGTACTTGAAATAAGATGTTCTTAAAACCTCCCTAAACTGTTCTTTAGATATCTTTAAGAACAATGACAGGACCATTTAAGAACAAATTTTGTTCTTAAGAGTCCTTCATATATTCAAGAACATTGTTAAGAACAGTTCAAGAACATCAGAAGGTATATGATGTTCAAAAAAAGTCCTTAAAGTGTTCAAGAATAATTTAAGAATAATTCAAGAACAGGAAAGGTCCTTAAAAAGTTCTTGAACCGTTTCTGAAGACTGTTCTTGAACAGTTCTAGTACAAATGTTCTTAAAATCCTCTAAGAACAGGTCAAGAACGCTTACTTATTTTTAAGAACTGTTCTTGAACTGCTCTTGACATCGCAGGGGTAATAGCTATGCCGACTGAGTGAAGCGGAACCAGAACGCTGACAAGTTAAATCACTGCCTTATACTAAGTACACCAGTTCAAAAAGGAAAGGCCTCACAGGGCGGAATCATCCCCGATCATTTCCCGAGGATCTTGGTCATTCGGGGAATATAACCCGACATTCGGGGATGCATCACGAGATATTCCCGTATCTGCTACATCGCAAGAACATCAGATTCATTTCAATACAGAACAGTACACAGTACAATTTAAATTTCAAGTTGTAATCGTGTTGATACTAAATGTCTCCTGATTCATCACGATTTCTACCGATTACATGACTTCCATTAATTTACAAAATGTTGTATTATCAAAATAACCACCCATGGAACTCATACATACTATCATTACACTGGTAAAGTTTCTGATTTTTGTTCCCGTCACCTATGCTATTTGTAATTTTCATAAATGAACTGGTAAAAATGTATGAACAGTCAGACTCTCAAGGGATACAAGGTGGTACGGTGGTCGAATGGATATCCTGCTTGACTGCTGATCGAGAGGTCCCGGGTTCGATCCTCGGTCGGGGCACTTGATCATTTCTGAAATGCTTTGCTGTGTTTCCCACCCAACTAGAGATGAACTAGTAAGCAACCAAAGGTAGTCTTGCGTGTATCGGTGCTATACACTGGGTACGTTATATACTATCATTACACCGGTAAAGATATGATTTTTGTTCCCGTCTCTATGTTATTTTTTATTTTAATATTGGCTCATATTAAAGTTAACATTGATGCTAAGGAACGATAGACATTTTAATTTGTAAATGCGCAGTCAGCTAATATAGAGATGTGCAGACACGCACCTTCTTCATTAAAAAACGAGGGGTATCAAAAAGTGCATGCACTGATCCATTCATTTAGCTAGGTTATTCAGACTTTGGATAAGTGAAGTTTTTATGTTTTCTTTGCTCGGTTTGTTTCAGTTGAGAGCTACCTGTCAGAAATTCTCTAATATTTTGGTAACTTTAAGCCATCACATAATGACTCTCCTGTTGTCCATCTCTCCTCATATTTTATATACAGGATGGTATCCACAAAGAATCTTAAGGGAAACCTTTGAATTTTCTCCAAATCTTATCATTTCCTTTTAAAAGTGTTTCAGTTAAACATGAACATCAAGATTATCAATATTTTGCTTTGTTTTGAAACGTTATGTCCAGCACTGCAATGATCACCAAGAAACTATTGGTTATTATTAGTTTGTTGCAAACTATGGACAGTTAAAGATTTAAGTTTTCCCCTAAGATGTTTTATGAATACTGGCCCTGGCCACAGACAAAATTTGAGCAAGAAAAATCTCCTGCCTTTCGTTGAAGTCTCCTGCATAGACTTCAGGAAAATATGGCATGGTATGGAAATCTATCATAGTGAAACAATATATGACAAATAGCAATATCACTTGGTGTATTTATTTATTCAAGTAAAGCATATTATATCAATAACAAAAGCATGTTGAAATTCTATCAGATATCAAGGGAGACAATTCTTGCAGCAGCTTACAATATATTTGAGTTACCTCCCTTTGTGTCAGAAAATAATACTCTTGAGAGTGACAAACATGAGAAAAGTAAAACATATAAGATAATGATTTAGCATAAATAAAATGATAAACACATCAAATGTAGAATGTTATGGAATGTAAGTTCATACATTTTCTGGCCTTTTCTAAGCTTAGCTTGGAATTTGATGTGATATTGCTTTATATAACTGGAACTTTTGTAAAATTTGAGAGTTAAAATACAGATATACCCGGTAAAGTAAAATGGAAGCCCAGAACTGTCCGCCATAGTTAAAATTAGGCATAGCATTAGGCTTAAAGCTCATAGAATACACATCGATGGCTTAGAACAAGAAGGTCGTAACTACCAAATCAATATATTGAGAAAACAAGGGAAAACTTCTGTAATTTACTCTTTATCTATGGGAAAACACGTTTTTAAAACTTCATTTTGGTCAACATGACAACATATATAGCACTAGGAAACGTTCATCAAACAATGAAGGGTAATAACTCTTGTTTGCAAAAAACTGCCAAGCTTGGGATAGAAAAAGGATTAGATAATAATACTGTTACAGAAAGCTTGTATTATTTCCCTTTAAGGCATAGTATAGTGTATATTCAATTTGCATAATACAATTTATGAAGAAATAAAATACCAATTATTAAATTAAAATATATTTTCGAATTTAAAGAAGCAAATTTTGGTCTGAATTTGTTACCTAAAGTCATGTGGTATTAAGAGCATTACTGTACAAGCAATGCTTATATTTAAAGTATCATTTTTATCTTCACATTACGTTATGCACCATTAATGCCTTGGTCCCACTGAACAGTTTCGGCCATGGCGTTGTAGTGGTTTGTAAACTTTAAGCAACATTTTTTCGTAAGTAAAAAGGGAGATAACTTGGGGAAAATGCTTGACAGGGTTACCTCCTCTTGGGTAAACATTGGGTCATGATGGGGAACAAGTGTGCAAAGAACCAATTGCAATAATTATTGACTTCGAAAATAACATAGGTGGTATGTAAACTTTAACATTACGCCGACGTGGACGCTGACGCTCAGGTGACTGCAATAGCTCCTCCTAATCTTCGCTTTTTTGTGTGTTGATGTGCACAATGTACGGTATCAAGAGTAGTTTCCCTTATGTATATAGTAATATATATACATATATACAAGGTATACATGTATATATAAATATTACTACATAAGGGAAACTACTCTTGATACCGTACTCTGTGACTGGTATATAGGCTGCCCAGGATATTTATTTGTTACAATCACATGTCCTTAGTTGACGGTAGAATATATCTGTATTCATGTATACACTTAAACCGAATTTCTAATTGGCCACCCTAAAAAATACTATATCATCTGAAATATTATATCAATAAATCTAAGGCTGTGTTATTTGTTGATTCTATGTCCTAATGTATCCATTTCCGGACAGAAATGGCGTATTCATGTACAAAATCATACATGCGTAACAGTTGGTGCGAAACTGCTTTTTTGCACGTTGGCCTCGTGCACTGCTTGGAATACTATCGTATTTTGTATGAATTTGTTCCCCGTTGATTGACTTTTCTTAAAACACTATAATTTGTGAGAATGAGTCATGTGGAACGCGCTCATGATGCCAGATACATGCTTACAATGAACGAATTTCTGATTGGCCACATGGTTTTATAAATAAGTTTTTAAAAAAATGCTTCTAGAAGAATACAAATAATCGAAACCCCGATACTGTCCTATTTGATTGATATAAAATATGTTTCTCGCAGTTATTCGAGCTAAACCCCTCGTTATTATAAATACCGCTTTTTTCAAAATGACATACATTTTGACATACATGTCTGGATTTAGGTACTGGTACTCGTCATTCTAACGTCCTCAGCGCGCCCCATATTACTTATTATCGCCAGTATCATTGTTTTTCATTAAGCCAATTAACAGAGAATACATTTTGACTAATTTCAAAAACATGTCAGGCACGTGAACCACGTACATGTAAGCCATTTTGCACTAACTGTTCTGCATGGATGATTTTATGCATGCGTAATTCATTTCTTGAAATCGATAGATAAGTGCATGGAAAAAAAATAACCACAATTTTAGAAATATTGATTGAATATATCACATACTATAATATTTCATTGGGTGGCCAAGTAGAAATTCGATTAAGATATTGATTGAATTATTTGTCTGCAATGGCTTTTCTCAAAATATTGATTTTGTACTTACGACCTTCTAATTCTAAGCCAGTTATATGTTGTTTGTTAAAAGTATGTAGTCTTTTCTTGCTTTGTTGAATTATGTTTTTCCAATTATAGATGACCTATATCATGTTAGTGTTTGTGAATCCCTTATCTTTGTTAAGATAAACATTGTCTGTTTTTTGTGTAATACAATGTGGACATCATTGTCTTTGGTGTAACATTATTGTATCTGAAAATATTCATTGTGGGGGTAAATGTAATGTAATGCACACTCTTCGTCGGTGTATCCTTCATCAGAAGGTGTGGGACAGTACTAACTACTGATTTGTAACATCTAAAAATGTATGTATGTAGTGTAATGCACACTCTTCGTCGGTGTATCCTTCATCAGAAGGTCTTGGACAGTACCAACTACTGATTTGTAACATCTAAAAATGTATGTATGTCGTGTAATGCACACTCTTCGTCGGTGTATCCTTCATCAGAAGGTCTTGGACAGTACCAACTACTGATTTGTAACATCTAAAAATGTATGTATGTTGTGTAATGCACACTCTTCGTCGGTGTATCCTTCATCAGAAGGTGTGGGACAGTACCAACTACTGATTTGTAACATCTAAAAATGTATGTATGTAGTGTAATGCACACTCTTCGTCGGTGTATCCTTCATCAGAAGGTGTGGGACAGTACCAACTACTGATTTGTAACATCTAAAAATGTATGTATGTAGTGTAACGCACACTCTTCGTCGGTGTATCCTTCATCAGAAGGTCTTGGACAGTACCAACTACTGATTTGTAACATCTAAAAATGTATGTATTTAGTGTAATGCATGCTCTTCATCGATGTATCCTTCATCAGAAAATTTGGCACTAACTACAGATGTAAAAATCATGTAGATAAGAACATGTTTGTCTTTGATGTAGCATTGTTTTTCACTGAGACAATGGTACTGCATGACCAATTTAATCCCTGCCTAATTGGCTTATGACCTCCTGTATAGAGGATGTCTGTCTAATTGGCTTATGACCTCCTGTATAGATGATGTAACATATTAATCTCAGCATAGATGTCTTTGGTGTAACAGTAATAATAATAAAGGTACCATAAGCTTGTATCAAAATTTATTATATGCTTCATACAAAAAATATTGTATACATACATTTTAACAAATAACAAATCTATATGTATAAAAATCAACAACATTGTGTAGTTAATGTATAGAACAAAACATTGTAATCTTGGATAATAGAAAATGTACATGCGTAATACAAGAATGACTTATAAATTGTCAATGCCCAATATAACAGGCTTGATAAACAAGTTTGCGTATTTGTCATTCTCATTAAATAACAATTAGAAGAAATGATATACAAGAGGGCCATGATGGCCCTATATCGCTCACCTGATTATAAATGAAGCCCTGCACAATTTAGACTAACAAAGGTAGAGCGTAAATATAGAAACTGGTGACCCCCGGGGCGGGGTCAATTTTGACCTCAGGGGCATAATTTGAACAATCTTGGTAGGGGACCACTAGATGATGCTACATACCATATATCAAAGCTCTAGGCATTGTAGTTATAGAGAACAAGATTTTTATATGTTTTCCCTATATAAGTCTATGTAAAACGGTGACCCCCGGGGCGGGGCCAATTGTGACCCCAGGGGCATAATTTGAACAATCTTGGTAGGGGACCACTAGATGATGCTACATACCAAATATCAAAGCTCTAGGCATTGTAGTTTTAGAGAAGAAGATTTTTATATGATTTCCCTATATAAGTCTATGTAAAACGGTGACCCCCGGGCCGGGGCCAATTTTGACCCCAGGGCCATAATTTGAGCAATCTTGGTAGGGGACCACTAGATGATGCTACATACCAAATATCAAAGCTGTAGGCATTGTAGTTTTAGAGGAGAAGATTTTTATATGTTTTCCCTATATAAGTCTATGTAGAACGCTGACCCCCGGGGCGGGGCCAATTTTGACCCCAGAGCCATAATTTGAACAATCTTGGTAGGGGACCACTAGATGATGCTTCATACTAAATATCAAAGCTCTAGGCATTGTAGTTTTAGAGAAGAAGATTTTTATATGTTTTCCCTATATAAGTCTATGTAAAACGATTAGTAAGGTTGCATAAGACTATAATTACAGCTTAATAATTGTTTAATAGTTTGTAAACATACAATCACTGTAAACGATGATAACCCTAATATCCACATTCTGCATTTAATTTAAATTAAAGCCTCAAAGCTGCTAACAAGTACACAACTAAAATATAGTAAGAGAGACAACTCTTACATGATCACAACCAGTAATAATTACAGAGTACACTCCCTTTGACAAAATGAAAAACAAGGTTTTTCTATAACTTGACCTAGTAGCCTAATTTTTGACCTCAGATGACCCAATATCGAACTTGACCTAGATTTTGTTAAGATGATCATTGTGACCAAGTTTCATAAAGATTAGGCCAAAATTGTGACCGCTAGAGAGGACACAACCCAATTGTTGACAGACGGACGGACGGACGACGGACGAAGAGTGATCACAAAAGCTCACTCTGTCACTTTGTGACAGGTGAGCTAAAAACATGTAGTAAGATGATCATGTCCACATCATGTCCACTGAATCATATATAATCAAAACTTGACTGACATTTTCAACTTGTCAAGTTCATTCAACAACATAACATTGCAGTTTGCAACCACCGTACCCACCATCTCTCCAGTACAACACATTGTTTGGGGAAGCACATTTTGGTTGCTGTAGATTAGTGGTATGTATAAATCATTGTTAAGGGAAGACTAAGTTATTGGTTCTTTAGACCTTCAATAAACTTTTCAAAATAGACTGGTTCCATATTTACAAAGAATCAATAAGGGGAGTAATTCTGTAATATCAACAATTTGTTCCATCAGTAACAAATATTACCTCCCTTGTTTTTTTTATAATGTCAGCCATTTGGAAAAGCAATTCTTTGAATTGAGCAATATAAGAAGATAATAATAATTTATTATTATGATATCTTGGGTGAAGCTAGTTAGAGTTGGGCCATGTCAATGGAGAGAGGTCAACTCAAGCGATAGCGGTCATGTCAATGGAGAGTGGCCCACTCAAGCGGTCATGTCAATGGAGAGTGGCCCACTCAAGCGGCCATGTCAATGGAGAGTGGCCCGTTCAAGCAATAGCGGTCATGTCAATGGAGAGTGGCCCGTTCAAGGAGCCATGTCAATGGAGAGTAGCCCTCTTAAGCGGCCATGTTAATGAAGAGTGGTCCGCTCAAGCCAAAACGGTCATGTCAATGGAGTACATGCTCAACCAAGTTTGCATCATAATATATTAATAGTATCAGGTATTTAACATACCACATCTAGAGTACAAACAAATTAACTTTGTCCTCAAACCTTCTGTAAGCATAATACAGCAGGTGATTTATTGTCTAGCATTTATTCTCAGCAGTCTTTTTTCATAAGCAGAGAATACCAATTATTAGACACTCTCTTAACACTAATTAACATCTCTAGTATAAAGGCACAACTTTCCTGCAGAACTTGATACATCCAAAGATATAAAATACAGTGTATTTTAGGTCTAAGTGTATTTTAGGTATTTAGCACATATATTTGAAGAAGAAAGTTAATTTGTTTATACTATTCATATTTGACAACAAAACTTTCACAACATTGGAATGTATGATTGGAATGGTAGGAGGACAAAGGTAATACATTTATATTTATAGGGATAATGACTAGGAAGTATAAATGCAAATGAAACACACATAGTACAAACAGTATCAGTAGTGCTTTGTTCAAGACGACAAACTAACATATTTCATAAAACACACAGGAACTGGACCAAAAGTCCTTTAATTTTTTAATCTCTGTCAGAAATGAAAGTAGGCATAAACATGTTTTGTTTTTGTTTTGCAGGTAAGAAACCGATAACAAACCAGGTCAGAAAAAATAAATTTGGAGGGATTTCGATGTAAAGAAAGTCCCTCCAACATGTATATTGCAAAAACAAAACTTTTTAATGTACTATAAAGACAGAGTGAGCCAATATGTTAATCAGGAAAGGTGTTTCCTTCAACCCCTGACATCAAAGTTGACAAAAAGTGACCCATGTCCTTTTCTCAGACTTATTCTTAAACAAAACATGGACGATACAACAACATACAACACAAAATGGAAGACACAGAAAGTGATAGAAAGATTTAGATGGAAACCAAAGATGAATAAGTGGAACACAAAGAGCAACATATAAAACAAGAGGGCCATGATGGCCCTATATCGCTCACCTGATTATAAACCCTGCACAATTTTCACCCAAAGGAATAATTTGAACATCTTGGTAGAAAACCACAAGATGATGCTACATACCAATAATCAAAATTCTAGGCAGTGTAGTTTTAGGCAAGAAGATATTAATATGTTTTCCCTATATATAAGTCTATGTAAAACGGTGACCCCCGAGTAGGGCCAATTTTGACCCCAGGGGCATAATTTGAACAAGGATTTTCTAAGATTTGACCGGATGACCTAGTTTTTGACCCCACGTGACCTATATTCGAACTTGACCTAGATATCACTGAGACAAACATTCTGACCAAGTTTCATGAAGATCAAGCTTCAAATGTGCCCTCTAGAGTGTAAACAAGGATTTTCTAAGATTTGACCCTGTGACCTAGTGTTTGACCCCACGTGACCCATATTCAAACTTGACCTATATATCACTAAGACAAACATTCTGACCAAGTTTCATGAAGATCAAGCTTCAAATGTGACCTCTAGAGTGTAAACAAGGATTTTCTAAGATTTGACCCTGTGACCTAGTGTTTGACCCCACATGACCCATATTCAAACTTGACCTATATATCACTGAGACAAACATTCTGACCAAGTTTCATGAAGATCAAGCTTCAAATGTGCCCTCTAGAGTGTTAACAAGGATTTTCTAAGATTTGACCCTGTGACCTAGTGTTTGACCCCACGTGACCCATATTCAAACTTGACCTATATATCACTGAGACAAACATTCTGACCAAGTTTCATGAAGATCAAGCTTCAAATGTGCCCCCTGGAGTGTAAACAAGGATTTTCTAAGATTTGACCGGATGACCTAGTTTTTGACCCCACGTGACCTATATTCGAACTTGACCTAGATATCATTGATACAAACATTCTGACCAAGTTTCATGAATATCAAGCTTCAAATGTGACCTCTAGAGTGTTAACAAGGATTTTCTAAGATTTGACCCGGTGACCTAGTTTTTGACCTCACGTGACCCATATTCAAACTTGACCTATATATGACTGAGACAAACATTCTGACCAAGTTTCATGAAGATCAAGCTTCAAATGTGCCCCCTGGAGTGTAAACAAGGATTTTCTAAGATATGACCGGATGACCTAGTTTTTGACCCCACGTGACCTATATTCGAACTTGACCTAGATATCATTGATACAAACATTCTGACCAAGTTTCATGAAGATCAAGCTTCAAATGTGACCTCTAGAGTGTAAACAAGAATTTTCTAAGATTTGACCTGGTGACCTAGTTTTTGACCCCACATGACCCATATACGAACTTGACCTAGATATCATTGAGACAAACATTCTGACCAAGTTTCATGAAGATCAAGCTTCAAATGTGACCTCTAGAGTGTAACCAAGGATTTTCTAAGATTTGACCCGGTGACCTAGTTTTTGACCTCACGTGACCCACATTCAAACTTGACCTATATATCACTGAGACAAACATTCTGACCAAGTTTCATGAAGATCAAGCTTCAAATGTGCCCCCTGGAGTGTAAACAAGGATTTTCTAAGATTTGACCGGATGACCTAGTTTTTGACCCCACGTGACCTATATTCGAACTTGACCTAGATATCATTGATACAAACATTCTGACCAAGTTTCATGAAGATCAAGCTTCAAATGTGACCTCTAGAGTGTAAACAAGAATTTTCTAAGATTTGACCTGGTGACCTAGTTTTTGACCCCACATGACCCATATACGAACTTGACCTAGATATCATTGAGACAAACATTCTGACCAAGTTTCATGAAGATTGAGTCCAAAATGTGACCTCTAGAGTGTAAACAAACTAATTGTGAACGGACGACGGACGACGGACGACGGACGACGTACGACGGACATCCATCGATCCTAATAGCTCACCATGACCACTTCGTGGTCAGGTGAGCTAAAAAGACAACACAACAAAGAATGGAACACAAAGGAGAGGATGTAAGCAAAAGATTGTAAAACACACCAAACAGATTGAACACAAAGCAAGAACTGTAAGTTGTAAAAATTATTGATTTCTTACAGAATATAAATATATATCTTGCTGTAAAATAAACCATTCCAGATGGTAACATTTTCTTACACTAGAAACACTAGAAAGCTAGTTGCTATGGCAACACAACAAGTAACAATATTATAAGCACCAAAAGGCAAAACATATTCATAACTTAAACATCACTTTCAAACACTTGTTTCTTTCTCGTTTTACCGATTGAAACATTTTGTAACAAAATTTCCATTCTGAGTTTTTTCACTTCATTTTCCCGAGCTTGTAATTGTAATTTCAACATTTCTGCGTTCTGGGTGTCACCGATCTCCCGCCTCACGTCCACTAGCAGACCTTTCTTAAGCTGTTAAAAAGAAACAAAAAGTTTTAATGACAATTTTTCAATAAATTTAGTCAAAATATGACAATGTGAAACAATACTGATATATATGTGCAAATATAGTACTGGTTTTAGTTTACATGGTACTCAAGTCCTTTATTAAGGCATGGTGCTATCTGCAGTTTGTAATTTAGGTCTTTGCTTCCTCTATCAGTACACTCAATCCCAGACAATTTACTGTAAGATCTGCATAAAACCAAACACTATACCTCTGATACTGTAAGATCTGCATAAAACCAAACACTCTACCTCTGATACTGTAAGATCTACATAAAACCAAACACTATACCTCTGATACTGTAAGATCTACATAAAACCAAACACTATACCTCTGATACTGTAAGATCTACATAAAACCAAACACTATACCTCTGATACTGTAAGATCTACATAAAACCAAACACTATACCTCTGATACTGTAAGATCTACATAAAACCAAACACTATACCTCTGATACTGTAAGATCTACATAAAACCAAACACTATACCTCTGATACTGTAAGATCTACATAAAACCAAACACTATACCTCTGATACTGTAAGATCTACATAAAGCCAAACACTATACCTCTGATACTGTAAGATCTACATAAAACCAAACACTATACCTCTGATACTGTAAGATCTACATAAAACCAAACACTATACCTCTGATACTGTAAGATCTACATAAAACCAAACACTCTACCTCTGATACTGTAAGATCTACATAAAACCAAACACTATACCTCTGATACTGTAAGATCTACATAAAACCAAACACTATACCTCTGATACTGTAAGATCTACATAAAACCAAACACTATACCTCTGATACTGTAAGATCTACATAAAACCAAACACTATACCTCTGATACTGTAAGATCTACATAAAACCAAACACTATACCTCTGATACTGTAAGATCTACATAAAACCAAACACTATACCTCTGATACTGTAAGATCTACATAAAACCAAACACTATACCTCTGATACTGTAAGATCTACATAAAACCAAACACTATACCTCTGATACTGTAAGATCTACATAAAACCAAACACTTTACCTCTGATACTGTAAGATCTACATAAAACCAAACACTATACCTCTGATACTGTAAGATCTACATAAAACCAAACACTCTACCTCTGATACTGTAAGATCTACATAAAACCAAACACTATACCTCTGATACTGTAAGATCTACATAAAACCAAACACTCTACCTCTGATACTGTAAGATCTACATAAAACCAAACACTCTACCTCTGATATTGTAAGATCTACATAAAACCAAACACTCTACCTCTGATACTGTAAGATCTACATAAAACCAAACACTATACCTCTGATACTGTAAGATCTACATAAAACCAAACACTATACCTCTGATACTGTAAGATCTACATAAAACCAAACACTATACCTCTGATACTGTAAGATCTACATAAAACCAAACACTCTACCTCTGATACTGTAAGATCTACATAAAACCAAACACTCTACCTCTGATACTGTAAGATCTACATAAAACCAAACACTCTACCTCTGATACTGTAAGATCTGCATAAAACCAAACACTATACCTCTGATATTCTGTTTTGTAATTCTTGTTTCTGGTTTTGTTCCGACGCAGATATGCTTGATTTGATATCTGTCATCTGGTTGGAGATATCTGACATCCATGATTCGCTGACGGATGACGAACCCGCTGACATGGACCGCGAATTATCCTCTGTGATGTCATCTTCATCATCCTCGTTAAAGCTGATATCTCGTCCTATACACATCTGTTGGTGATATAACTGTTCCCGTAGTAAATCAATCATCTACAATATAAAATACATGGATTGAACATGGGGTATTTAGCTTAGCAAGAGATAGTTTGGACAAAAATAACTATCCTACAAAACAAAGTAATATTCCAACATGTACATGCACTCTGTAGTTATTTATTCTATGTTGTATGTTGCAATGGCAACAAGACTGCGTTCACTAAACGCTTATGTCCCCGTAGAAGCCATTTCAATAAGTCTAAGTCCAAAATTAGGTCAAGGTGAAGGTCAAAATAGAGTTAGGTGATACAGGCGTGTGAAGAGTGGTCATATACAACATCCATGCAAGTTTGAAAGCTTTGTTGCAAGTCAAATTAATGCTAGCAACGATCAATTTGGGTTAACCAGGCCGGACGGACAGCCAAACGAACGGACGGACAGATGAATCACTATATGCCTCCCGATCTATCGATACGGGGGCATAAAAACCGATAGCTTTTTTCAAGTCTTAACAACTTGTAAATAAAAATTAACAGATACAAAATAGCTCTTATATTTTGTATTTTTGTTATTAATGAGAAGGCCCATAGCCTCCACAAGTTACACTGAGAAACTTTCCTCATTGAGTATCTGACAAGTTTAGCATGCCTTATAAAGATAACATTGTTGTCTCTGAATAAGAACCTGTATAGAATATAGAATATTCACCTGTTGAACTATTTCTAGAGCATCTAATGGACTATAAGAATCGTTTCCTGACATGACGGCTTTTAAACGTTCCGTCATCATCTCCTCCATCTTGATGACCTCTTTTCTCACCTCACACCATAAATGTTGTAGCTCTTCTACCTCGCATCTGTAATACAAATATATGTTATCATTTAAAATATAAGAAGAGTTTCGACTAAAGTTCATTGAAATCAAACCAGTTAAAGATGACCAGACTTAGAACAGACAATCTTTGTGACAGACATAATACCCAGTACTAGAGCCGATGCCCTTTTTCATACTTATAGACTGACTCATGTGTCAAAATCTCATTTATGTGGTTACTTTCCTTCATACATATTTACATTTTCAATATTTTTAAATTTCAATTAAAACTTGCTAAAACTGTTTTGAGTAGATGCATCCTCAAGGATTTTTCTTGGTATCTCATCTAGTGAATAAGATTAATATCCAAGGACCATTACTCTGGCAAAAATAATTACAGTAATTTCTTTTATGCACATGATTGTACATGTCAAGGTTGGCTATTGTGGAATAAAGCCAAAATTGCATCGCAGCTGTATCCAATATAATGAGTCTTCAGACAGACAACGGACAGAAAAACCCCACTCCTCTATCCAAACACAATTCGACCAAACTAGTACTGAACATTTTTTACGTAAATCTATATAGATATTATAAAAGTTACCTTTCTTCTGGTGTAAGATCTGGATGGGCTGATCTGTATAATGAAAACAACATATTCTCCATCAAGCAAAGTTCCGTCTTATATCTCTGTACAGCATGCTGCATCAATAATGTCTCTTCTTCTAGATGCTACAAGTAATATCATACAAGAGTTAGTTCCCTTTGATTGTAAGACAATATGAGTTAGTTCCCTTTATTTGAATTATGAGATAGCTCCCTTTGGTTGTAAGGAAATATTGTTTATAATTGAAATATGAGTTAGTTCCCTTTGTTTATAATTGAAATATGAGTTAGTTCCCTTTGTTTATAATTGAAATATGAGTTAGTTCCCTGTAATTTGTAGTAGATTTATAAGTTAGTTCCCTTTGTTTTATCATTAATGAAGTAAAAAATAGTTCCCTTTGTAAATTGTTTTGGAATCAATTAAATTATCTGATCTTAATTCAGAAGCCAACCTCCCTCATTCACAGTTGTGAATGGAAGTGTGAGGTAAGTTCTCTGTATTTGAAACACGACTCATTTTACCAATATCAAACAATTGCCAATGATGTTTAGTGTGTTTAAAGAGGTCATCTGTCATTGAAGACGACCAAGTCTTGTTTTTGCTGTTCCAATCAATTGGCTTAATACACAGTTGTACATGAACTGTACAGAATTGATTAGCCAAGTGTGAAAAAAAGGAAAATTTTAACTTACCTTTCTCTTTGGTAACTGCATCCAGTTCTTCATGTGAAAGTTTGGTGTAAATTTTGAGTTAGGCATCTTTGATATATCCTGTAAAAAAGAAAATGTCAAATATGAAAGCATTGTGATACAACAGGTCCAACGTCATGAAGCATGTTCAGGTGAGATGTGTTCTAGAATCACAAAATAATTATATGTCTATCGCTTTTAGACATTTCAGCTATACTTCTACTATAATAGGCTAAAACCCAGTGCAAAATGATGACAGTTACCTTTAGGATCTAGCCCCATAATGAAACCCCTAAAATCAATTGAAGTATTATCAGCATTATAACCACAGTATACTGTCAAATCATTTAATTTCGATGGGACAAAATTTCATGGATTTTCCATTTCAGGTTATAAATACTAGGGTCAAAATTATTGTTTGATGAGATTTAATTTTGAGGTAAAACATGAACCATGAAATCCACAAAATTTAATCCCCCATGAAAATTAATGATTTTACAGCATACCCTATAATAGCACTCTGCTCATCAAATAATTGACTTTCTGATTAATTTACCCCACTGCTGCATATTTTTATTATTCTCATTTGCTACACATATCCTGCAGAAAGTGTGGCCCGTCTATCATTATATTTATCTCCATTTTATTAAGTATTTAATTTTAACGATAAAATAATATTTCACAACATCTTCATTTAGTTAACACTTAATATACCTACTGTAAAAGTTGTAACATAAATCCTAAATAGTTTATATTTCAATGACAAATATCCTTAATTATAAATATATCCACACTTCAAAGATTTAATTGATAAAGATCTAATTAAGTTAAAGTTTTTTATAACTCTGATAATTATGTTTAAGTCTTTATAACTGTAATTAAATCAATGGAATGCTGCTAGACTTCATCAAGTCAACAGCCAATCCAATTGCTTTATTCTAGTCGCACCTTCAATTTCAACCAATCAAATTCCTTTACTCTAGTCACACCATTGATTTGAAGCAATCAGATAATGACATTTGATGAATTGAACAAAAGCCATCAATACAATAGTTTTTCACAGCTTTTCACAAGCTAAAGGTAATTAAACCCAAAAAGCCAAATATGTTTTTCACACTATTTACTTATAGGAATACATCAACATAAGTAACAGTTTGTAGGCTTGATTGATTTTACAATAGATCAATTATTGACCTTTTGGCACAGATATGTTGTTGATGCAATTGACAGTCATTGAACATATTGGATCTGTTTACATCTTTTACATACAAATAAACAACAACAATATACATTGGGATTGACATACAAATGTTGTTGTATGTGACATAATCTAGATACAATATTACATACATAGTTATATGCTTGACATAACTTATCTCAAAGAAACACTGTTAAGCTGCCCCCCACACCCTTACAAACAGTATGATGAAATATTGTATAATATCCCCAGGAATGTATTATGGAACATTAACACATGATTGCAGACTCCCACCAACAACAACATTTAGACAGTTTTTTTGCTTGACATAACCTAACTCCATAAATTATAACAACATCAGCAGAAATATTCGTCACTATACATCAGATATTGGTTTACTATTGTGGGACTTAAAAAGTAATGTACAATATTACATGGGAGCAGCAAAACACTGATCTACTGAGGTTATATTTGAAGTAAATATCTAGCTGCTTAAGAAAATTTTGAAGGTGTTGTTATATAGAGGCCATTTCTGTATAGAGGGCTACTATGGAGAGGTTGTACTGTACATGTATAAAACCAACCTCTGACTCAACTAATACAACAACAACATGACAGTGTTCACTTGATATAAAATAATTCCTTAAATTACAACAACAGAGAAACATCTGTCACAACATACCAGGCCCTGTCAATTAATATCAAGTATGCTGTGAATGTCGGTATTTTACTGTGGCACTTGAAATTACTGTTTAATGTTTTTCATCTCTGTTATTAGTATATATTTGTTATAAGCATTGTTTTATGCTTCATGCAAAATAAACTTTTGTATTTGTATTTATTTGTTTTCATAAGACTTGCATACTATATGTATTTGATTTATAAAGTAAATATTCTACCAAATTAATGCCACCAATTAATTAGCACATAGTTCATTAAACCAGAGATAGTCAAAGTGATGAACTAACATACCACTAGCAGTTGTTGAAGATTTTCCATTTAAAATCCAAAAAATATCATTTAGAAATTGGAATCACAAATTTAAACTCCAACTTCATGATACATTAACATCCACCAGCCGTCCATTGAAGCACTTTATTCAGACACAATCACTGATTTCAGTTACCAGTAAAGTATCTAAACTTCCAATCTTTTGAATAAACATTGATTAAGTACTGGTAAACGCCATTTAAGGTCATTTTTCTTAAACTTTTCATGCTTAATTTTCACCACAGTGTTAAGTTCTGACCTGACTTTGTTCAAACTAACAACCAACCTGTCACATAATTCTTTAACAAAATATTTATCCAAGTATTTAAAGTTGAATTGAAGTTTTCAAATGCATTATGAGTAGCAATTTAAATTTAGAGGACCATATTGTATATTCGAGATCTTATTTTTGAAAAATTCCAGCTTTGAATTTAGCGCCTACTTGTGTATACAGTATAGTATAGTCCAAATATGTTAACTAACAAGTAACCTAATTAAATGTATTTACCTCAGTCAATATGAATATCAAAGTATAAAAGTCAGATAAATTCATCTATAATTACCTCCTCCTATATGAATGAATATGTCAACTTCCGCAAGAAAATAAGTACTATAACATTTACTACTACCTGCAGTCCTTACAATTAGATGTCTTGCATGTATACAAGGTAATTTGTAACAGAGCAAGTTTTAATGCTTTATAATGTAATATTAATAGCCAAAGTTGATAAATTTAAATTATAATAATAAGACAAGTGCCTTATCCTAAATACGTTATACAAAATCCGGACATAAAAATGGACAAGTTGAAGTGGTTAGCTTATCCTAAATATATTCTAAATACAAGTTACATAATGCTAATAGCGTTAGCGATGATCAGATTAAAGTACCTGCTTCAATTATATATATATTACAAGTTTATTATATACATGACACAGCTGTTACATTGTCATTTGAAGATAGATCTACAGTCGTGCGATAATCCATGATTTATTACATCATTTACACAATCACATACATTTCGTATAGGGATTTATCCCCCCCACAAAATTAGCAAAATTTGTGGCAATTAAATTAGCTTCAGCACAAAACTAGGTAGCTAATCTTCAATCTATCCAAGTTAAACGATGAACCACTATACACTATGATATCCAGCCGTTCTATTGTTATGTAAGAGAGTATCTGTTCATTTCAAGCCTTTACTTGTCGTTGATTTTATCCTGTTTTCAAATCTTTTCACCAAACTGTATTACAAAACGCATGGCAACATTTTGCATGGTCTACCTTTGTGGACCAATGAAAATGTGTTGGTCATTTATATCATCCGTAAAATATACAAACTTTAATACAGGTGATTTACTGAGGCATAATGCCCAATCCCGGAAACGAGTCGCACGTCTCTTTCAGGTGCCATTAGCACACATTCCTACATCGTAACAATGTTTAAAACATTGTTTTATAGTTAAATTCTGATAAAGGAACTTGGAATGACCCTTACTTTGTCATTTTTTTTTATCAAATAATTTTTATTTTGTGCAGGAAAATTAAATTGAATGCAACAAATCCGGAAATTCAGATTATTCCGGTATTATAGAACCCCTATTATCATAATAATAATTACTGTCAGCTAAGTTGTAGCATTCATAGACTGTACCCAGCCACATGCATAAGATGAAAATAAATAATCAATTGTTGTGTAATCAATTACAATATAACATCATGTGTTGACAGTCCCGTAGGTTGAATTGAACGCTGGAATGTGACTGTTACAATGTTACAAGTACTGGTACATACGTATGTAAGGCTAAATTGATAAATATTGTTTGCTTTTCTGTAATCCTAATTCAGATAATTTGATAATATATCCACTAACAATTTACTTAACAATTGACACTATGCCAGTTGTCAATAAATAAACCTTTGACAAACAATCAGTTGGAGCGATCTCATTGTGGGATACCCACGGTGTATGCCTCCGCTTCGCTAGTACATCTCCCGTAGGAATTTTCTTCACTGATTCACAGTTTCAATAAATAACTAAAACCTAATTTTGATTGGATGCAGTCCAATCTAAAAATGCTCCTAAAAGCCAATCAACTATATTTGTTCACGTATACATGGCCACTACATCTTAAGTTAACTTTACCTTAGCATGTGAATTGTTCAAACATTGTAGAAATGCATGACTTTCAGAAGGATATTGTTCATGCCTTGATCAGAGGAAAGGATGTGTTTTTATTGGTGAACACAGGCTGTGCGTTTTGACGCCGGAGAATATTGAACATGTAAGCATCATTTTTATTGAAAAATGTATATTCTATTCTGTGAAATGGCAAATAGGTAAAGAAAAATCCCACAGGAGATGTACGTAGCATTGAATCGACCGTGGGTATCGGAGGATGGAGCTATGTCTGCTCTGGCATGCCAGAAGTAGATTGAGAATTTGACCATTGAAATGATTAAGTTGTTAAGTAATGGAACCATTTCCCTGGACATGAAGGGGAGTTACAGTCGTTAAACTAACATTTAATTTTTTTAAAAAATATTTAAGTGGACAGAACACTAATTATTTTATAAATGCCTAACTGGTTGTGAACAAGCTGTAGCATAATTCATTCAGGTGAACAATTTCTACAAACCACAGCTGTGATGGTTACCCATAGTATTGAATTGACTTAAATTAACCACATTGCCAGAAAATGTTCTACATTTACAAGCCTACCGTAATGATTCTAAAGCATATTTTATGATAAATAGAACACAAATCAACCAATGATTGACTGAAACTATTCACATAGCCATAAAATGACTTTAATGTTCAAACTCTAGCCCTGTGGTTATGAAGCAATTTTTCATGCTCAACTTTGCAAGAAATAATTGTTTCCCTTACGAAGTGCAATTGAATTTTCTTTATATAATCAGGAATTATAACTCTATCTTCTTAACTAAGTTTTGTACCAAATATTCATGTAAAGTTTCATTGAAATCTGACTAATGATTAAGGGGAAGAAGCACAAATTGGTGAGATCCATTCATCAAGACGGACTCTCACCCAAAATCAAACCAGTAAACAAGCACACACAAATTTGGTGACATTAATCGAGACGTCCAGCACAAAATCAATATGTCTCTGCCCACTATAAGTAGAAGGCATAAATAGAACCAGTCTGGAAAGCTGAAACAAATACTTACCATCATTAGACTGGGTCCATTGATGAGTCTAGCTAGTCTCAGATAGTTGTGATGGTCCTCCGGTACACCGCATGAGCTACCAATCAGTGATCCTGGATCTAGACTCTCATCTCCAGACGAGCATTCAGACCGGTCCCTCGATTCCAGAAAATGTAGTCTCCCATCAAACTGGTCTGCCGAATGCTGTGTCATCAACTGGTTCCTAGCTTTAGTTTGTCCATTCAATGAATCTCCATCATTGGTACCCGGTTCCTCATCCAAAAGTAGGTCAAAAGAATGGTTCCCGTCTCGTTTAATACGATTTCTGACACTCATATCCAGTGACAAAGGTTTCTTGTATTTTAAATTTGGTGTAGAAGCCCAAACTGGTTTACCAACATTGTATGAAGAACGATTCTTATCCAAACATTTGTTTGATTCTAATAACCAGTCTGCTGTATTGTTACTAGCCGCAACACGGTTCTCTTTTGCTCTTATCCTTTTCTGAACATTATGTTTCATTCTAAATGGTGAAGAATATAAGTCAAGGTCACTGACAGGTTTTTTACCTGCCTGTAGCAATTGTGATTCATCTGCCTTTAAAATTTCACTTTCCAGGTCAAGGTCATTATCAAGGTCATGGTCAAGGTCGTAGTCATGGTCACCTGATGAATTGACCCTGAGATAGGTAACTTCACCAACAGGCGTAACCTTAGATACAGATTTATCATCACCTCCTTTAGAATCTTTTCTTCCAGCTTCAACATTTAAACACACTTTAGAAACAAATCGAGATTTGCTGGATGTGCGACTAATGGATGATTCCGTGTCACTATGCGAAGTTTCGATTGGCACGTTTACTGTAAACACTAGTGATTTATCTAAAACTTGCTCTGATTTAGAATAAGTGATAGAAGACAGAGAGGGATTGGTGAATTCATCTTCTGAATTACAGGAAATATTTCTCTGACAAACATAAAGTTCTTTTTTTTGTAACTGCTGAGTAGCATACAGTGGCACATAACTCTTCTGTTCTTGAATAGACTCCTGAAAGATCACTCAATAAAATAAATTTTGAAACTAATTACAAGATGCCTCCCTTGCATTTGAATCTATGTTCACAGACTGCAGCGGCAGGCATGAAATCCAAGGGAGATCACTCTATATTAAATATTGAAACAGTGTATAAGTGTTGCTTCCCTTGACAACAAACTTTGTTACATGCAGAGGCACTAGTAATGTGGTTTAGACAATGTCATGGTTTTTTATGCAATTTTATGTTCAATCAGGGGAATACCATGAGGAAACAGCATATTCCGCTCATTAGCAATAGATTGAGTTGAGTTTAGGCAGCAGTATGTCTCTGCCTGACACAAGGGTGGGGACTTCAGAAACAATTCCCAATTCTAATGTCAAACCTTCATTTGAATTCAAAGGGAGATCATTCAATTTTATGATCGTCAATAAAAACAATCATGGTTACTTCCCTTGGTATTAAAGTAAAATATTTCACTGATCCACAGAGGGAAAATAAAATGCATTTTTTGTCAAACTTAACAAAGAGAATCACTTACCGTAGATTGAATTATCTCCCCTGCTGGATCCAGATCAGCAAACCCGGAACTGTCAGAATGGAAGCTCGCTGATTTCTCTAATGGTCCTAAAAATGAGATAACATGACATTCATAGAGGATCTTACATGAGTGACTTTTCATATTGAATTTATTAAACGAGTTGGATAAAAGTAATAAAATACGAGGCTCTGCCGAGTACTTTATTAATTTTATCCAACGAGTTTGATAAATTTAATATGGAAAGACACGAATGTAAGATTCTTTTTATCACATCAACAAAATAAACCATTTAAATGTAGAAAAATAAAAATAGTAGACCCGCTTCCCCTTAAGAGAGAATAAGATTGAGGTGAGTAATGCGGTTAACAATAAACATAGTGAAACACAGGGACTGTATTTCAATTATATTTAATTCAATGTTGAAAACATAAATGAGCCGAGACGGGTATATTTGAATGGCAATAACGTCACGAACCTTTTTAGTAGGCCCTATCCAGTCTTGAAATTAGTTTGGTAAGGGGAACATACTCGTACTAAAAAACGGGAAACGTCATGTACATTGTGACGTCATGTTTATGTTTTGACGTCATCACTACTTGGAATTTCCGGAAAGAGATTGATGAATTTTAAAGAGATTCGATTTTGAAACTCAAAATGCATTAAATTTTGCAGGAAGTGTTAGCCTATGCTGTGTTCAATAAATAAATATAGGTTTGTGTTTATTTATTATATTTGAATTGAAATGCCTTTGTAAATTCTCGTTGATTTTCAGATTCGCCTTGTCTATCGATCTGACCTGCACCGCTGACAATAAAGTCACGGTCGGTCATATTTGTTTTATTTTTTTGACAGCGCGTATGAATACATAAAAATAGTGATTAGCCCCCCTCATTTGCATACTTATTATTAATTATTCAGTAGTGTAATATCGTTTTTATGTAATGGGCTTTATTACACTCCCACACCGTGGTTTATGTGATAAAAAGTTTTATTATCATGATAAGCAAATAGTAGCACAATTATAAACTTATCAAAGCATGATTTAATACATTTTTTTAAAAGGCATTTTTTTCTATATCTAAATATTTATTTAAAATCCTACTGGTCAAACTATATTTCAATCATCAGTGACAACCTCCCTGTCACACGATCTTGGGAGGATTAGTACATTCATCACAAAGAAATTTGGTAAGACATACCCAATAGTCAACACATATGGTAGAAAAGGAGGTAATTCACTCTACAAAAGTTGACCGACTAACTGACCAATCAGAAGTCGACTCATAATATAACCCCCCTTCAAACGGTTCAGGATAGGGAATATAATAGGGGCTCACATAAAACATGGCTTGTATAAGTTTGAACAGTAAGGGCATACTTACAGAAATATCAAAATGTACAAACCTTTATGTAGTGCTTGCTTATTTGTTGGAACATGAAAATCTTCATACATTGTTTCTCCACTCGAAACCTGTCAATGAGTAACATTACATATAACTTAAAGTCTATATGATACATTACCATACCCTAACTTGACCTAAAATTCATGACAAACCTTCACAAAGAGCCAAGTTTCATATAAAAATAGTAAATTTGTGACCTCTACTGGGGCTTTAGTTAGTTCACAAGTAATTATTGATGTAAGACAGGCACTCATCTAGTCACTATGCAAGTGATAAGCTAAAATTTATCTTCTATGATATGAAGTATTAGAGATGGTAATTCTTATGATACTTAATATGCTCAAAATAAGCAGTTAAGACAATAATTTTCCAACCAGCATATAACAATATTTTACAAACCTCTTCTAGCTCAAAGGATTCAGGAGCTGAACGTTGTAATGGTTTCAACATATTTCTATCCTCAGACGACCTTGACCTTATGAGGTCACCATTCATTGTCATGTTCGGTCTCATGTTTTCTTTATTGCTATCGGAATGGTCTAGATTAATGGAATTCTCTGTAGAATTTCCAGCGGATACGTTGAAGGTTTGTCGCCGGAGTCCCGGGCTGATGTCTCCCGCCCGCGGGGTCAGCTCGCCTTCTGTATTCTCTGAGTCATATAAAGGAACTAGTGTATTACACGAGTCTGATCTCAACCCCAGAGACAATGTATTGAGATCTAATGAATTCTGGGATTTCTGAATTACCTCCCTTGTTGTGCTACTCTCTAATTGGTTCGTATCCTCCTCCACAATAATACTCACAGACTGGTTCCCACTTTGTAACAATTTACCCGACGTATCGGTTCCCGTTCCGTTAAAGTTAAACTCAGACTCGCCATCATTCATTGTCTGATCAAATGAGAAGCCTAAATCAAGGGGAGTGTTAGGGGAACCAGTCACTGTGGACTGGGTTGATTTCTGTGCTTGTATAAGAATAGATTTTGGGTCCAATGATACACGCTGGGTACCGTTTGAATCGGGTCCCGGTTTAGTCTGAGCAACATAATCACCATCATCATCTATAGAAGTCATTAATCTATTCACTTGATTTTTACGCACTTCACTTATAGACTTTTTCCTACTCTTTTCTGAAGAGTCCTCAGAATGTTCTGAGAAAACAGGGCACTCACCATCCAAACTTTGACGTATCGTCTCTTCATACTGTTTTCTCAAATTTTTTATGGAATTATTTTTCACCATTTTTTGTTCTTTATTAGAGAATGAGTCGGAACTCTCCAAAGAGGAGTCAGAGCTGAATCGGTCACTGAAACTCTTCAATCTCAAACCCCCGTCCCAACTATCCTCCGAATTACCTGGATCCCCTTCCTCATCATTATCTTCGGTCAGGGACCAGTTCCCTTTACTTTTAGTACTATGAACAAATTTTCTTCTTTTCTCTGCCGCGGATAAAGATCGTTTCATTGGTCCATTTTCACGATTTGATTTTAAGTCATCTAAATAATTGTCCCCGTAGAAGCCCTGTAAAGCAAGAGCTTTACGATTCGGAAAATCCAAAATGCTTGGAATTGCACAAATACGTTTCGTCTCCTCATCTGTAAAATTCAATAAGAGAAGTTTTTAAATCATCTGGATATTACTGTTAGTCATGCTATTGTCTTTATATCACACATTTTAATATCATGATTTTCCATGTGAGAATAAATCGTGGAACACTGATCTCCAACTATAATAGTATTGTGTTATGTGACAAAAGGAATTCATCACTCGCTGCTTTTGAAATAAACAGTTCTCTAACTTGACACAAAAATCAATTGTCAAGGCTCACTTAAATGGACTTGTGTATTCTAGACTTGTGTATTCTAGACTTGTGTATTCTAGACTTGTGTATTCTAGACTCATGTATTCTATACTCGTGTATTCTAGACTCGCGTATTTTAGACTAGTGTATTCTAGACTTGTGTATCCAGACTCGTGTATTTTAGACTCATGTTTTCTAGACTCGCGTATTTTAGACTCATGTTTTCTAGACTCGCGTATTTTAGACTCGCGTATTCTAGACTAGTGTATTCTAGACTTGTGTATTCTAGACTCATGTATTTTAGACTTATGTATTCTAGACTTGTGTATTCTAGACTTATGTATTCTAGACTTATGTATTCTAGACTTGTGTATTCTAGACTTGTGTATTCTAGACTTGTGTATTCTAGACTTATGTATTCTAGACTTGTGTATTCTAGACGTGTGTATTCTAGACTTGTGTATTCTAGACTAGTGTATTCTAGACTAGTGTATTCTAGACGCGTGTATTCTAGACGCGTGTATTCTAGACGCGTGTATTCTAGACTTGTGTATTCTAGACTTGTGTATTCTAGACTTGTGTATTCTAGACTTGTGTATTCTAGACTCGTGTATTCTAGATGTGTGTATTCTAGACTTGTGTATTCTAGACTTATGTATTCTAGACTTGTGTATTCTAGACTTGTGTATTCTAGACTTATGTATTCTAGACTTATGTATTCTAGACTAGTGTATTCTAGACTTGTGTATTCTAGATGTGTGTATTCTAGACTTGTGTATTCTAGACTTGTGTATTCTAGACTTGTGTATTCTAGACTTGTGTATTCTAGACTTGTGTATTCTAGACTTGTGTATTCTAGACTTTTGTATTCTAGACTTGCGTATTCTAGACTCGCGTATTCTAGACTCGCGTATTCCAGACTCATGTATTCTAGACTCATGTATTCTAGACTTGTGTATTCCAGACTTGTGTATTCTAGACTTATGTATTCCAGACATGTGTATTCCAGACATGTGTATTCCAGACTTGTGTATTCCAGACTTGTGTATTCTAGACTTGTGTATTCTAGACTTGTGTATTCTAGACTTGTGTATTCTAGACTTGTGTATTCTAGACTTTTGTATCCTAGACTTGTGTATTCTAGACTCGCGTATTCTAGACTTGTGTATTCCAGACTTGTGTATTCTAGACTCATGTATTCTAGACTTGTGTATTCTAGACTTGTGTATTCTAGACTTGTTTAAGAAATGCTGATCTCCAAAGACAACTTATGACAAATCCTGCACATAAACAAGGGTTTCTTACTGAGGCATATATTATGCACAACCATGAAAATAAGATAGAATTAAGACTGTCTTGGATGCAATCATTACACATCTCTACCCCATATCTGAGTTTTAAATATTGCTCTATTGTTAAAATTCAGCATATAATACATTTAACGACCATAATTCTTTACTCTGTCAATAACAGGTAGTTTTTCATCTCATAACTTTTATTTTCTGCAGAATTGTCTCTTTTTTTTAGAGCTTCAACTCCAGATTTCCAGATCATACTGTTATAGAAGGACCCCTGTTGGATAAACCCCTGAACCCCTAAACTTACCTGGCGATGGTGGAGGTTGGTTGACTTGCGTACCATGGATAAATTTGACTCCCTGAGCCAGCGCTGAAAACGTTGGTCGCTGCATTGAACCTAGAAAATACCGGAAAATGAACATTGTTAAAAAGTGATACTTAAGTATATCTAGTTATAAATAAAAATATTTTATTGAAAAAAAAATATCATTTTAAAGTTAACATTGAAATAATGATGCTTTATAGGACAGCAAATAACATGTGTTTAAAATACAGAAACATTAAATAATATAGGGGAGACAATTCCTGATATTTGTCCATGAAAAAGCTGCACGAAAGTTGTGAACACATTCAGGCTTATCTCTTAGTAGATAACAAACACTTTTTTTAAGTATTAAAATATACACAGGGTGAAACTAGAAAAAGAGTGAACAGTGACACATTTTGATAATATTATGATATGAAAATTTTCTAAACAATTGTTATTATTAATAAGGTCAAAACAAAAACACATATTGTGGTAAGTTTGGAGGATTTTTTTTCATTGGACCTTTTGAATTATCTTATTGATTTAATTCACAATCCAAAGGGGCATCCAGCCAAATGCCATTAGGAAGTTTAGGTTACGTGCAAAAGCAGGGTCTATAGTTATACTTCAACCACAATATATATTATTTGGCCTGATATGTCACAAAATTCAAAGCGATATAGTGAATAACTAACAATACAAATTAATTATTATAACTCTAAATACTGGAGACCACAAATGTTTGCCATTGTCTTCAATTTCCATTGGTTTTACATATTAACCATTTCAACAAGTCAAAATTTGAATTTGTTAATCTTAAAATTGGATTTCATAGCATAATTTGGTATTATAGTAGTGAGGCATATTTAGTACTTTTAAAATTATTTTTCATGGTTTAAAAACATATTCTCAAATAAAATCAATTGAAACTTTTTGTGATCTCTAAGTAACAACTCTAAATAAAACAAGCAAAATCACAACAAAATGAAACTATCTAATAACAACTGTTACACAAGACAACTTTGTGTTTTCGGGCATGTTAAGACATACAAACAATTTCATGTACATCAATGAGTGTCAGTCAATTATATTCACTGCCCCCTAATCATAATTATGCCCAATGCTCGGAGCAGTGAGACATGAGCGATAAACATTCATGCAGAAATATTCCCCCACTTTTTCTGTTGGTGCACACAAACTTAAAGTAATCATGAACAGATCAAGACTACTTGCCTTGTTTAAAATTTACCAATTATGTATAAATTCATGTCATATATTATGCATGTAAGCCCAAGGGGTGGGCATGAACAAATACCAGACCCTTAAATTAAGGCTTATTTTATGTATGTATGTTACCTCTATGCAATAAGACACAATATTTGATTTCATTCTGAATAACAGTACATTCAGATGTTAGTAAATTCTAATTAGTATTCTCAATTTTGACAACAAAATGTTTGATTTTAACAACAACAAAAGCAGAAACAACACATTTTACTCTTAAACTAAAAGACATTACTTTGTAACATTAAGCACACTTCAAATTTATTAATTTAGAGAAATACATGTTTCTGTTTAAAATGTTCTTAGATAATTTGGGAAAACCAACAACAACAACAACAAAGGAATGGACATGGTAATCATTATAAGTAACGTGAACACCATGCTGTAACAATCAGTGAAATATCTAGGCTGGTAACTCAATTAATACATGACAAAAATGCCATTTACAAGTGATGTAACTAAAGCATCTATCTAGCTATAACTACAAAATATAACATAACAACAAGATAAAACCCACAAATTGGTATAACTGAGAAGAAACACCAGAAAGATCATCATGATGACCCCTAATTCAGCAATTCAGTTGCTCATCCGATACATTCAGAATGTGTACAAAGATGGGTTTAATTCATAAAAATGTGCTTACAGATTATAATTTTTTTACAAAATTAAGGGCCACAACTCTATTCCATTACTACAATAAATTGGTTTGTAAATTTTATTATACTGAAAGTATTATATGCACATTTTTCGGAATGGGTTTACTGCAAAGTTCTTAAGAAATCAAGCAGCTTTGAAAAAAGTAAACAAACTAAACCCTGTTCTTTGCTTATCAAGCCTAGGGTTATAACTCTAGCCATTCTTCAAGTGACCATTATATAATAACGATAAGCCACTTCAATATTTTGTGACCCAAGCTTATAAAAAGGTTTATTTTCGGTATGAGCAAGGTTCATAAAGGGAGCTGAAATATGGTTTGTCAAAAGTTAACATCTAAGATCCATTTATGAAGAAAGATGCAGGGTAGGGCAACCACAACAGTTTAATTTGGAGCACACAGCACTCAAGTATAACAAAATTAAGCTAACAAATAAATAACAAGCAACCTTGAGAAAAAAAAGTGTCTTCTAAGATTTAAAAAAAAATAACTTCATGCCCCAGAAAAAGTTTGAACGTGATGTGAAGTACCGGTAACCCAGTAAAACAAAAGGTACAAAACATGGCCCAGGAAACTAACATGGTAAAAACAATGCGCAAGAAACGAACATGGTAAAAAAATAAATGCGTAAGGAACGTGGTAAAAATACAAGGCACCAAAACAAAATGTGGTAAAAAACCAATGCACAAGAAAACTAGTAAGAGAAGTAGCAACAACAAAAACAACAACTTCTAACCACTACAAACAACAACTCATGTTACCTGGGATACGCCAGTCTACATCATGACTGATATGCCAGTCAATATCAGGACTGTCATAGACAAACGGTGGGTAGGACGACACTCGTCTTGGAAACGCCATATTTATCACACACTATGAAGCCTCACAAACTTTGTATGAATCACTATTATAACTGGTATAATTTTTATGTCCAATTATATCAATGTCACTCATCAAAGATTTTTTAAAAATCTAATAATATAATTAAAACATGTTTAAACTTATATGCAACAGAAATATAGATGTTCAGCAGACAAGTTGACATTTTCTCATTTAGATGTGTGAAATTATGCTGTGTACTTGTGCTATTTCTTGGCATTGGCTCAGTTGAGTGCAGCTTTCCCTGTCTGATTTTTTATCATCTCCAATTAGGTGGGCACATAATCTTTTCATAAAAATTCGATTAGAACAGAAATTTATTGCACGGCCTACAATATTATTATAAGGATACAAAATGTAGTATGTTATCATCTGAATAAACCTTTTCAAATAGGTGTTTTTATTATATGCTTTCAATAGATTATGGTGTTTTTCAGTGAAAATAACAGTGACAAATAACAGTGAAAAATAACATTTTGATAATTCACTGTTTTTGACGGAACTACTTTCTTCAATGAAAATATAAATTACCTCCCTGATTTGTTTGTTTAATTATATATTTACCTCCTTGATTATGTCTGCTACCTGATGTTCAAAAAACAATTATCAAAGAGTGACTGATTATAAATGTATGTAATGAAAAAATTGAAGTAAAATAGACCGATGCCATGGTTATCATTTTATCACAATATATAAGCACCATACTCACAATATATTAATAAACCACAGCGAAGTGTTCAACAGTGGTATTTCAAACGTTTTTTCTCTTATCAATTTCAGATAGTTTTTAATTGAATTTACATGTTCTGTATCTAAGCTCTGTAGTCATGTCAAGTGCTCATTTATAAAATCTGCATGCCATATGCAAAATACTCGCAGTTCGACAATTTTAACCAAATTTATGAGGAAGTCAAGTTCATCAGATGCTTTACCTATGGAGATAATCTTCTGTGTACCTCATAATTAGCTCAGTGGTTAACATGCTTGTCATTTAATCTTGTGACTCTGATTCAAATACTGTTGCAGTTACTTATATGCCTGCCATGTTTCAGCAAAAAGCTGCATGATTGACAAAAAATCTATACTCAGCAATCGATATTTTACATGCTTCGAAGCATATTAAGTGAGTCATTATAATTAACTGGTATAATTGATAAAAGTTTGCCTACAGGGGTTATAACCTTGATTGATAAGAGCTTTAGCACAGGGGTCACACAAATTGACAAGACAAGTTGCACCATGCCTAACTTTATCAATGTTTTGAAATTACAAACCTGGCATAAACCCCAGTCTTATATGCGTGTTATAAGTATATACATATTATAGATTTGTAACTGCAGGTAGACTGCATTTTAATCATTCAAATCAATGCTTAATGTTTCATACTGCAAATTTAGACTGACTGCAAATAAAAAAATTCAATTAGGTTTAAATAATTTATAAGCAAATAAATTCACAATGTGTAAAAACAATCATGATTATTTAAAGGCATTTATTATTTCACTTCCATGAAAAGTGGTAAATAACAATATTAATTGCTTAATATATTATTTCATAATTATACTCTTCATGATCACATAAATTGGCTCAAAGTGTTTTTTTGTTAAATAATAATAGTTATTTAAAAAATTATTTTTAACTTTTCAGAAATTCTACAACATAACATTAATTATTTGAAGTGTAAAATTTCATTTTATAAATTTATCAAAAATGAAATATTTTTATGATATTTTTAATGCTGCACGAAACTCATACAATTACTAAAAACAATTTCTTATATACTTGTTGTATACACTATTTAAATAATGATAAATATCATACCAAAGACTCCTTTAGAAACAAATCTGTGTTCCAAAAAATTAAATTTTCACACAAAACCATTTAAAAATATTCCCAAAAATTAATATTTTTAATCAAAATTCAAAGCTAGGTTAGAATAAATAACTGGTATATAACCTTAATATCGCCACACTAACAGTCGACTGTTAATTTTGATCTGATTTTCTCAAGTTATATAACTAGAGTTCCTGTCGTACACGTGGGTTCACGTGGGTTCCGCTGGAAGTACATATTTTGACCTTGTTATCGTGAATACAAGTTTACTTCCTAGTCGAATAATAAGCTGGTCCTATCAACCGTTCCTATCAACCGTTCCTATCAGACGAGGCCAATACAATTTATCTTGTGTTTCAAGATAACTGACATTAAGCCAGTTGTTAATCAATGCCTGTTTAATCAATTTTAACAGTTTATTAAAGTCACTTGGTCCAACTTGAAAACCTTCACCAAGCAGCCTCTGACAAACTACCAGCTGGAGCAATCTTTGCTCTGGTATAATGTCGCTTGAGGCACAAGTATACAATGTATTTTGTGTGGTAAGATTATTAATGTAGACTACGCGTGACGTGACAGTGGCCGTTTTTTTGTACTAAATTGAAGACTCATATTTTAGGATAACATCAATACCTTGTTTCCTTTACATTAATTGCCATTTTTTTTTATTTCAAACAGAATTTAATGCACATATTTACACACATGTGGGTCTTAACCAAATCTTCATTTTCTCACATTTTAATATTTAGGCCATAGGACTGAAAACAAGTATTTAATGTTAATGGTATTAGAAACCATGAAGTTTTATATTTGGATTTTTTTTCAATTCCGTTTATCATTTTTATCTCCAATAAACTAACCTAATAATTTTGATATCTCAGTTGCTAACTCATGACAGTATTCGGCTATTGCTAGGTAAGACAAATACGACAAAAAGTATTCAGGAACGGCATTATATATAATTCCAGGTTTAAACTTAAATCTCCATATTGCCCAATACGTTGGCGTCATTAATATCAATAAATTCCCCTTTAAAATATTTTTTTATTAAAATTAAAGACTATAAACATGTTGTTTTCGTTATTCCTGATAATAAATTCCCCCTTTATTTTTTAACAGTTGAAATTTTAGACTATAAGCTGGTATAATATGTAATTTTTATAAAATATTCATAATTGGATTAACACAAGAGAGTTGCAAAATTGAATCGAAAAACAATTAAAAAAGATTTTGAGTAAAAAAATATTAATTTTACTATTATCAAACAAGCTGCGAGGCCAGGTTATCAGCAATCATTCTTAAGTATGAAAATACTGTTTCAAAGTCTGAAACTTTTTAAAAAAAATCAATATAAACAAAACACAACAAATTCAGATTTAAAAACCTAATATTTCTATATTATAACAATGGATACATACATGTATTGAGGTAAGTGTTGAAGAGCTTCTGTTCTAGATCCTCCATGTTATATAATGAACTATAAATATTATGTCAGGGAGTCTTCATATTCAATCATGTACAACTTTAATTACATACAAAGTTATTAATTGACTAGAGTGCTGGAGCGTAGAGAGTGTGAAGTTATAAGAGGGGTGAAATTTCAATATTTATTGTTGTCAGTTTAATAAATACCGTACTAAATCCACCCCCTCCCCCCCACCGGGAAAAATTTGTTTTTTGAAAAATTGTACACATATTGATGTTTTGTATGATGGTTATCAATATTTTGTTATTGCTTCATCAATAACATAAATGTTTGTTATGATTTTTCACCAATTAACTAACTATCACATGACAGTTTGTAACTTTGGTGCAACAAAACTATGGTATCCCTGGGTTCCCAGTGAATAAATCATTGCCAGTCAGCATTTTGCTGAAATATGGCAGGAATATACTATTATGTGCCTTCACCTTAGGTATGCTGCTGTTTGGTTTTATATAGTCCAACCCTAACATGTAGCTTTCACAAGCGAAAAGGAAAATTAACCACTTAAGGCTATCGTGGTGCACTGTCCCCTAAATGAATATAAATTTTTCCCATATACCCCTTCCCTACCCTACCTTGGAAATGGCTTTTTATGTAGTAAATATGTGATGATATTGATATTCATAAAGACAAATTTCCCCTTTTTCTTCAACCCCCCCCCCCCAGTTTCCTGGCTACAATACTGCACACATTTAAAACATACAATGATATGAATAATTCATATATTCCTTATTAATACAAACGTCTTATTATTTGACCTTTCAAAATATTCTCTCCTCCTTTGATTGAAATGTTAATATAGCTACTGGGGAGAGACCTGGCATATATACATAATATCATTCAGTAAAATATGAATGTCAATGAGGAAATATGTATGATTCATTTAAAACATATGTGAAAATAAATTAACTCCGTCTTATACAAAAGTTTATTCGTGATCAATTTACTTTGGAAAAAAACTTTTGTTATTGTTAAGAAGAACAAAACTTTGCTTTTGATAGGAAAAACAAAACTTTGCTTTTGCTACGAAGAACAAAACTTTGCTCATGTCACAAAGAACAAAACCTTGCTTTAGTTAGGATAAATAACATGTCCAAGAACAAAGCTATCTTAGTTTTAGAACTGAAATCAAACAATTTCTATGTATGTCCATATTTGTGTGGAAGTTAGAGAAATTTTTTAAGAGATTGTTAATAGGAAGTTTGAAGGTTTCCTAGTAAAATATAACACTTCCTAGTAATTACAATTCTCAAATATAAATATGCTAATGATACTTCAAAGTTATCTGGCTTAATGTAAGTATGAAGGAAATGAATTAATAAGCAATTGAATCAAGGCTAAAGTTAATCAACTATGTATGAGAAGGAAATTAGAATTTGAGGTCAAATATTTGTAAATAGATAACACATTTTTTAAAATCCTCAATGCTTTAGAAAGTTTAGTATTTAATTTTGATGTTTAAAGGTACTTACAACCAGTCAAACATTCATATGTGATTTAGCCGGGCCTTATAATTATAAGATTTTTTAAACTTAGTTATGAGACACGTTCTTTCCAACGTCCATTTTCTTCAAGGTTTAACCTATTCTTAAATGCCATTAAATGAATTTTTGGCTAGAGTTTAAAATTAGTTTAAAATGTATTAATTATGTTCAAGTTCATGTTTATAAGTTTCAGCATTTATAAATTGTTATGACAAGAAGTTGCCCATTGTTTATAATATAATCTAATTAAATCCACAGAAACAGAGAATTAATATTAAAATCCCACAAATTTTACTCCAAGTTGAAACGTCTCTCGAAATAATAAGACAACAATGTCAATTAATGTAAAAATCTGAACATGTAACATATTAAAATATGCTTTAGCAATTAAACCAGAAACGCTGTAGTAAAAACACGGTTTAAGGCTAGACAAATTTTATTGCTTAAAATTTTCTACTCCTATTTTACTTTGCACGATATGAGCGTACAAATATTAGGTCAACTCCATCCTTAGAAAGTATTTTTCTTTGAATTATTGTCGAAAATGTACAACAGGTTCTTTTTTCAAAATTTCCAATAAAAGGCTATATTATTTATTGCTTGATAAATAACAGAAACACATTTTAGAATAGGGAATGTGTGATTTCCTTCTGGACATCTATTTCTCTCTCTCTTTCTCTTTTTTATAATAATAATATGATTTTTCTTAACAATCATTATGGCATCTGATACTTTAAACAACGAATGAAGAGGGTTGGCCTTAGGTCATAAAAAACATTGTTTCAACTACCCCTACCGATCCCATTATTTTGCCCCTCCCCCCATGTATTTTTTAGACAAAATTGAGAAAAAAACAAAAACCTTTGAATTAGACCTATTTTATCACGCATGTTGGTTCTTTCTGTTAATTCTTTATCATAGAAGGGGTCTGTGAGTATTCTAAACATGAAAGTGGACGATTAAAAGGTCAACTGAGTATTTTTTTTTATTTTTTTTTTTTATTTCCTACCTACAAACTCTACCTGTGTCAAAGCCTGTAGCAGAAACAAGTTATTTTTCTTTTTGGCCTTATAGTAAATGTTGAAAACAATAGAAAGAGCGGTAAGAAGGTTAAACTTATCAATCATAAAATATGAAGATGTCAGATAGGAAGGTTACATGTCATCTACCAAACTCCTTGATAGTGTTAATAGTTTCCAAGGTGTGAAATTAATGATCACTTCAAACACATGTTTACATGAAGCATTTACAATATCACACATAGTTCATGATAGTATAAGAATATTTAGTCAGACAATGCAAAATACTGTGCAGCCTTAAATCTTTTGTTAAAACAAGAGGCCCCTGAGGGGCAAGTTACGCTCACCTGAGTCATGTGGGGGAAATTTCAGTTTTGCGCCATGAACTTGATATGATACAACCAACTAAATGATCAAAGATCATTCCTGTAAAGTTTAATCAAATCCGTCGAGCGGTTGTGGAGAAGAAGCTGTTCAATGGATATTTCTTTTTTAGCTATGGCAGCAATTGTTGTTCAGTGGGCCGGAAATGTTTCAGCTATTTTGGTTACAGGTCAACCAAAGATTATTCTTGTAAAGTTTTATCAAAATCTGTCAAAGTTAATGAGAAGAAGCCGTTTAAAGGATATTTCTTTTTTACCTCTTACAGCCATCTTGTTTAGTGGACAGGAACGATTTTAGCTAAATTGGTTAATGGTCAACAAAAAATCTTTTGTGTAAAGTTTTATGCAAACCCTCAAGCGGTTAAGGAGAAGAAGTTGTTTAAAGGATAGTTCTATTTTTAGCTCTGGCGGCTATCTTGTTTAGCAAAGGGAAACGATTTTAGTTATTTTGATTAAGGGTCACCCAAAGATCAAAGTTTTATTGAAATCGGCCTAGTAGTTAAGGAGAAGACGTTGTTTAAAGATTTTTCTATTTATAACTCTGGTGGCCATCTTGTTTATTGGAGCGGAATGATTTTAGCTATTTTTAATGAGAGTCACCCAAGGGTCATTACTGTGAAGTTTGGTTGAAATTGGCCAACCGGTTAAGGAGGAGATGTCGTTTGAAGAAATTGTTGACGACAATGATGACAACAATGGACCACTCAGTACGACAAAAGCTCACATTGAGCACATTCATGAACATTATAACCTTTATTTGAGGTGCCAGTCAGCTTTCAGCTGAAATAATTGGCAGGCATATGTATATCTGCCTCTACCTGGATTTGAACCCGGGTGGCCAGATTAGACAGCACAAGGACTAACCTGAGTGACTCAGCTACAGAAGCTACATTGTTTCGGTTGTATATCATTATATGTTTGTTATGCCCCTGATGTTAGAGCTAGCAGGTGAAATTACTTGGTTTAATTAAGTTTTGCAGTAATATATAACTCATTTTTTGACATTTGTTATTTAGATATATTATGTAATATTTTACATGGCACTGGTGAAAGCAATCTCATCCATCATCCAATCAGACAGTGAAGTTAACTTGTCTTACAGAGCTGGGTGATACATCCTCGGAGTCCTTAATTCTAATGACTTTTGTAACTCCAATATAATTCCATCTCTTGTTCTGTATAAATTTCAGTCAATAAAAATGCACAAATTTTTTCTGAATTTTTAATAAACAAGAAAAAATGTTTTAACATGAAAACATTGAACACATTTACGGACATTACAACATAATAAATAAATATCCTCTAAGAAAAAATACAGTAACATTAGTATAACATGTATATATCTACACCCAAATGATAACCGGTATTGAACACACATTATAAACCGGCTTGACATTTATATACATGAAATGGAAAAACGAACACTTTATCTACAGAGTGTAATGATAAATTAAAATACAATCACTTAAATAACATTCATACAAGTTTGAGTACATCAATAAATATATATAATATAACAAAGAAATGTTTGAAATTTAGTTGGAATTTTGCAATAAAATCCCACTATTATACAAAGGGGTGTAACGGCATTAATGACTTTTAGGAGCAAACCAGCTGTAACTCAGATGTGATAAAGTAAATTAATAATAGTTAAAGCTAAACAAGTAAAATATGACTGTGTTTGTCAATTATCAATCTATCAATTGGTAAAAACCAACCAAATGACAGTATCAACCAATCACATGACTTATAATCCATATCAACCAGTCACATGACTAGGCTTACACATGACTTATAATCCAATCATAGATAGGCAGTATTAATATACTGCATGACTAATATCAACCAATCATAAGATGGTATCTACATATCACATGACTGTATCAACCAATCAGAATGATACACCAACCAGTCCAATACTTCTCAATCAGCTGATTGGGTATTCATATTGGTGTCATTTACCTGTCATACGAAAGTATCAACCAATCAGAGGATACTATCAACCAACCACATGACCATTTCAACCAATCACAAGAAAGTATCAACCAATCAGAGAATAGCATCAACCAACCACATGACCACTTCAACTAATCACAAGAAAGTATCAACCAATCAAAGAATAGCATCAACAAACCACATGACCACTTCAACCAATCACAAGAAAGTATCAACCAATCATAGAATAGCATCAACCAACCACACGACCATTTCAAGTTCAATTTTCAACCAAACACATGGAGGTATCAACCAATATCATGACTCACATGATTAAATCTACCAATCAGAGAATAGCATGACCATTTCAACCATCACATGACTAAATCAACTGATCACATGACTAAATCAACTGATCACAGGACTAAATCAACCAATCACATGACTTATTGTATCAGCTAATCACATGACTAAATCAACCAATCACATGACCGTTTAAAAAAATTACATCACTAAATCAACAAATTACACGACTTAATTGTATCTACCAACCACATGACTAAATCAACCAATCACATGACTTATTCTATCAACCAATCATAATGGCTGCATCCATAATCCATCTGTCACATGACTAGAATTTACAGTGTTAATAAACCAGACTCTCATATGAAAGACACATTTCAAAAATCAATTAGGTCAGAGGAAACAAAGAAGCACTGGCTAAAACAAGAAACTGTTTCTGTAACAACAATAACAATGGTATAGAATGGCACATAATAATGAATATAAAGAAATGGCACACAAAAATCACATGTTTCTTATTGCATCCAGACAAAAATATTTACAAAGTAGGTCCAACAAAAAATTGTTAGTTTCTCAAACGCAATCAGATAGGCCAGAAAATTATTTTGGGGGATTTTCTTTGTAAACAAGCAGAGTATATCTCAGGCTCAGGGCAAAACTATGCTAACTACATTCAATTATATAGGCACATACTATACTACTTTTATTCAGTTGGTCAATCTTTTTTTAGCACATTGTTATGAGAAAAAAACAACTTGTTCTCAGCTATACAGTTTTACACAAACTTCCGTCATGAGGTGTATGTATGAGCAACTGCATAGCTTGGCCACATTGACATGAGCCTGACCTTTTGATTAGCATAATTTAACAGTCGATATATTGTCTACGTTTACAACACCGAGTGTATGTTTTCATAATTGGGGAGTTTCAAGATGACGCTCAAGATGTAATACAAACAAAAATCCTAAATGCCGATATTGCACGATTTGCTTGCGGAAGTTGATATATTCAAAGGAAGAACCTTGTAATATATTCTTGCATAAAGGTCAGGCTCAGTTCAAAATAGCCAAGCTGTAGTTTAACATTAAATGAGATTACATTCTGAGAATATCATCTAGTACAGTTAGTGAACAAAATCCATGAAAAATAACGAAAAACAAATAATTTTTATGTACAACATGACTCAATTATGCCACAATTTTACCCTAGAATTATCCACATTTGGTCCCATTCTTTGTTAAGTCAAGCATCAACATAATTTTATAATCTTTAACTAGAAATGTGTCAACTTTAACAAGGGATATGTATCTCACACTTATCTATAGACAATCGTACACGTAGTACAGTAGTCGGTGAAATCAAAGCACTTGTTTAGTTGTTTTGACAAAAATTTCATCATTGATTTTCGCAAGTAACTATGGCAACAAATATGTATAGCTTGACAAATTTGACATAAACCTAACCTTTATATTAGCATAATTTAACAGTCGATATCTAATAACCCATTTTTTTTTTTAACAAAAAGAGGCCGTCAACCACAATGTTTTCATATTCAAATCAGTTTTTATTAGGAAATTCTTTCAAAACAGATTAAAATGACCATAAGTTTGCCATTTCTTAAGAAATTTTCACCAAAAAAAATTATTCTTGTAAAAATCATGACCCTTACAGGCTATGAAAATCCAGATTTATCCGGAAAATTGACACCCCTGATAGGTTTAGTATCAGTCTTATTTAAATGTGGTCTGATAAAACATTAATGCACCTATAAATACTATTATAGACTTATACACTACTGCTCAGTCAACTAATGTACATAATAATAATGCTATGAAATATTTAACATATATTACGATCCTGAGCTATCTAAATACTGAATTTATCAAAACTTATTTTACAAAAAAGTTGTTTTAATCCTATGGAAGATCAAATGAGGATCACTTGACATCTTTACACACATTTAACTTACAATGAACGAACACATTTAGAAAGAAATTGGAAAGTTTATGTGACTCAATCTCAATCCATTACTCTGTAGCCATATCAATTGACATTACCCCAGTTGTCAATCAATACCCTTTAAATCAATTTTAACGGTGAATTATAATCACATGATCCAATGGATTAACTTGAAAACCTTTGCCAAGCAGCCTTCGACAAACAACCAGGTGAAGTGATCTCTACACTGGCGTATTGTCAATTCAAGAGATACTTAGGACAGGGAAGGAATCCGACCACAGAAAACATGCAGATTTCAAATTTCAATCGCCAATCATTAATTCAATAATGCATAGTAAGGGGAAACAATCCAATAATTTGCAATGAACCACCTTAATGCAAAAGAGAGAATTGTTCAAACACTTAAAAATAACAAATACTACCAGAACACCAAGGAAATGTTTGATATAACCCCCCCCCCCCAATTTAGTAAGTCAAGAAAACTGTAACATATCAACATGGAGACACAAGTCATTATGCATGGTTTTGCCAAACTGCATTACCTCCAAGAACAACAAATACCCCAAAGAGTACCAAATACCTCAAAGAGCAATAAAAAAACCGCAAATGGAACAGCTACCTTCAAGAGCACACATGTCTCAAAGAGCAACACAACAAATTGCAAGATCAACACAGACCTCAAAGGTCAACACAGACCTCAAAGATCAACACAGACCTCAAAGATCAACAAAAGCCTCAATGAGTAACAAATGCCTCAAAGATCAACAAAAGCCTCAATGAGTAACAAATGCCTCAAAGATCAACAAAAGCCTCAAAGAGTAACAAATGCCTCAAAGAGTAACAAATGCCTCAAAGAGTAACAAATGCCTCAAAGAGTAACAAATGCCTCAAAGAGTAACAAATACCTGTCATATAGTAACACAGAGAAACATACAACATCTAAGCTCAGACTAAAGTCTCTCGACCATCAAGTAATGCATCAGCAAACACATCATTAAGTGAGCCAGATGATGTTGATGACCAACTTCTAATACCCAACTCTGCTCCTAACTCTGCACCGTAAGCTTTATCATGTATAATATCATCTAGACTAACACCATCAGCAGTATTACCTAACTTCTCCCACACTTCCCCGACTCCCTGTATGCCCCCTACTTCCTGTATGCCCCCTACTTCCCCAACATCATTAGTCCTAGCCTCATTACTTTTTACGTCAGCCTCATTTCCCAAATCATTATGTACATCAACTTTAACCACCACATCATTTGCATGTACATTTAGACCGGGGACATCTAGACCACCATCTATTCGACCATCTAAATGATCTACCTTAATCTCAGTATCAACTTCACATCCACGATGTTTCTTCACATTATTATTATCAGAGTAATCGCTTTGGTAACCACATGAGGTATATCCATCGCTAAGGATACTGCACAAAGGTTGTCTGTTGCTATGGTTACCATACAAGGTTTCTCCATCCTGCTGAAGGTCATCAAGGTCATTTTCTTTATTCTTCGCTGAACTTTTTGATTTAACGTTCTTGATTAGGTAGCGTTCTGGCACTATGCCACTTAGTTCTAAAAGTCTACTGCTGTTAGGTAGATTAGGTTCTTCCACAGTATCTGACCACTCGTCCACATCGTCATTGGCAGTGGTTGGTTCACTATTACTGCCTGTAGAACTGTTAGCTACAAATGATGGATTAATATCTATTTTATCAGTTTTTGACTTTAAACTAAAATTTGGTGACTGACCTTTTCTAGCGTGTTTGTAATTCTCGTTCTGGTACCTGGCTTCTCCATCAATTTCATCATCATCGCTAACATCACAGACTGGTTCCTGCATCATCGGGCTGGTACCGTGCATTAATTGACTGGTTCCCATCACAGGAAGCATTTGCTGGAATTCTGGGTAATTTGCAGGCATGTGGTATTGGTTGGCGGGTGTCGGACTGGCCTGTTGGTGAGGAAGAAAGCGTTCTGGAATTCGACACAATGAATCGTCGCCGAGGAAAGTTCCGCCGAAGCCGAGGTTGCTAAGCAACATTTCTGGATCCATCTCACGTTGGTACAACAGTTGTTCAACACTACAATAATAACAGGTAACATATAAATCATACAATCTATATACACAAAACATATGTAGAATATGTGGAAATGTCTGCTTGACAAACGTTGGTCATTTTGATTTTTAATCATTTGGAGTATAAAAATATTTAAAAAAAAATCTTAGTAGAATTCTTTGAAGCTAAAAATTCACCACCATTTCTACAGAACTGTAATTGTTTGATTCCACTCAGATGAGTGCTGGAATGGCAACAAAGCAATATACTGTAAAATAATTAATTTTTGTTGGGGGGGTAGATTCTGTGTGTCTATCTATCAGGAACAAAATATTTCCATATCAATGAATCATGTTTATTTCTTTACACCAACAATACAATGCTTCGTACTCAAGCACAGCTAAGCCTGGTGGTCCCAAAATGCAATCAATCTCAAGCAACAGGCATGGTCCACTGCTACAAGTTGTTTTATTGTATATTTCTTCATGCTCCAATTATGTATATGAAGCAGCAAGGTGCTTGTTATAACAAGGCGCAGTGTGTCAGTGTTGTATTATTTTCATTATAAAGGGTTTACTTTAATATCAACAATAAAGAAGTTTTACAAGTACATTTTGGATCAAATTTCTACAATCTTATCTACAAAATTAATAAAATATTAATTGATTAATTAATTAATACTGAACTATGGAATAGTAACCATTAACTACGACTGTAAATATATTAAAGGATTAATCATAACAACAAATTATATAATGGTGTCGGGAATAAGTGGGTGGGGGAGAGGTGCATGGGTTAAGATATTTTAAAATATAATACATTGATATAATTTCAGGTAAAATGCAAGCTGACAAATCAGCAGCCTCCATTTGATGATTTCAACCTTCAATAGCAGATGAACAATGCATCTACCGACAATTATGGCATATACATGTGATCGGATGAAAAGAAACATTAGGGATTTTGTCGATATTACATTTAAATAAATATCTAATTCTGTCAAACTTTAACTAGTGGTTTTCAAAATATTTGCATTATAATGAATGCACATGATGCACCCCTACCTTCTGAACTTGGTTTACAGTGGGAATAAAGTATAAAGGTACCAATGAATTATAAGACGAAATGTAACTTAAATGAAAATGTATTACAACATGATGACAGAATAAGATACACAAATTGCATTATGTGTTTTACTATGCTAACATAGGAATTCTAACAATGCTAACATACTCATTAGGAATTCTAACAGTAAGATTATGAAGTACATGAACCACCACAATGAATGTTGACTAAACCTAACACCAAACACTAACAACACTGAGGGAGGGAGGGAGGGTGTATTCCATCATGTATGAGCAAGTCGGTGGGTGTAAATCAAGCCCTGATCTTCCAAAGTATCTCAAGCTGAAATCTCATCACAAATTGAGATTTTGCTCAAATGAGATTCTGAATTTCTCAGAAATTTGAAATTAGAACTCATTAAAAATTACTGGAGAATAAACATAGAATAGCATTTACTGTTTTTGATGATAATTTTGAGTCCATCCTCCCTTGGAAGTTATCCAAAGGAGATATGACAACATCTGAGATGAGATTTATCTCAAAATTGAGATGTTTCGGGAGATCGGGGCCTGAACTGGGACATTATTGTGTATAGATTTTTAGAGCATTTATTTAAAGGACATGATCAGCTGCTCGACAAAATGATTGAGAATGACAGGCTAAAAAACAATGTTCTCACATGAAATTATGCACAATACTTTATTACCTATAGTTTACTTCCAAAGGTCAATATTTCAAAAAATACTTATGAATGATTATGTTTGGAAATAGGGATAGGAATTAAGGAACTGATCAAATGGAGCCTAAAACACTGCAGCACATGACAGAATACACCCACACACAACAACAACAACAACACCAAGTCTTGGTGCGAGCATCAATACACTTACCAGGCAGTAAGGCGTGGTAGACCCCTGGTAAATAAACAAATATCACACAATATCAAACATATAGCAATATATACCAGACAGGGGACGCAACTCACTAACTATAAATTAATAAGTAACTGCACTGCATTCAAGGTAAAATCATGTTATGTAACGTTTTCATAACATTTCGGACCAGTTATTTGTTGAGCTATATGCTCAATTTTTACGTGAGCAAATTTGGCTACTAATAGACCAAAGTGGTGCGCCTAAATGGGTAAATTTTATCAAGTCAGATAGTTTGTGAATTATGTCCCCTTTGTTTTAATTAAGCACATGCATTTAAGTCATGCAAAACAAGAAACTGTAATAAAAAGCTTAAAAATAGTAAGCCAAATATGAAAACATCTACAAAAGCTTTGAAAAAGAAAACAAATACAACATACTTTAAGAAGCATCAGACGTACATACAATAAAAGCTTCAAATAAAAGACATAAAAATAAAATTACCCAAACTCGTTTAGTATAAGTCTTTTTTATCAAGTGACAACTTGTGATAGATCCTCAATATATAACATGGGTGGTTTTTTCTAATAAAACGGTGCATATTTTGCATTTTTAGTGTCATATGATATAAGGAATCTATCACTAATTGTCAATTTATATATTTTTTTATTAAACTCGTTCAGGAAATATATTATGAATTAACTATCCCCAAAAGACATATACAAGAAACTTCACTTGTTATAAAGCAATGAAACAAGAAAACGAATAAGCTGTATAATCATTCATATAATTGTTGGTTAAAATACAATTAATTTATCATAGGTCAGAATCTAACATAAATGGATACACCAGAACTTAAGTTGACATACAAGTATTATTACAGAAAACAAGAAGCCTTGATATATACCTGAGAAAAGCAATTAAATTTAATGGTCTGATCACAGACAAATGGAGACCACAAAAAGCCTGATCCCTTGATAACCTAATGTCACTATGTGACAGGTGAGAAACAATTTCTATCAATTAAATTTTTTTTTTAAATCTCATCCATTTTCTATCCACGTTTACTACATATCAAGAAAATGATAAGAATTAAGCATTTTAACTTTTAATTCAATTCATGTAATCCAATTTGAGAAACTAAAACAAGATTGTTTGAAACTTTCAAAAAACAAAGTTGACAATACCAATAGTGCTAGGCTGAACCACTTTGTAACATCCATACGGTTCAAGTAAGGGATAGCTATTGCATTATTTTGTAATGTGTAATTCATTTGTAATACAGTAACTTAATTCACGAAAAAGAATTGTATCTTATTTGAAATACTTAATTCACTCCCTAAAACATAATTCAGTGACTTTATGTATGCAATATGGAAATTCTGGGTGTAACTAGGAACATACAATCAATGATCATTCTGTTTAAATGTATATATAATTTGAATTATAGTCACTTGTATATGGATTGTATAAACCATTTTGATAGCCCTCCTAATAGCTCTACGTAACCCAGGAACCATAACTCTGGTTTAATCTTGAACCAAAACTCTGCTTATAGTTTTCAACGTACTACTAAGTAACATGCATCTACTTCAAAGCTAATTCTGATTCTTAAGATCAAAACATGCAGGAAACAATATTGAAATGGGTATAAAGTCAAAAGTGTACTTATAAATATAATCAATATGAATGCATACCTGCTATTGCTGGCAAAACTAGACGTGGTACCCTGTGTTCTCTCGATGGCTGATACCCAGCGTAATCTCTTCTTGGACCGGGTATCATCCTCAGTCCTGTAATAATGCAAGAGTTATGTTTTATAATACGCACATTGAACCACAAACAATACACAAAAACATTTGCCTTCCACAAAGGACCATAACTCTACCAAGTATTTATAACCCTATCTGTTTACAACACCAAATATTTGAATCCTTAGAATTTACCATAAATTTATTCATTTTAAAAATCAATAATGCCAGCAAAAGCTTAATGAAAAATTACAGGCATTTTTATTTTAATCCAATGTACCATGATTATCATGATTGTATAGCTTGGCTATTTTGACCTGAGCCTGACCTTTATGCAAGAATATATTACGAGGTTCTTGCTTTGAATATAACAATTTCCGCAAGCAAATCGTGCAATATCGTCATTTAAGAATTGTGTTTGTATTACATCTTGAGTGTCATCGTGATACTCCCCGATTATGAAAACATACAATCAGTGTTGTAAACGTAGACAATATAGCGACTGTTAAATTATGGTAATCAATAGGTCAGACTCGTGTCAATGTGGCCAAGCTATATGCCCATAATTATCATGCCACTTTGCATCATGCATTTACCAGGTACAATATTTGAGTGTATTGACATATTTGAATAATCATTTGAAATGGTAATATTTAATTTTTTATTTATTTTAGTATTAGGCAATCTTGTTAGTTTATGACGAGCACAAATCTAGAGTCTTAATAGGGCAGGGTTAAGCGAGTAGGGATTGAACTTATAGTCAAATTAGCCCTAATAATTAAATTAATTCAAGGGTTAAGGGGAGGTAATTGAATATGAGAATAATCACTAGTAAAACACTCATAATGGAATTAACTTGATGAGAAAAGGGAAGATAACGTAATACGGTTAGTTTGAAGTCAAACGCATTTTATTTTATCACACCAAATTCACACAATCAATTAAGCATAAGGTTTTAATTCAAGCATGTGTTTTAAATCATGTCAAACACTTGGCAACTCATCTGATACCTGGATCTCTCTGGATTAGCAGACATGTTCTTCTGTGATGACAAGAAAGCCAGTATGATGCACTTCAATTAATATTTCAAAATATAATTGCTACATAAATTCCTCAATCCTTTATATTATTTATAGATTATTCAAATTCATGACATTGGAAGGTTTGAGAAATTGATTAGTCTGTAATTATAATATCAAAATGTCAAATACAAATTTAATATTTAAAGAATACAAAATATAGACAAATATCATACTCATGTTAGAATTGTTAGTTCAACATTATATTTAAATAAAGGTACATTTTCCTCATGGCTATATCTAAATGATATTGTGATTCAACTAGGCATTCATTACAATTCTATTTTTTAAAATCTATGTTCTTTATAATGCATCTTTAAATTTGTGCTAAATAGAGGATCTTGCATGAGTGCTCATTACATACGAGTTTTATTAAAGGAGTGGACAAAACAATATGACACAAGGCTTTGCAGAGTGTCATATTGTTTTTGTCAACGAGTTTAATAAAATTTGTATGTAATTAGCACGAATGTAAGATTCTATTTATCACATAACCTTAGAGAACACTTGTTAACGATCAAAACGCTGATGTACACTACATAGGTTCCATTAAATATTTTGCGTTACAATGCGCGCGACGTCATGACGACGTTTATATTATACTGACGTCACAGGGCGATTCAAGGCACGGATTGGCTTACGTTACGTCATCCTGAACCAACCAACCAATCAACGTCAAGCTAATTTAAATGTTTAATGAATGGGCTGGGAGCTCATTACAATATTTCTAGCATGGCTTTAATGCACTCCCAGACTGCAGGTAATGTGATAAATGAGAATTAGATGCTCAGGTGCACCATAAAACCACACCATCCAAACCCACTATCCATGGCACCAAGTGATAAGATGCTGACAGTACCACTACAACTGTGTAACAAGCTTGGCACAAAGATATACTTACTTTGAGTCCTTCATTTTCTGCGTCATTGTACCTGCTAAGAAAAGAAGAAAGATTTGTAATGTGTACAATCAGGTCTCCATTGTAACAACTACACTGCTTGTTTCCAAGCAATATGTTTGGGTAATAAATAAATCAATAAACTGAACATAGAGCGTTTTGTAACATTTCTTCCCAAGGTGCAACTAGGTTGTATCTTTTTAGTTTTTCTATAGTATTATAATAAAGTGGGATATGGCCGAGTTGCACCAAATGTACGATTGATTGATCTCCATACAATCTTTCCATTTATGCTGTATGTCTTAGCAAGGGAATTATTGTCAAAGAACCCTAGACTGAATCAACCCCAGGACATTCAGCACAAATATTCTAGTATTGTAATTTATAGGGGTGGACTTTGTTTATAAATATTAGGTAAATTATACATGCACAGGTTTTAATCTAACCAGCACAATGTCGAAGACAAGCTTGTAGCTGATGTTTCTTTTATTTATCATAATTGATGTTAAATAAAGTTGATCTTATCTTATCTTACGAATAATTTATTTCACCTTTGAGTGAAGGGAGGTAACTTACCTTCAGTACCTACTGGTAAATCATCTTCTGTCTCATCAGTTGTCTCCCTTGATATTGCATTCACCTTACTGAAAAAAACAGAAAATATAATATTATTCACAACATGTCCATGAAATCATAGCCCTATATCACACACTTTGAGGGTTGATTGAAATACTGTCATAATATTATGTCCTTCTTAAATTATAAGCAGTTACGACAGTCTGACAGGCAGCCCTTGAAAGTCCTGAGTATCATGCATGAAAACATTAAAAACCATAGAGTAGGATCAAAAGATCATATATTACCCAAGCACTAGATCTATAAACATGATTTAAACACCCTTAGTTCACTCAGTGGTACTCAAGGCTACATGACACATACCTAATCTCTGAGATGGAGTCAAATTTCAATGACACTCATAGAGGCATAATACAACATAAATCACCTCTCATCACAGTCAACATCGACCTTATCACTGTATGACTTATTGGGAGACCATACAATTCAACTTGCATGGCTTATTGCGAGCAAAAGCAAATGAAACATACAATCACTGTAAGACAGAACAATTCATCATGTACTACTAATTGCAAGCAAAAATACATGTAACTTCCACTGTATGACTTATTTATGTATAACAAAATTAATCCTGTATGACTTATTGAGATAACCTGAAGTTTACCGTAAACATTTCTGATGATGACACGTTTCTATGCATGTCACTATTCCAACACAACTTAACTCCATAATTTATGCACAAAATAAAAATATAAACAATCAATATTATAAAGGATACCAACCTATAAAATTACTTAAGAATATTCACAAGAAAACAACTTTATATCCAAACTAAAATCCATAGTAACCTATACAAGCACGAAAACATTCTCCACCCGTGAACCAAATGTCCCAAAGACCATATAAAATTTACAATGTTTTAATAAAGACGACTCAAAGCCTATCACTGACAGATAGCTATAAATATTAATTTAATAACCAGTACATACTTGAACCTCTACTTCAAACATATGAATAAAAACCGTATCAGGGTGGATGTGTATTTTATTCTATATCATTCATTATACTCAGATAACAGCTGGTAATATATTGTACCCCACCCACACGTGTACCCCACCCACGCATAATCCTCCAAGGTAATATATATAACACTTTTCATGTTGAGATTTTGGCGCAGTTTGTGTAACTGAATCTTCACCCAAATTTACCTGGGTTTCAACAATCAATTAATGCACACATAAACTTTGATATATGAAATTACAGTCAAACTGTGTTGGTGGCCACCTGAATAAAACATCACCCCCCCCCCAATTTTGATTATCAGTCAGTATATTAAATTTGAATTGACACAAACAAACAGTACACAAGTGAGCTTCATTTAATGCATTTTAATATGCTTATTCCAACAAGGGTTGTACATGAATACTTCGTACTTCAAAAACAATCCATGAACTTCGTAATCAGCATTTTTTGTTCACTGACTATATTTATCAACAATTTGTGAACTTGCTTCATGAACAAGTAGTGAATAGTTCATGAATTGTTCATGAAATGTAAACTCGTCTGGTTTCATTCAATCAATTTGGAACCAATTTAGTTAATTTATTGAAAAGCGATTCATCCTGAGCAAAGATCCTTCTAGAGCACAAACACACAGAGAATCAAGTATTATTAAACTTATATACAAAGCCAACAAAATGTCAAGAATAGAGAAACAATATAATGCACAAACCTATTGATTGTTATAGCCATGGTGCAATAATACAATAATACACAGAATATTAACTGGCGCTAATCATAGCCTAATCATTCTGACTTGGAACAAACGTGACAGCAAATCTTACTCCCAATATCAAGCACACAAACTTCATTGATTCTTGCAATTTCCAGTCAATTCCACAATACATGGTATTCGGGTAAATCAGACATTGAGGTCATGATAAATCTTAGTTTAATCAGACTAATGAATGCACAAGACTAAAATACAGAACAACCTCTGTAGAGCAACACACCTTGGGACCTGAAAATACAAGCTGTTGTTTAGAGGTTATTGCTTTAGAGAAATTATATTTATAGTTATATAATATTGACTTAGGGAAATTTAGAAGGTAATTAATCTATTGTTATTGAGAGGTTGTTGCTCTATAGAGGTGGCTGTACCAGAGAGGTTGGCTGTACCAGACAGGTTGGCTGTACCAGAGAGGTTATACTATATTAATCAGTCAAGATAAATCTGCAACAACCAGCAGTTTCTGATGCTGTCATGAAGTGAGTGTTCTCCAATATACTGAGACAATTAACTTGAATAATGTCAAATGTTTGCTAATTTTAAAACTGCAGTAGACAAAACTTTCTGATATAAAATACTCATACTGAATGAGATATTTTCCGTCATTAATGAAAGTCATAATATTCTGTAAAGATGCCAGTAAAACGAGTGCAAACAAAATACAAGTACGAGGGTTGTCCCAGAATAGCGTATAATTCTTGATTTATTTACTCCAACATAATGATATAGTTTTATAATTTTGCATGGACATTTCTACAACCATAGCAGGTGTATTTGACGAAATTATTTTATATCGGTATACGTCGTATTCGATAAATGGGTGTATTTGTAACCCATGGTAAGGGTTTACGGCCAGCACGAAAAAAGTATGTATCACAAAAATGAACTTATATATTTAATGACAATAATACTTCAGCAGTTTCCACGTACTACTAAGTAACATGCATCTACTTCAAAGCTAATTCTGATTCTTAAGACCAAAACATGCAGGAAACAATATTGAAACGGGTATAAAGTCAAAATTCTACTTATAAATATAATCAATATGAATGTATACCTGCTATTGCTGGCAAAACTAGACGTGGTACCCTGTGTTCTCTCGATGGCTGATACCCAGCGTAATCTCTTCTTGGACCGGGTATCATCCTCAGTCCTGTAATAATGAAAGAGTTATGTTTTATAAAACGCACATTTAACCACAAACAATACACAAAAACATATGCCGTCCACAAAGGACCATAACTCTACCAAGTATTTATAACCCTATCTGTTTACAACACTAAATAGTTGAATCCTTAGAACTAACCATAAATTTATAAATTTGAATTAAAATCAATGCCTTCAAAAGCTGAAGTAAAATTACAGGTGTTTTCTTTATGTTTTATTTAATCCAATGTACAATGATCATCATAATTGTATGCCCATAATTATCATGCCACTTTGCATCCTGTGTTTACTAGGTATAATATTTGGGTGTATTGACATATTTGAATAATCATTTGAAATGGTAATATTTTTGTATTAGGCAATCTGGTTTAGTTTATGACGAGCACGAATCTAGAGTCTTAATAGGGCAGGGTTAAGTGAGTAGGGATGGAACTTAAGGTCAAATTAGCCCCCATAATTAAATTAATTCAAGGGTTAAGGGGGGGGGGGTAAATTAATACGAGAATAATCACTAGTAATACACTCATAATTGAATTAATTTAAAGAAAAGGGAAGATAACTTAATATGATTAGTTTGAAGTCAAACGCTTTTAATTTTATCACACCAAATTCACACAATCAAATAAGCATAAGGTTTTAATTCAAGCATGTGTTATAAATCCTGTCAGACACTTGGCAAGTCAGTTGATACCTGGATCTCTCTGGATTAGCAGACATGTTCTTCTGTGATAACAAGACAGACAGTATGTTGCACTTCAATCAATATTCCAAAATATAATTGCTACATAAATTCCTCAATCCTTTATATTATGAATTATTCAAATTCATGACATTGGAAGGTTTGAGAAATTGATTAGTCTGTATTTAAATATCAAAATGTCAAAGACAAATTAAATATTTAGAGAATACTTATCAAATATGAACATATTACAAAATATAGACAAATATTATACTTATTTTAGAATTGTTAGTTCAACATTTTATTTAAATAAAGGTACAGTTTCCTCATGGCTATATATAAATGATATTGTGATTCAACTAGGCATCCATTACAAATCTAGTTTTTTTAAATCTATGTTCTTTAACGTGCATCTTTAAAATTGTGCTAAATATAGGATCTTGCATGAGTGCTCATTACGAGTTTAATTAAAGTTGTATGTAATTAACACGAATGTAAGATACTATTTATCACATAACCTTAGAGAAGACTCATTAACGATCAAAATGCTGATGCACGCTACATAGGTTCCATTAAATATTTTGTGTTACAATGCGTGCGACGTCATGACGATGTTTGTATTATACTGACGTCACGGGGCGATTCAAGGCACGGATTGGCTTAGATTACGTCATCCTGAACCAACCAATCAAAGACAAGCTAATTTAAATGTTTTATGAATGGGCTGGGAGTGCATTAAGATATTTCCAGCATGGCTTTAATGCACTCCCAGACCGCAGGTAATGTGATAAATGAAAATTAGATGCTCATGTGCACCATAAAACCACACCATCCAAACCCACTTTTTATGGCACCAAGTGATAAGATGCTGACAGTACCAATACAACTGTGTAACAAGCTTGACACAATGTTATACTTACTTTGAGTCCTTCATTTTCTGTGTCATTGTACCTGCTAAGAAAAGAAAGATGATTTGTAATGTGTACAATCTCCATTGTAACAAACACACGGCTGGTTTCCAAGCAATATGCCTGGGTAACAAATATATCAATAAACTGAATTGGTACATAGAGCATTTTGTAACATTTCTTCCCAAGGTGCAACTAGGTTGTATCTTTCTAGTTTCTCTATAGTATTATTATAAAGTGGGATATGGAATAGTTGCACCAAATGTACAATTGGTTTATCTCCATAAAATCTTTCCATTTATGCTGTATGTCTTAGCAAGGGAATTATTGTCAAAGAACCCTAGACTGAATCAATCCCAGGACATTCAGCACAAGTATTCTAGTATTATAATTTATAGGGGTGGAATTTGTTTATAAATATTTGGTAAATCATACTTGCACAGGTTTTAATATAACCAGCACAATGGCGAAGACAAGCTTGTAGCTTATAGTCCCGTATGTCGTAACGTTTTATCTTAAATATTTTTTTCAAGCTCAAGACTTATATATTTGGATAGAAGAGAGTCTGGGGATTTCATAAAACCATTTCTTGATTGTTGGCAACTTCGCGTTTTTTTAATATTTACTGTTGTTTCTGGTGTTTTTGTCAAAAATCGCGACCCAACGTTATTGAGAAATCGTCATATTTGGAATGGATAATCATTAGAAATCAAACATACACCTATGTACTTTTATAGTCAGTTACTTAAACTGCACGAAAAAGTTAAAGAGGTATCTGTGATTTTTTTCTATTATTCAATACAGGCCTGTATTTTACGTTACCATTCATTTTCTACGCATTTGACCATCAACCAGTTAGTGCTAACAAAACATGCATTATGAATTCCGATCAATTTTCATATATTTTGATTAATTATTATATTTTAAACATATAAAACGTTTTTTGGGTGGATATATTCATGTAAATGGTATTGATAGGGTACTTTAATACTGCATACATAATGCTAAATTTGGTTATAAACGGACAAAACACACACATCAACTATACATGTATACTGTCTGAAAAGATTTGCAAGACACCTGTACTCTTTTATTTAGTTGCTATTTGTTTTGTGTAAAAACTTTTGTCTTTTGCAGTAAAATTCATTCCGTATGTCTTCATTATGTTGTAATTTACGTTACATAAGCGTATCCATAGATGACAATTTTATTGTGTTGCATGCTCATTTTAATATAGTACACACATTTATTTAAAAAGGGATATGTGTTTGATATTTCAACAAACTACAATAAATATTTATTCAATTTTCTAAAGTTACATTCTTGTAGAGCGTATAAGAAACACCATTCATAATAAGAAAACGTCACACATTCTCACAATTTGAGTCGAAATTGTATAATCGAAAAAAAGCTGACATTCAGATTCATCATAAACGTCCATAGGACACGAAAGTCGATCCCCTATGTGAACATGTTTCAATTATTGACACATCATAAAGCCTACCATTTTTATGCCGTTTTTAACCTCTGTTTTCACCAGTGTGATTTACGTTACGATAGAATGTGTATCATACTTCTTAACATAACGGACATAGGAAAGAAGTTCAATAATTGGGGTTTTTACATAATAAACTACATATTTTCTCATATTAACTCTGCCAAAAGATCAACTTGTCAATATATGCTAGTACTCACGATACCAGTATGTATATTATTACATGCACGTTTGTTTACCCTCTATTTTACATACATATATCTCATATTATATGTGAATTTAAAGTACAAAAGTACAAATATAACTATTCAATGTTATATTCACTAATCTGACCTGGAACCAAATGCACTACTTGATAATATAGAAAAGTATGTAAACATAACCTGGCTAAAATAAATATGTCAGTACATGATTTGTACTGAAATTTTCATCACGTAAACTACAAAATAAACTAATATATATGTATCGATACAATAGTACAATGCTACAAGTTGTGTTAATGAGCAAGGCTTACCTGAACCAAATTTTGGGTAAAAACGAACTAAATAAATACAATCAACGTATATACTGTTTCTAGCGACATATTTAGGAGTAGTATGAAATATGGTCATGTGGAATTCTTATTTACTGTATGGAAAAACTTGCATAAACACTAAACTGGTACCAAACAGGTACACATTAAATATCTATGAAATGTCTAAACACGATTTCTCTTTAATACATCTTTCAGAGCGGTGGATAGTTGGATACATACTTCGGTATCAAGATGTTTCAAATGATATACTCCACCAAAGTGTATATTGGTACCTGCTACGACAGTGTATGTTCCTGGCCGTTGCAGATCGGAGTTGGCTTCACCACCCATAGGAGACAAAAAGTTTTCGCAGGGAGACACGAATGCAGTCGTTCTGTAACATGTAAGGTCTATTTTACGTGACACTGTTTTGTGGATGTGATAGCTATGTCCACATATTACTTCAATTAACTTAACTAGGTCGTTTACAAATATTTCCTAATGATAATTGCACATATTGTACAACAAAATATGCACAAGTCATTAATAATTCGTCTATTTCATGTCTAAACTATACCGAGTAACTCATGTTGTATTCTTAAGTGGCGCCCACAAATCGCTTATCTATTACGGAATATATAAACGTTAATAAATAGAGTATGAATCATATTAGTATTATGGAATTATTATTGTTTATTCCTGATTTCATTAATGACATCATCTGAATTATACTGTATGAAAAATTACATCTTCTGATAGCGACAATAGATAAAAAAACATGCTACAAAGACTACAAAACGTTTTACGTGACTATCTCTCTCTCTATATATACAGTTAAATGACTTTTTTATTTTTGTTAAAATATTGTTAACAACGATATAAAAAGAAATACTTCTAATGCTGTGCCATTTTGACGGATTTGGATTCTACAATTAATATGTATACAAAAATACTGCATATTAGGCATGTGGTTGAAATTTTATGGTACATATACCATGCATATTTTATTATTTGCTCGTCAACAGGCATGATCAATCGTTGACATATGGAGCATACTTTATTTTTATTATTGACAGAAATTGGTAAATTGTCAATCATTGAGATAATTATAATGTGGTATACTTTATATTTATTTCTGAAAGACATTGGTTTTTATGCAGATAATGGATGTCAATGGCTTTGTCAGTACGATCTCATTCGTCACGTAAAATACAATTTATGGTCACGAAAATTTGAAGTGTAATACTTAATTGTATTTGGATTTCTTTATTGACCTATTTTTGCTTTTTTTATTGGGGATTTACATCACAATTTTAGAATATAATACGTTTCAATAACTAGTATGTGTATAGTTGACATGTTAAACAAACAATATTAAAACATTTGATGTTGTGAGAGTAAAAAAGTATTAACTTATCGGTCCGTGTAGTTACATTAACTGTAACAAATCACTGCATTAAGCGATTTTGGTGAGAGGTAATGCTATCTGTATCAGTTTTTATATATACTACTTGATGACCTTTCATTACTTGGAAAATTAGTGTATATCATGACAGCAATTCCGTGCATAATGACCGTATAATTTTCGTAACGTAGAATACAAATTATACCAGAGTTGTTTGCAGCAATATAACAATTATTTATTGTCATGTGTGCAATGGTTATTGTCGTACATGCTCATTTAATTGTTATTATACAATATTTCCTTTCATTTGATATAAGAAGAAACGAAATCTTCACACGTTTAAAGACCAATATGTATTTTAAAACAGATTCATGCTTTCAAAACTTCCATATGACTGAACAGGACTCACATCGAAGCAGTAAAGAAAAAAAACCATGACATGTTACTGGAGATATTTCAGAAATAATATAATATTATGACATGACTAAGCACAGGGGTTTTGTTTGTTTGATAAAGGTTTAACGTTTGTTAATTGTTGTTAAAACGTTTAAGGACTTTGTATTTTACGTAACCGTAAAAACATATTCTATTTTAAAGCTCTAGACAATGCTTACCATTTTAAGCAGTAAGACGAAGGTTATTTTCAGCATTTCAACTGTTGCCATTTTAATAACCTCTGGACATTAGGCTACCTAAGGAAACATGCGTTCGAGTCTCTCTGATGACACTTATATCTTTCCTGAGGATAAGGCAGTGAATATCGATTTACGGCGCCCAAAAATACGTAGACTTACCTAGCAAGTACCAATTTTTACATTGGTAAAGTAGAAAATGCGGGACCCCTGGATCCCAAAGCGCGCACCCTACATATAGACCGCCGCTCTCAAAGACGTCGTATAGGGAATTCGTGGTTAGACATTCCATATACATTTAATTTGTTTTGTTTTGTTTTAGTTTTTGTATTATTCTAGTTTGTTGCTATTGTAGTATTATTCCTGACTACTCGAAAACATACCGCAAAAGCAATGTATGCATTAATTTGATTTTTGGCACACTTTTACCATTTTAGTTTACTTTTATTATGAGGCCGGAATTGTCTCTTAAGCACAACTTGTTTCATTCTATTCATTATCGATAGATAAGTTTATTTTGTATATTACGTGACAAAAACTTCGATAAAATCATGTAGCGGCATTTTATATTTAGCTAGTTTTGTTTTAAAAATCTGCCATATCATCAAGTAGTGCCATTTGTGCTGACTTTGATTGGTGAATAAAACATTGAATATCCGCACGCTTTTGCACTACTAATTCAAATATGTTGTAAGATATATGTATGTAAAATAGAGTGTTAACAAAAGCGCATTTAATGATATACATACCGGTATCATAAGTATATTGGCAATTTAATGTTTTCACAGAGTTAGTGTAAGAAGATATGTAGCATTTTTGATAACAAAAGTATTGAACTTCTTCCTTATGTCCTTTATGTTAATTAATAAATATGGTACATATACTATTGTAACGTAAATTACTCTGGTGAAAACAGTGATTAAAAACGGCATAGAAAATGCGTAGGATTTATGATGTGCCAATAATTGAAATATGTTCACATAGGGGATCGACTTTCATGCCCTTCGAAAGTATGGACGTTTATAAAGAATTTAAATGTCAACTTTTTTCTATTCTTCCATATTGACTCAAATTTTGAGAATGTGTGACATTCTCTTATTATTGGTGGCGGCTCTGAGACAATCTACAAGAATTAAATTAAGAAAAGAGAGTACATATCGATTGTAGTTTGTTGAACTATCACACACATATCTCTTTTTAAATAAAAGTGTGTTCAATCAAATGATCATGCAACACGATACAGTTGCCATGTAAGGATACGCTTGTGTAACGTAAATTACAACATAATGAAGACATACAGAATGAATTTTACTGCAAAAGACAAAAGTTTTTACACAAAACAAATAGCAACTAAATAAAAGAGTACAGGTGTCTTGCAAATCTTTTCAGACAGTATACATGTATAGTTGATGTGTGTGTTTTTTCCGTTTATAACCAATTTTAGCATTATGTATGCAGTATTAAAGTACGCTATCAATACCGTTTACATGAATATATCCACCCAAAAAACGTTTTATATGTTTAAAATATAATAATTAATCAAAATATATGAAAATTGATCGGAATTCATAATGCATGTTTTGTTAGCACTAACTGATTGATGGTCAAATGCGTAGAAAATGGCTGGTAACGTAAAATACAGACCTGTATTGAATAATAGAAAAAAATCACAGATACCTCTTTAACTTTTTCGTGCAGTTAAAGTAACTGACTATAAAAGTACATAGGTGTATGTTTGATTTCTAATGATTATCCATCCTAAAAATGACGATTTCTCAATAACGTTGGGTCGCGATTTTTGACAAAAACACCAGAAACAACAGTAAATATTAAAAAAACGCGAAGTTGCCAACAATCAAGAAATGGTTTTATGAAATCCCCAGACTCTCTTCTATCCAAATATATAAGTCTTGAGCTTGAAAAAAATATTTAAGATAAAACGTTACGGCATCTCGGTCCATTATGTTTCTTATATTAATCATAATCAATGTTAAATAAAGTTGATCTTATCTTATCTTTCGAAAAGTAGCAAAAAATTAACAATTTATTTCTATTTTGAGTGAAGGGAGGTAACTTACCTTCAGTACCTACTGGTAAATCATCTTCTGTCTCATCAGTTGTCTCCCTTGATATTGCATTCACCTTACTGAAACAACATCAGAAAATATAATATTCTTCACAACAGGTCCTTGATATCATAGCCCTATAAGACACACTTTGAGGGTTGATTGAAAGACTGTCATATGTCCTCCTTAAATTAAAAGCAGTTACGATAGTCTGGCAACAGCCCTCGAAAGTCTTGAGTATCATGCATTAAAACATTTAAAACCAGAGAGTAGGATCAAAAGATCATATATTACCCAAGCATTAGATCTATGAACATGATTTAAACCCCCTTATAATATAGTTCACTCAGAGGTACTCAAGGCTACATGACACATACCTAATCTCTGAGATGGAGTCAATTTTCAATGACACTCATAGAGGCATAATTCAACATAAATCACCTCTGATCACAGTCAACATCGACCAAATCACTGTTTGACTTATTGGGAGACCGTACAATTCAACTTGCATGGCTTATTGCGAGCAAATGGAACATACAATCACTGTAAGACAGAACAATTCAACATGTACTACTTCTTGCGAGCAAAAATACATGTAACTTCCACTGTATGACTTATTAATGTATAATAACATTAAACCTGTATGACTTATTTATGTATAATAAAATTAAACCTGTATGACTTATTGAGATAACCTGAAGTTGACCGTTAACATTTCTGATGATGACACGTTTCTATGCATGTCACAATTCCAACTCAAATTAACTCCATAATTCATGTACAAAATAAAAATATAAACAATTAATAGTATAAAGGGGACCAACCTATAAAATCACTTAAGTTAAGAATATTTCACACGAAAACAACTTTATATCCAAACCAAAACCCATAGTAACCTTTACAAGCACAATAAAATTCTCCACCCGGGAACCAAACGTCCCAAAGATCATATAAAATTTACAATGTTTTAATAAAGAAGACTCAAAGCCTATCACTGACAGATAGCTATAAATATTAATTTAATAACCAGTACATACTTGAACTTCTACTTCAAACATATGAATAAAAGCGTATCAGGGTGGATGTGTATTTTATTCTATATCATTCATTATACTCAGATAACAGCTGGTAATATAATGTACCCCACCCACACGTGTACCCCACCCACGCATAATCCTCCAAGGTAATATATATATTACACTTTTCATGTTGAGATTTTGGCGCAGTTTTGTGTAACTGAATCTTCACCCAAATTTACCTGAGTTTCAACGAACAATTAATGCACACATAAACTTTGATATATAAAATTACAGTCAAACATGTGTTGGTTATCACCTGAATAAAACATCCCCCCAATTTTGATTAGCAGCCAGTATAATAAATTTGAAATGAGAATCAAGCATTATTAAACTTATATACAAAGCCAACAAAATGTCCAGAATAGAGAAACAAAAAATATATGCACAAACCTATTGATTGTTATAGCCATGGTGCAATAATACAATAATACACAGAATATTAACTGGCACTAATCACAGCCTAATCATTCTGACTTGAAACTAACGTGACAGCAAATCTTACTCCCAATAATGAGCACACACAAACTTCATTGATTCTTGCAATTTCCAGTCAATTCCACAATACATGGTATTCGGGTAAATCAGACATTGAGGTCATGACAAATCTTAGATTAATCAGACTAATGAATGCACAAGACTAAAATACAGAACAACCTCTGTAGAGCAACACATATTGGGACCTAAAAATATAGTCGGTCATTTAGAAGTTGTTGCTTAAGAGAAATGCCTCCGTAGCTAACACCTGCCAGATTTCAGTAGAAATAAAGCAAATAAAGGCTATGCTTTGCATTTATTCATTCATAGTTATGAATATTGACTTAGGAGTTATTATGCTCTACAGAGTGAGGTGTTCCAAAGAGGTTATTATAATATTAATCAGTTAATTACTGCAAGAACCAGCAGTTTCTGATGCTGTCAGAAAATGAGTGTTTTCTTCAATATTATTATTGTAACTGAGACAATAAACTTGAATAATGTCAAATACTGGTTTGCCAATTTTAAAACTACACCAGACAAACTTTCTGATATAAAATACTAATACTGTATGAGAAATTTTCACTTGACATTAATGAAAGTCATAATATTTTGTACAGATGCCAGTAGAGCTTACATCTAGAGCAAGCAAATTATAATGTTTGCAATTTCCGAGCACTATTCTCAAACAACAAAACGTTAAATGCAAACACCGGTCTATAAAATAATCAATCAACCTGACAAAAAAATAGGCTCACACAGTATGTAAACATGTATAAGACCTTTATTATATACCACCTTTAAATGTTACAATGTAAACGGTCAGTCTTGTACTAGCAACAATATTATTTCCCTTGAGAATTTATACCATAATTATGATCAGTATTGTATATATAGTTCTTATATATTGACTTTGATTAATATCAACCACAATAATTATGCAGATTTCATTCCCAACAGTATTGTGTTCTGTTTAACTATGAATCTGTTGTCACAATATTATACAAGCATAATAATCAAGACATATCAAGTAAGCTGATATCACAAGTTAATTTAATACTTAGAAATTGAAACCAAGAAACATGAATCCTCGAAATTCCAGGAAAATCTATGTTTTCAATCATTTTATTGAAATGTCCACCATTAACCTTGATTAATCTCCAAGTAGATTCCTGTTCACCACCTTGGAATACGATGAGTTGAAGACAGAGTCTGCAGCTTACATTAAATCATTAAATTGGATTTGTTGCTTTAATCCTAGCAATATGTTTTACAGTAAATAATTTACATTGTTTTAAGGATTAAAATAAACCATAGATCTCATGTATCATGCATTAATTGTTAACATAATTTTGGATTGAGGTGACAGAAAAAATGTCCAATTTTAAAAGCTATTTTAGTTCTGAGTCTGCAACTGACTTTAAATCATTGTTTTTGTCTGTAGCATGATTTTTTGACCAAAAGTAATTTGTAATTTGCATTGTTCTAAGGATAAAAATAAACCAAAGATCTCATACTTGAAACAATCCAGAAAACTCTTGGGAATTAATATACAATTCAGCAAAGAGAATCATTATAATGGATTTGGTATTGTTATGGTATGTTTAGTATAGTTATATGGTTCCATCATAATTCCCATCTCAGTAAATAAATTCCTGATATTGTAGGAATTGTAATTATTTAAACCTCTCGGTCAAGGATAACCCATGAAAGTGCAAGCACTTATTACCAATGGGGTCCTGTGTTTTTTGCTGAAGGGACAGCAGGTGGAAGAGATAGTGATGTGATACAGTGTATCCGGGCGCGATGCCCTAGCTCTTTCAAAAGAGATACCTTGGTTCTTTAACGTGCCAGGTGTATAGCACCGATACACGCGAGACTACCTCTGGGTTGCTAACCAGCCAATCTCTAGTTGGGTGGGAAACACAGAAAAGCGTTTCAGAAATGATCAAGTGCCCCGGCCGAGGATCGAACCCGGGACCTCTCGATCAGGAGTCAAGCAGGCTATCCGCTCGACCACCGTACCACCTTATGAACAAAGTCAATACGTATAGCAGTTGTTTTACAACCTCTCTATAATCACTGACATGTTGACCTTCAAAATGAACCTTAGAGCTGATATTCATCCTCTGTATATCAGTAACCTCTAAACAATGGAAATTGTTGCAGCTCCAACAGTGTGTGACCTTAAAGAGGTTGTACTGTATATATATACAATGATGACGTATTAAATTTAATACATATTACCTAAATTATTGAATGTTTGCTAATGTTTGCTAATGTTTTCCTAATTTAGACATTTATGAAGTCTTCAGGGGCCCCAGGTCACAAATTGGTGAGAAAATTCCATGAATTATTTATCTATACAAAAAGGTCACACATACCAAATGTGTCAATCTAATATGATATTAAACACAAAGTCTCTCAGATCTTATAGCAGAAGACCAGAGAAAAGGCAAACAAATAGGTAATCTACTTAATTAATTATCGTCAATAATATACTGAGAAATGTCAACATTATTTATGACTTCTATTTCTATTCCCCAATCATAGACGGAAGGTATTATTTTGCTTTGCACACTTGACTCTGTCTGCCAGAAGACCAAATAGTTTCAGATTATAATAACTCCAAAACAAATTGACCTCAGTATCTTATTTTAACTTTACAGGTTTGTCATAATTAAAATGCTTGCCTTCCCAGAAATTTCTAATAGGATTTACATAGATCTCAACCAGAGTCAAAAGCAGAACAATTTCACATCTTATAATCAAGTACCAATTCATTCCAGATGAATCAATAGTATATGAGTGAAAACAATTATTGCTTTATTGTACCAAGTGGATTTGAACACATGACCTAATAAACAATCTAAGTAAGGTGACACTAGGTAGCCTGTCTGAAAGTCTGAACACCACATGATATAGGAAGGAAGCCCTGGTAAGATTTACTGGGTACCCGTATAGATATAATGCTGAATATCAATGAATATCAACTATATTATGTCAACCCATGTCTCAAAATATGGGACACAATCTAAAATTAACACCTGACGAAGGCCAAAAAAAGTACCCGACCTAGATATTATCGCTATATTACGTTCATCATCTATCTATCTCAATATAAACATGAAAGTACTTTATTAAAAGATCTTTTACATACTAAGTCCAAAATTGAATTAAATTGACAATAAGGCCAAAAATATCATTTCCTTTCTGTTGATACACCTTAATCAACTTGTATCAAGTTGGCCATGACCTTGAACTTTTTCAAAATTAACATAATCAGCTGGGTATTTGCCTGTAACATGTGACTGTGCAGATAGTGTTTGGTAGAGAAACAAGGAATATAATTATCCAATTCCTTGTCTCCATGTCATCAGAAACAATTACAAACATTTTCTTGGCCTAATCAGGTACTTCAGAATCTAGTGTAAATAAATTATGAAAACATGTAAAACATGTCGGGCTTTTCAATCTGCTAAAATATAACGCACATAAATTCACATAAAAATGATAAAGATCATCTTTAAACGCTGACAGAAAACCTCAATGATGAAAGGTTAGATTCTAGGACACTAATTACAAACAGAAAACTGGTCAACAAATTAGAGCTAGTTTTAAATACAATTAAATGGAAGTTAATATTCAAACTCCAAATAATCACCAGGCACAAATCCAGTGCTGAGACCAACCATTTCTGACCATGGCATGACTGCAAGTCAAATTTTTAAGAAGAATTATACATTGAAAACTGATGTGATTCATATCTCAGTGGAAATGAGATCTCTAAGTTATACTGTACCAGGGGTATAGTACCTATCCATTTTATAGTGTTGAAGTGAAATTCATAACACAGCAGTCTGGTATCGTATCACAAAAAAGAAAATATATTACAAAATTATGCAGTAAAATTGAATTACCCACTTTCGAAATTACTATTTTGGGTGGGAAATATATGACAGAGCTGATTTATAACTAGTTTATGAGCATACTATGAAATGAAATACCGATTTGGAGTTTCTGTAATATGACAATATTTCAATTTACTAATATTGTCAAAACTGAAGTGAAGAAAGTCTCTCAGGCCTTGCTTGACACATTGACACACCCTCTAATAGACTTATACACAGTAATACATTCAATGCTTTAACAAGTATTTTAATCATCAAATTTGAGCTCAAACTCCCTTAGCAGACAGGAGAAAATAGTTACATATTCAGTATATTTACTCAGGGTTACGGACTGGATTCGGCCCTTTTTAACCCTGAAATAATATATCAGCTACATATCCACATACCATGTGACTGTCATCATAATATAAATCCTTCCTACCAATCAATAAATTACATTTTAGAATTTGTAAAGCTATATTAAATTGTTCTGCACATATTCACATCATGCTAAACAAACACGACACCACTAAGACCCCACTAAGTTCAGTAGCTGAGTCAGCCGTCTATTAAATGTCAGCAAAATATCACTCAGTAAAAGCTTCAGTACATAAAAACACTAAAGGTTTTACAAACATTTTGTACTTTTCTTAATTCACACATTTCGGCATACCATTCATATGTGAATAATTTGATCCTTCACGATTTTAACATTTACACTTTCCTTTTCCCTATTTGCACTTTCTTAGTTCACAATATTACAGCATACCATTCACGTTTCTATTATTATATCAATCTTAGCTCTATATATAACATTCGCATTTTTTTTTCAACCATTTGAATAACCACATCTGAAGATGCTTGCCCTGGATCACAACATGCTTATAACTATGTATAAAGCAGCAATTCACAACACAGTCCTTAACTCACTCAGTGATTCAGATTATATTAAAATCCTTGGTTATTATAGAATATATAAATTCTTCATTCAAATCAACTCACTTAAAAAATCAAAATTCACACGACAGCTCTTCACCCTCTCTTGATGTTAAAATCCATAGTTCAGCCTCAAGCGAAATGTTTTATATTCAAAACATACTTATAAAAAAATCACAGAAATTTTACCATAATGTACGATATTGCAACAAAGATTATTCTAATGCGTTGCAGGAAGCCGGGTGAATAAGCGCATCATTGCATGTCTGCCTATATTTCTGTTGTCACATTTTTCGGTCCCCCATAAATCAGCGTGATACAGCAACCTGGTGAATATCTCACAGCGTTTTAATCCACGTCAAAATTTTTATCATCAACATAATATTATAACTGGCTCGACAAATGCAGGAGAACATTATATAAATATAAAATTCTGCTTGTGAGCTCTGCAGATATCGTACAGCATCTTAATCCATGTCAAACTTTTTATTGTCAACAAAATATTATAGCTGGCTCAATTTAAGAGCAAATTATATAATATTCTGCATCCTGTGAATTTGTAAACCACTTCACTGTAACATTTTGTAACAGGAGAAAAATCCACTTAAAACGTCTCATAATGTCCTACTGAATGGCCGGGATAATGCACAATAATGTTTTCAACACATACATACATCTATAACAGATGCAGCCTCTACTACTGTTCACTTGAGTTTTAGACCTTATCAGCTACTTTAACACTTTAAAATGCTATAAAACATGTAATAATCTTTTCATATGCATCCCTGTAAATTATTTCAGATGCAGGGTTCTCAATAACCTAGCAGGCCGAAATATAAATATAAAAATTGTGTATAAATTTCACATTTTCATCCGGCCCAAAATGATTTTAAGCAGTCAATTCGGTCTTCAGTCTGCTGGAAGTGAGAATACACAACATAAAAGACAGCTTCCTTTAAATCCAAATTGTTTTGGCTTAAATTAAAAACTGTACTTACGTTCAAATATTCGCATGACACATCAGCAAAATTCAAATCCACTCGTAAATTAAAATTTGACACAATTTTTACAAATGAGTTATAATTTCTGTTGCATTCTTAATTTCACTTCAGTCCAATCCAATGATTTCATTAATCAATAAGTCACAAAAGTTGCGTTTTTATAAGATACAGTTCAGTTCCGAGTTAATTGATATTAAACGTCCAACTTCCTTACTTAATTAACATAATCATTATTACAAAAAATTAAGTTAAAAACATTTTTTCAGAGTTTTAGAGCCAAGCTATAAATGAAATTAGAAATCTACATGATTTAAATCTAGAGATCCAGTTTTAAATTTTCCAAAATAAACACACACATGTCACAGGTACAACAGAAAGTTTCGGTAAAACTCCTCGAAGTCAAATATTTACAAACAAGAGGGTCCAAAGGGCCCTGGGTCGCTCACCTGTTTGGCCTAGTGACCTAGATTTTGGCCCAAATGACACAGTATCTAACTTGACCTAGATTTTATAAAGATAAACATTGTGACGAAGTTTCATAAAGATAGAGTCAAAATTGTGACCTCTAGTGTGTTCACAAGATTTTTCAATGATTTGGCCTTGTGACCTAGTTTTTGACCCCAGATGACCCAATATCGAACTTGACCTAAATTTTATAATGATGATCATTGTGATCAAGTTTCATAAAGATAAGGTCAAAATTGTGACCTCTAGTGTGTTCACAAGCTTTTTCAATGATTTGGCCTCGTGACCTAGTTTTTGACTCCGGATGACCCAATATCGAACTTGACCGAAATTTTATAGTGATGATCAGTGTGATCAAGTTTCATAAAGATTAGGCTCAAATTGTGACCTCTAGTGTGTTCACAAGCTTTTTCAATGATTTGGCCTTCAAAGGCTTGTGACCTAGTTTCTGACCCCGGATGACCCAATATCGAACTTGACATAGATTTTATAGAGATAATCATGTGATCAATTTTCATAAAGATTAGTCTCAAATTGTGACCTCTATTGTGTTCACAAGCTTTTTCAATGATTTGGCCTTGTGACCTAGTTTTTGACCCCAGATGACCCAATATCGAACTTGACCTAGATTTTATAGAGATGATCATTGTGATCAATTTTCATAAAGATAAGTCACAAATTGTGACCTCTAATGTGTTCACAAGGTTTTTCAATGATTTGGCCTAGTGACCTAGTTTTTGACCCCAGATGACCCAATATCGAACTTGACCTAGATTTTACGGAGATGATCATTGTGATCAAGTTTCGTAAAGATTAGGCTCAAATTGTGACCTCTAATGTGTTCACAAGGTTTTCCTTTGATTTGACCTAGTGACCTAGTTTTTGACCCCAGATGACCCAATATCGAACTTGACCTAGATTTAACAGAGATGATCATTGTGATCAAGTTTCGTAAAGATTAGGCTCAAATTGTGACTTCTAATGTGTTCACAAGGTTTTCCTTTGATTTGACCTAGTGACCTAGTTTTTGACCCAAGATGACCCAATATCGAACTTGACCTAGATTTTATGGAGATGATCATTGTGATCAATTTTCATAAAGATAAGTCACAAATTGTAACCTCTAATGTGTTCACAAGGTTTTTCAATGATTTGGCCTAGTGACCTAGTTTTTGACCCCAGATGACCCAATATCGAACTTGACCTAGATTTTACAGAGATGATCAATGTGATCAAGTTTCATAAAGATTAGGCTCAAAGTGTGACCTCTAATGTGTTCACAAGGTTTTCCTTTGATTTGACCTAGTGACCTAGTTTTTGACCCCAGATGACCCAATATCGAACTTGACCTAGATTTTACAGAGATGATCATTGTGATCAAGTTTCATAAAGATTAGGCTCAAATTGTGACCTCTAATGTGTTCACAAGGTTTTCCTTTGATTTGACCTAGTGACCTAGTTTTTGACCCCAGATGACCCAATATCGAACTTGACCTAGATTTTATAGAGATGATCATTGTGATCAAGTTTCATAATGATCAGGCTAAATTTGTGACCTCTAGTGTGTTCACAAGCAATTGTGAACGGACGACGGACGACGGACGACGGACGACGGACGACGGACGAAGAGCGATCACAAAAGCTCACCTTGTCACTTTGTGACAGGTGAGCTAATAAAAGTGACGGATTATACAAACCGTGCCAAGAGGAGATCTTCTCATCTGTTAAACCCACCCACGCTTTTTTTCTGTGTTAAAACTCACAAAAATACAGAAATTGCGACATGAGGACACGCCCAGTTAGCATACAGGATGCTTTAATCTCAAGTTAACCTAGCTGAACTATACAAGTGTTAACTGTGTAATTTTATATACCAGTATAAGTATCCAGTCAGGATAAATCAACTCACAACAATATCACCGATCAATTTCAGTATATTGAAATGAAATCCAATTATCGGGTATATTAAAACTTAAATTTTAAATCATAAAGTTACAATTTAAACTTAATATTAACAATATTACGAGACATTGTCTTCACTAAGTATTATTGATTCTTACCCGCGCATTGTGGGTTATTATTATTGCTCATAGATTTTTTAAGCAGTTGACAAACAGGATCAAACATGGACCAATAGATCCCCTATTGAGCATAAAGGCCACCATTCCGGGAGAAGTAGTCAACTTTTTTATTTGATGTACCCGGCATGGATAATTATCCATAAACATGAATGGAGGGTCAAGAGGGCGTTGAATTCATGATGGGTGAAAAATACACGGGCAAATGAGAATCATGGCACCTAATGCTTAAAGCTACCTAAAATAATTTATAAATATAGTTCTGCAACTTGATAACTTCTGCATGATGTTTATATCTTTTAATACCACATAAATACACACCAGAAAATTTTAATATGATAAATGGTGGAAATGAAACCCATCGTAATATACCATGAAATATAATCATATTTAATATCACCAAGTCATTGCACCACACAGTCTGGGGACGTAATATCACTACAGAATAGCAAATAGACTGTGTCACACTGTATTACTTAATATATATATACACCAGCATGCATGCAGACATATGATTAAAATTTAAATCTAGATTTATATAATAATCTTAAAAAAAATATTTTTTGAAAAAGATGAATTTGAATTTTGATGAAACTTGACACATTTATTAACCTTATTATGAAATTTTTTGAAAACAAATTATCTGTTTGATTTAAATACCATGAATTATGATAGAATAAATGCTTAGGAACGGGCATTTGTCAACGAATCGTAACTTGACAACGAGTCTATATTATCAGATGTTAACATCTCAAGTACCTTACAGGTGACAATATCAGGGTATACTGTTAAATTATTAATTTTCATGGCAAATTAAATTTTGTGGATTTCGTGGTTGGCCTTTAACCATGAAATTAAATCCCATTGAACAATAATTTTGACCGTTGTATTTATTATCTGAAATGCAAAATGCACTAATTAACATCCCATCGAAATCGTATTTTTTACCAAAACCACAAATGTTCGTCCCATCGAAATTAAATGATTTTATAGTAATACGATGACATAGTTAAAAACACAATATACAGGTATCATGTATACATGATTATCATGTCTGACTCCAATAAAGTACAAGGTATTTAAATTTAAAAAGTGTATTTTTCAGAGTACTTTCAACCGGAACCGTGCAACATATAGCACTGTACAAACAAGAGGGTCCAAAGGGCCCTGGGTCGCTCACCTGTTTGGCCTAGTGACCTAGATTTTGGCCCAAATGACACAGTATCTAACTTGACCTAGATTTTATAGAGATAAACATTGTGACCAAGTTTCATAAAGATAGAGTCAAAATTGTGACCTCTAGTGTGTTCACAAGATTTTTCAATGATTTGGCCTCGTGACCTAGTTTTTGACCCCATATGACCCAATATCGAACTTAACCTAAATTTTATAATGATGATCATTGTGATCAAGTTTCATAAAGATAAGGTCAAAATTGTGACCTCTAGTGTGTTCACAAGCTTTTTCAATGATTTGGCCTTCAAAGGCTTGTGACCTAGTTTTTGACCCCGGATGACCCAATGTCGAACTTGTCGTAGATTTTATAGAGATGATCATTGTGATCAAGTTTCATAAAGATTAGTCTCAAATTGTGACCTCTAGTGTGTTCACAAGCTTTTTCAATGATTTGGCCTTGTGACCTAGTTTTTGACCCCAGATGACCCAATATCGAACTTGACCTAGATTTTATAGAGATGATCATTGTGATCAATTTTCATAAAGATTAGTCACAAATTGTGACCTCTAATGTGTTCACAAGGTTTTTCAATGATTTGGCCTCGTGACCTAGTTTTTGACCCCAGATGACCCAATATCGAACTTGACCTAGATTTTACAGAGATGATCATTGTGATCAAGTTTCATAAAGATTAGGCTCAAATTGTGACCTCTAATGTGTTCACAAGGTTTTCCTTTGATTTGACCTAGTGACCTAGTTTTTGACCCCAGATGACCCAATATCGAACTTGACCTAGATTTTATGGAGATAATCATTGTGATCAAGTTTCATAATGATCAGGCTAAATTTGTGACCTCTAGTGAGTTCACAAGGTTTTCCTTTGATTTGGCCTAGTGACCTAGTTTTTGACCCCAGATGACCCAATATCGAACTTGACCTAGATTTTATAGAGATGATCATTGTGATCAATTTTCATAAAGATTAGGCTCAAATTGTGACCTCTAATGTGTTCACAAGGTTTTCCTTTGATTTGACCTAGTGTTCGACCCCAGATGACCCAATATCGAACTTGACCTAGATTTTACAGAGATGATCATTGTGATCAAGTTTCATAAAGATTAGGCTCAAATTGTGACCTCTAATGTGTTCACAAGGTTTTCCTTTGATTTGACCTAGTGACCTAGTTTTTGACCCCAGATGACCCAATATCGAACTTGACCTAGATTTTATAGAGATGATCATTGTGATCAATTTTCATAAAGATTAGGCACAAATTGTGACCTCTAATGTGTCCACAAGGTTTTCCTTTGATTTGACCTAGTGACCTAGTTTTTGACCCCAGATGACCCAATATCGTACTTGACGTAGATTTTACAGAGATGATCATTGTGATCAAGTTTCATAAAGATTAGGCTCAAATTGTGACCTCTAATGTGTTCACAAGGTTTTCCTTTGATTTGACCTAGTGACCTAGTTTTTTACCCCAGATGACCCAATATCGAACTTGACTAGATTTTATGGAGATGATCATTGTGATCAAGTTTCATAAAGATCAGGCTAAATTTGTGACCTCTAGTGAGTTCACAAGGTTTTCCTTTGATTTGGCCTAGTGACCTAGTTTTTGACCCCAGATGACCCAATATCGAACTTGACCTTGATTTTATAGAGATGATCATTGTGATCAATTTTCATAAAGATTAGGCTCAAATTGTGACCTCTAATGTGTTCACAAGGTTTTCCTTTGATTTGACCTAGTGACCTAGTTTTTGACCCCAGATGACCCAATATCGAACTTGACCTAGATTTTACAGAGATGATCATTGTGATCAAGTTTCATAAAGATTAGGCTCAAATTGTGACCTCTAATGTGTTCACAAGGTTTTCCTTTGATTTGACCTAGTGACCTAGTTTTTGACCCCAGATGACCCAATATCGAACTTGGCCTAGATTTTATGGAGATGATCATTGTGATCAAGTTTCATAATGATCAGGCTAAATTTGTGACCTCTAGTGTGTTCACAAGCAATTGTGAACGGATGACGGACGACGGACGGACGGACGGACGGACGACGGACGACGGACGAAGAGCGATCACAAAAGCTCACCTTGTCACTTTGTGACAGGTGAGCTAAAAATAATAAATGATAAATAAAATTCAACAATCCAAAACTATTGAAATTATTTTGCAGTGGGGACTTGGGCTTATAATAATTTCTTTGGGGTTATGTGTGAGCATTGCTTTGTGCAGTTGTGTGGTTTTCTGTGCTCGGCTGGTTAAGTTGAGTGCTGCCTTCCCTGTCCGATTTCCTCATATCTTTTTCTATGCATAATTTAATATTTATATTACTTTGCCTTTCATATATTACATAATTATTATATAATGTGGATGTAATATGAAGGCTCCAACGGATGATTCCAGGGTATACTCTCTACTGTGTTGCTTCTTTTATTTAAAATGGAGCCTTGATAATTAATGTTTAACTTTTATCAATTCATATCAAAGGGAGATAATCAATGTTATATAATATATTTGTCCCTATATGTTTTAATAAATGAAGGGACAGGAAATATTGAGCAGACATTGATCATCCAATGTTGGTCATTATCTAGACTTAATAATATGCCACGCCCAAAGTGGTGACCAGTCAATTAATCTATTAATATATCAGTAGTTATAATTTATACCATATGGGCAAGGATAAACACATCGGTGACAGATATATAGGTTACAAATACTGTATATTCTAAACCAAGAAATTATTTCTCGTGATTTAATTTTGCAGAGTTCGCGAGTTGTAGAAATTTTTGAAATGAAGTAGCTGAGAAAGTGTTCAAACATTGATTTTAAGATCGCAGGACATTTAAAAATGCAACATTTTGTAGTCACGAATATGCTGATGATCGGCGATACTCTGAAGTTAGAATAGTATTTGCCAAAGTAAGTAGGTTAACAGTATACCTCGAGTATCTATCTGAACCTGACCTCGCCATTCTACTCATGTCACCAATATTTCATCTCAAGACTCTCGAAATGATAAACTTTTATAGTCCCAATAATCCTTGAGACAATGTCTAATGAATTCTTTCTTCTATATTATAAAAGTTATCTAGCGACAGAACACCAATAAACCAATATGCCATGGAGTCTGTTTAAAGTTAATCGATAACAGTTGTAAACATTAGCTTGTCAGTATGGTAAACAATTTTTCTCTAGGTAACCAAGAAATACCTGAGTTAATTGTAATCCCCGTTCATTTTTGCTATTTTTTCGATTGGGATAGTTCCCTCATTAGTATTACTTATTGAATCAATAGTAACAAAGCAGGTAATAAATGTACCGTAAAACCATTACATACGGAGCAGCCTAAAAACAAATTGTCGTAATTGTCAAAACCGTAGGCTTTCAGGGAAGCCTTGGTTATACAAAAGTCCTAGATTAGCCTGTCAACGTCTCTGATTAAATCTGATTTACTTGGATTTTAAAGGTAGAAAAGCTCAAACCAATTTTTAAGCAGAAAGCTCTTAATAAAAAAAAGAAAATTTGTCAATAAATGACAAAGTTATGAGAAAAAAGTGTAACACTTTATAAGCTACGAAATTCTTCTAGTATTATATAGATAATAAAATTCTACAAGGCTAGCAGTACAAAACCAGGTTCCCCAACAGGTCCACCAGTTCATCTTTTATTAGTGTAAGATAATAATGAAAATACCACACCGAAAAAATCAGTGACAAATACATCACTTGCAGACGAGGGGTTGAAAGTTCAGCTTTAAGGAGACTAATTAACATCAGATAGCCACAGTCAATATCACGTGTCAAAATCCAACAGTGAGTACATTACATATAATTTACTATAATCTTTGAGTCTCCAAAGTCTCACATTCAGACTTAGAACTTGGTACATGGTAGAAAATAATCGATAGTTCAGTTTTTATTTGTTCCGCAAATTTCAATATAAAAATTTACCTTTCATAGTCTATATTTGATCTGTCAGGTGGTCGGGATAAACCACTTCCATCTCCTGCAATATACAAGAATACATCAACAGTTGTCAGGTAAAAGAACACATACGAAACCAATTAATCATACTGTAAAATCATTAATTTTCGCGGGGATTAAATTTCGTTGATTTCGTGGTTCACCTCAACCACAAACTGTAATCCCAACGAACATTAATTTTGACCTTTTATTTTATTACCTGAATTACAAAATCCACTAATTCAGGTCCCAATGAAATTGTCTTTTTTACAAAAACCACGAAATTTCGTCTCAACGAAATTAAATGATTTTACAGTAGAAGAATTGAGACACATACCAGTATACAGTACTGGAGCATAAAACATGTCAGATGGTGAAAAAATAACAAGCACTGAAAGCGATTGGTACCTACCTACACGTAGGCAATCTACCACTTTGTCTGATAATCCACGGAATTGTCTCTCTAAAAGATCTCAATGCACTTAAAATTCACTTGACTAATAAATTGATGACAATCACCTGATTGCAGTTCATCCGGCTGATATGGTGTTGTTTTCCAAAATCAATTGTCCAATTTTCTCTCATAACTTTATTTCTTTGTGCACTTTCATCAATCCACTTAATTAAGATCGGCCCATTTTAGTAGAGAGTAGATACAAGTATACCTACTTGATGGTGGCCACATTGACCTTCAGGGAGTGAATCACAAGTACTAGAATACATAAGTACTCATTACAGCCCTTAGTCTGAGTCGAGAGCTAGCATAGTTAACATGTTTCAAAATTAACTTAAAACTAGAAGAGTTTTTGCCGCTAAAGTATATGCCTCCTACATAAGGCAATAACACTGGCAAAAATGATCCGACCAGAGCATGGAACCAGTTTGAGAATCATTGAATTTTTTTACCTGTTGTTCACTCTAAAGGAAAACACGGCCATGGCTTGTTACCAAACTTTCATGTGACGTTTCATTGAAATTCAACCTCTAATATAGCAACAATTGCCTTGACAAATCATGTAACATCCATCCAGACAGACATCCAGCTCAAAATCAATGAACACCTGTAATCTCAAGGGTTGCCTGCAAGACTCTTTTATGTCCTTCTTCAATTATAAGCAATTACCACAGTCTTACAGGCAAGCCTCAGACTACGTTTTCTCTATATGTTGGGAGACAATATCATAAATAAACACAGTATAAACTTAACTGAATTCAATATTTTACCTTCTTTGTCTGATTCCAAATGTTTTCCATTTGTTCCGGAATCGTCAAAGTTGACACCATTCTCATCTGTTTCACTTTCATCATCTTTGTTTGCATTTCCTTTATCCCTCATAGTTACAGCCATATCACAATCCACTGTAACATCTACATGCTTATCTTTCGTCTGAGGTATGTGGTCGCCATTTCGATCTGAGTAATATCCGCCTTTTTCATCAAAGTGATTACTGGTATTGCCCTTGGATGTAAATGTATCACTCTGGATATCTGGAAGACTGTATTGGGAAATCTCTTTACCTACATGCGATACACATGAAAACCCGCAGGTATTGTGACAAAGTTTTCGCAGTTTTTTGTTCTCACTATTATTTCCTTGAGTCAAAGCACCACCTAGACCAGGTAGTCTTCTACGGTAACAATCAAACTTCGACTTAACAAAATCCCGACCTCTAGCTAAAGCATCTTTAGCCTTGCTTAACTTTGATTTCTGTTCTCCGTTTAGCTCCTTAAGTTGCTGAAAATCTTCGCAAGTTACAAAGTTATCACAACTATCAAGTTGTAAGGATCGGGCTGAGTAAAAGGTCCCGCTGGTTTCCGCCGTGTAAAAACTCGCTTTTGACGACAAAGTAGTACTCCTGCTGTTTAGAAATCTTTCTTCAGATAGAATCCTCGGTGTCCAGGTCAACGTTTTCTTAATCCTCCCAATCACTGGTGTAGCCGTACAGGAATTATCTAACGAATAAAATGACTCGTAAACAGAAATATCACTTTCTGTCAACTCCTTAACCAATGAGCTTCCTTGTTTGAATCTTCCGTTCAGTTCAACAAACTTTCCACCACCAAAGTTTCTAAATCCATTTGAGTCATTAATTTCACATGTTGAGTTCACACCATACTCGTCAGTGTTTTCAAGAGCTCGACTACAAGCTTCAATCAATTCATCCTTAATGGATTGACTATTTGGAATGCTTCTAATTTTATGGCAGTCAGTGTCAGAATCAACACATGGAATATCTTTCACTGACTCACTGTCAGAATATTGCGTACAGAAATCTTCTTGACAATCATCGGATATTGAACACACGGAAGAGGAATCTACATTAACATCAAGGCTCTCAGTCTGTTCCTCAGTCCTTGCTGTTAAATTAGGGCTTTCACTTCCAGAAATGGAATTATGTTCATTTACACCTTGTAAATCTTCAACTACATCTAGAACTACTTTAACGTCACAATTATTGCTTATTTTATCATTTACTTCCGGTATCACAGAACTTGTTTCATCAAACACGTCAACAACCTCAACTACACTAATAATATCACCGTCAGTTAGAGTGGGAGTACTATCTTCAGTGGCATCTTCTAAGACTTGTTCATCATATTCCGAATAATCAGTAGTATTCAAACCATTTACAGATGAAACAACATTGTCTACTAATGCATTATCAACTCCTTCTTTCTTATTGCTCTTATCAGTACAAGTTTCACTGTCAGATTCCGGATGTGATTCTTCAACAATTGTTTCAAGATTTTTAGAACTTTTCAAAACCTCTAGATTAGAATCAGCTTCAGAAACGGTTCCTTCTAATTTTACATTATCATACTCAAAAGTTTTGATCAAATTTTGAGTGAATTCATTAAACTTTTTTTCTATTTTATCGAGACAGACGGTGAACTCGTCGGAATCAGGGGAGGTAACTGAACAAGGATTTGTAACAAGTGGAGATAAGTTTGAAATATCTCTTAAATTTTGTTTCAGCTTGATTTCTGACAGACACACATCGGTGACCTCACAACAGGTTTCTGGTTTTGATGACTGGGAACTAATCTGATGTTTGTCTTCACATGTCTGTAGATTTTCAGTCCCAGATGTTACTAGATCCTTCACCCTGCCATCTAGAAAGACAGAAATAAAGAGAATAAAAAACAAGAAATTACAAGAAAAAGCATTGATGTAAAATATCAAAGGACACCTTTTAGAAATGATCAATTAACATTTAATAATTACTAAGGACGCTTTTTAAAAATGGAAAACAGTGACTAAACAGATCATGATATATAGAAATCTGAAAAGCAGATACATTGCTTATTTATTCACGTTTCGTCTTTGTGCATGCGTTTGTAATAAGCTGCTAGCTTACTGCGATTTTTACATCAACACTTTTTATTAATAACATTAAAATTCATAAATTTAAGACCTGTCAGAACACAAGTCATAAGCATAAGTTTATTTAAAGATTCTTAAGAGACTCCAAAATATTACATTGTATGTTATTTCAACTTATTTGACCACTTTGAGGTCAATTAAAAGTTACTGATACAACACAATGACAATAACAATACACACATTAATACTAGAGCACAACAATATTGCTAGCTATATTCAATTAACAACAATCAATGTAGTTAAAATCATAATAGGAAATAAATTTTCCAAAACAAATTGACATGTACCTCAACTGTATAAAATGAATGAAATGTTGCATGCTCAAAAAGTTAAGTCACGTTCATTTCAATTTTCAGAACATAGGGTTCAAATGGACTGACCTCAGACATTTACCATTTTGATCAGGTTGTACAAAGTGGTATACTTGAAACTCAAATAAAAATTGTTAATTTAAACAGTACAAATATTTAAACATGAGTGTGAGAATTTAAATTTACTACTGTACACTATTTAATGTATATTTAATCAACCATTAAACTTGTTTGGTTATTATTTTTTATAATTTTCCCTACCCAACCAATTGTAGGTAGGTTAATTTAAAGGCTGGAAAGAATTTTTCTCTTTTCTGACACCATTATTTTCCAATTATGATTATCTAAGGGAGACAATCCAATTACAGAAATGGACTTATGAGGACAAATTATCAAGGGAGGTAATTATTGGCTTTTGTCACAAAAAATTCTAGCTCATGTCTTATAAATCAGGATTGAACATAGTGTATAATGTAGTAATACATACTTTTAGTGATCAATATAACACACAATTAAACCAAGAATTGAACGGCCATTCCCAACCACTCCAGAGTGAATTCACCAGAAATCCACTACTGTTGGTATCCAGCAGCCATAGGAGGGCCTGGGTTGTAAAAAGATATGCTTAAATTATTACTTAGTGTCTAAGATAAAAAAATGTGAATAACATCATTATAAACTTCTAAAGATAAATGCACAAAACAAAAATTGGCCCCATCCATTTTGAATTGAATTCAACCATAATACACTGACCTAGTATAGAGCTGTTACAGTCAGTGAGAGAAAAGGGGGGGGGGGGAATGAAAACTGCTGAACAAAAATTGTCTTCAGTCACACGAGTGTACAATAGGCTCTGTTGTTACTATGATGGTACACATGTAGACACATTGTATGGGATGTGACATATACAACATGATGTGACATATAAAACTTGATGTGACATATACAGACTGAGATGACATATACAGACTGAGATGACATATACAGACTGAGATGACATATACAACATGATGTGACATATACAGACTGAGGTGACATATACAACATGATGTGACATATACAACATGATGTGACATATACAGACTGAGATGACATATACATACTGAGATGACATATACAGACTGAGATGTGACATATACAGACTGAGATGACATATACAGACTGAGATGACATATACAGACTGAGATGACATATACAGACTGAGATGACATATACAGACTGAGATGTGACATATACAGACTGAGATGACATATACAGACTGAGATGACATATACAGACTGAGATGACATATACAGACTGAGATGACATATACAGACTGAGATGACATATACAGACTGAGATGACATATACAGACTGAGATGACATATACAGACTGAGATGACATATACAGACTGAGATGACATATACAGACTGAGATGACATATACAGACTGAGATGACATATACAGACTGAGATGACATATACAGACTGAGATGACATATACAGACTGAGATCACATATACAGACTGAGATGACATATACAGACTGAGATGACATATACAGACTGAGATGACATATACAGACTGAGATGACATATACAGACTGAGATGACATATACAGACTGAGATGACATATACAGACTGAGATGACATATACAGACTGAGATGACATATACAGACTGAGATGACATATACAGACTGAGATCACATATACAGACTGAGATCACATATACAGACTGAGATGACATATACAGACTGAGATGACATATACAGACTGAGATGACATATACAGACTGAGATGACATATACAGACTGAGATCACATATACAGACTGAGATGACATATACAGACTGAGATGACATATACAGACTGAGATGACATATACAGACTGAGATGACATATACAGACTGAGATGACATATACAGACTGAGATGACATATACAGACTGAGATGACATATACAGACTGAGATCACATATACAGACTGAGATGACATATACAGACTGAGATGACATCTGACAATTATTGTCTATAAACACAACTATAACATTCCACTACTATACAACACACACACACATGTATACAACTCTCCACCACGAGAAATATAAACTGTTTCTTGAAAATCCCACTGCAATGGTCAGTGACTGTCACCAGAATTTCTCAAGCTAGACTCGTAACTCTGTAAGTCACATTATTCTGAGACCAGCAACATGTTGTAGTCAAAATGTAAGTTACATCAACTATATAAGCAGCAAGGGAGATAATTTGCAGCAATGTTATAAATATACTTAACATCAAGCAAGGGAGATTACTAGTACCATTTTTACAGCTTTAATTGGCAGCCATGATTGTCCTGATCTGCATGCACAGGATTGAACCCAAGACCTCTTGCAATGGAAAATTGAAACTTTAAGCCAATGCAAAATTAAATGTTAAATAGTTTGGTTCAAAATTAAATTCTAAACAGTTTAGTTGTAACTTATTAAATTAAAGCAAAATTGACATTCTGTATCAAATTTAAAGACCACCTGTGAACAAGGCCACATGTTTCAAAACCTGTTTACACTGGCACTGAGTGAGTCGGAAAATCTTCAAACAATTAGGACCACTATAAGCTGTCACAGAACTTACCCACAAGGAGCAACATCTCTAGTTCTCAGATCATTTTTTATGATAAACTTATAACGTTTAAGTGGGTTTCACTTGGTTTCAGACAAGAAGATCATCCTTCTGCTGTTGTCACAATTTGCTATAATGTCACAATTAGAAACCTTTGCGACCATGAACATAATGATTTTTTGTTACTTTGAAGCATCATGAGGCATTCATTATACCCATACTAAATTTACTATTCATATTTTCAACACATCTTTGTATTCATATATAAACAAGAGGGCCATGATGGCCCAATATCGCTCACCTGATTATAAACCCTGCACAATTTTCACCCAAAGGAATAATTTGAACATCTTGGTAGAAAACCACAAGATGATGCTACTGCAAATTATCAAAACTCTAGGTAGTGTAGTTTTTGGCAAGAAGATATTAATATGTTTTCCCTATATAAGTCTATGTAAAACGGTGACCCCCCGAGTGGGGCCAATTTTGACCCCAGGGGCATAATTTGAAAAATCTTGGTAGAGGACCACTAGATGATGCTACATACCAAATATCAAAGCTCTATGCAGTGTAGTTTTAGACAAGAAGATTTTTATATGTTTTCCCTATATAAGTTTATGTAAAATGGTGACCCCCGGGGCTGGGCCAATTTTGACCCAAGGGGCATAATTTGCACAATCTTGGTAGGGGACCACTAGATGATGCTACATACCAAATATCAAAGCTCTTAGGCATTGTAGTTTTAGACAAAAATATTTTTTTTATGTTTTCCCTATATAAGTCTAAGTAAAATGGTGACCCCCAGGGTGGGGCCAATTTTGACCGAGGGGAATAATTTTAACAATCTTTGTAGAGGACCTCTAGCTGAGTCTACATACCAAATATGAAAGCCCTGGGCCAAGCGGTTTCGGAGAAGAAGATTTTTTAAGGTTTACCCTACATAACTCTATGTAAAACTAAGGGCCCCCGGGGCGAGGCCAATTTTGACCCCAAGGACATAATTTGAACAATCTTCGTAGAGGACCTCTAGCTGAGTCTACATACCATATATGAAAGCCCTGGGCCAAGCGGTTTCGGAGAAGAAGATTTTTTAAGGTTTCCCCTATATAACTCTATGTTAAACTAAGGGCCCCTGGGGCGGGGCCAATTTTGACCCCAGGGACATAATTTGAACAATCTTCGTAGAGGACCTCTAGTTGAGTCTACATACCAAATATGAAAGCCCTGGGCTAAGCGGTTTCGGAGAAGAAGATTTTTTAAGGTTTCCCCAATATAACTCTATGTAAAACTAAGGGCCCCCGGGGGGTGGCCAATTTTGACCCAAGGGACATAATTTGAACAATCTTTGTAGAGGACCTCTAGCTGAGTCTACATACCAAATATGAAAGCCCTGGGCCAAGCGGTTTCGGAGAAGAAGATTTTTTAAGGTTTCCCCTTTATAACTCTATAAACTAAGGGGCCCCGGGGCAGGGCCAATTTTGACCCCAGGGACATAATTTGAACAAACTTTGTAGAGGACCTCTAGCTGAGTCTACATACCAAATATGAAAGCCCTGGGCCAAGCGGTTTCGGAGAAGAAGATTTTTTAAGGTTTTCCCTATATAACTCTATGTAAAACTAAGGGCCCCCGGGGTGGGGTCATTTTTGACCCCAGGGACATAATTTGAACAATCTTTGTAGAGGACCTCTAGCTGAGTCTACATACCAAATATGAAAGCCCTGGGCCAAGCGGTTTCGGAGAAGAAGATTTTTTAAGGTGTCCCCTATATAACTCTATGTAAAACTAAGGACCCCCGGGGCGGGGCCAATTTTGACCCAAGGGACATAATTTTAACAATCTTTGTAGAGGACCCCAAGGTGATGCTACAAACCAAATATGAAAGCTCTAGGTCTTACGGTTTCAGAGAAGAAGATTTTTGAAGTTTCCTTTTTGAAAATCTATTTTTAGCCTGTGTGACCTAGTTATGCGACGGACTGGAATTTTTTTAACAACTTTGGTAGAGGTCCACCCAAGGAACATTCCTGTTAAGTTTTATCAAATTTGGCCAAGCGGTTTAGGAGGAGAAGTCGTTTGAAGAAATTGTTGACGGACGCACGACGCACAACGCACGACGCACGCCGCACGACGCACGACGCACGACGGACGACGGACGACGGACATCTCGGTATGACAAAACCTCACCCTGACCACATTGTGGTCAGGTGAGCTAACAAAAGAGCAGTTGATGAACATCAAAATTTAAGAACACTTCACTGACAAGTTCAATTTTCTGTTCACTGACTTTTCATAAATGGTTCATGAACTGTTAGGCTTCATTTTGCAGGGGAATAAAACTTAATAATTAGGTTACTTACTATATTTTGTTAAATCACAAACTGTAATTATTCATTCGAACATCATTGAAGTGGTCTAGAGCTATTGTACTCACTAATAAAGTAGAAGCTGTCACTTTCCAATATATGGCACTGATGTGTTACTGAACAAATAAGGAAATTCCAATCATTAAAGTCTCTCATGGAATCATGAAATACACAACACTTTAAATCCAGATTTTATAGAGAAAATTTGTTATTGGCACAGGTTTATTAATTATGATATCTCACAGCGAACAACATATATAGTGACACTACAGTCTTATATTGTACCATTAGAAGTGGTATGCAATAGTATGCAAGTTATATAAATGCTGAATTCATCCATTTAAAGTTATAAACTTCATGCAGTTTCATTTCATACAGTGAAAATGTGAAGTAAAACGTATCATTTTTTGCATTTTTTACAAAGCAATTAAATATAAATTAAGCCTGACAAACCGTACTGTAACAAAACAAGCTGGATCATTATAACTTAGTGGAACGCAATAATGATGTATCATTATCATTACTTGATGTTTAGATACCACAGTTTGGTGTTTAGTCTAACAGTTAGTGAAACAATAGGACAAACATTTAAACAAAATACTGTAAACACCACAATATTTGTTGGTACAAAAGTTTTGTACATATTCGTTATTTTTGGTGGGAATTTATTTACTGACTTACAATTTCATTGCAGTTTAATTAACTTAAATATTACATTTTATAGAGTGTGTGTCAAAACATTAATTGTGATGTCTCATGGAATATATGTCATGACAGAATCCAAAATAATACATGATGTTTGTTGTAACAGAGTACTGATCGGAGCACGAAATACATGAATTGTGGTGGACAACAAATAAAGCTGGTTGAACAGTATGAAACCTATAATACACAAACTACATAACCATCATAACTATCAGAATGACGCCTGAGGCAATGTGATAATAAAACTATCACTCGCTTTTTTATTACATCAAAAAACTATAATTGTATTAAACTGACCTTTTCACCTGTCATAATTGGACTGTTTCCCCGAGTTATGCATCCCTAACACCCATGTAGACATGTCATGATGTGCATTGTCTTTATATATATAATAATTAAGGCCATCCTTAAACAATGCTTTGTTTTGCAGTTACCAGTAACAGACTCAAAAAATCTTGGCCCTGATAACACTCAATTTTTTTTATTAAGAGCATGACTGTACCGGGTATAATATATTGAGTTTTCTTAGCTATTCAATTTGGCTTTAAGTTTTGACTGTTGTCTTATTGACAAAGCAATGTATGAACACTAGAAAGGATTCTCAGGCAGAATTAGTAGGTAACATGCCACCTTAAATTATAATCCAGAGGTTACGTTAATAAGTTACCACCAGATTTTGATGGAGGTACTGCTAACTTGGGCACCTTTAAGCCTATGACCCTTTCTGAACATTATTTATAGGAGTTTGACCTTAAACAAGATGACCGACTTAACTATAGTCTTGGTGAGGTCATATATCCGGTATGACGTCACCGAATTCGGTCTCATCTTTTACAATCTCAGAAGAGGACGTGCTTTATGCAATGGAAGAAGATTTCAGGAATTTGTGGTTGGGCTTTGCAACATATATTTAACAAAACAAATACTCTAGCAGAGTCACGCTCTCAAAGTTTGAGTTACTGAGGTCTATACAATAAACCAACAATTCTTCAAGGATAGGCTTACCTTATCATTAAGGCTAATCATTATTTTACGTATCATATCCAATAACCAAGGACATTTTGACATCATTATATTCTATAATAGCATATTAAGTACATAAAGACATAAATCAATGCTATTTTTATATAATAAAGAAAACATAATTTTATAATTAATCATTTTTTTCACCAGCAAATTTTGATGTAATTGGTACATTAATGTTTAGAGAAGTTCCAAATTACTGTCGGACATCCATGCGGACCTCAGTGAGTCTCAGATTCTGTGATAGACTATGATTTATTATCTTTGTTCATTGATTATAAAATAGAGGATCTTACATGAGTGTCTTTTCATATTGAATTTATTAAACGAGTTGGATAAAAGTGATAAAATACGAGGCTCTGCCGAGTATTTTATTACTTTTATCCAACGAGTTTTATAAATTTAATATGGAAAGACACGAATGTAAGATTCTTTTTATCACATAAACAAAATAAGCCATTTAAATGTAGAAAACTAAAAATAGTAGACCCGCTTCCCCTAAGAGAGAAGAATATTGAGGTGAGTAATGCGGTTAAGAAAAATGAGCATCTAAACATAGTGCAACACAGTGACTGTATTTCAATATCATTTAATTTAATGTTGAAGACGAAAATGAGCCAAGACGGGTATATTTGAACGGTAGTAACGTCAAGGACCTTTTGAGTAGGCCCTATCCAGTCTTGAAATTAGTTAGGTAAGGGGAACATACTCGTACTTAAAACGGGAAACGTCACGTACATTGTGACATCTTGTTTATGTTTTGACGTCATCACTACTTCGAATATCCGGGATGAGATGGATGAATTTTAAAGAGATGTGATTTTGAAACTCAAAATGCATTAAAATTGTGCAGGAAGTGTTTGCCTATGCTTTGTATAAATGTAGGTTTGTGTTTATTTATTATATTTGAATTGAAATGCCTTTGTAAATTCTCGTTGAGATTTTTAAATTTGCCTTGTCCATCGATCTGACCTCTACCGCTGACGAAAAAAAATCGCGGTCGGCCATGTTTGTTTATTTTTTTGACAGCGCGTATGAATACATAAAAATAGTGATTAGCCCCCCTCATTTGCATACTTATTCTATTGCTGAGCAATGTAATATCGTTTTTATGTAATGGGCTTTATTACACTCCCACATCGTGATTTATGTGATAAAGCAAATTATATTTTATTTAACATAAAAAATATTCAAAACTATTCAGGAATTATTAACTAACTTTGATCTTGTGAGAGACAATGAGCCCCTACAACCAAACTGACAGGGGTAACTCGAAGGTGTGGCTTTTAAATTGTTTGAAATTTTTGTAAAATGTTTTTATTTTTTTATTTTAAAAAGAATTTAACTGTCATAAATTCACAAAAATATAACAAATGCAAGATGTCACATTAGTATGCAAAGGTCCCTTGTAAAAAAGTTTATGTCATATATAAAAATCTGCAATTGAATACACGATACAATGAGGACAAGGAAATGAGCCATTAAGAAAACTAAAATAATTCATTATAGTCGTGTGTCACTTTTTGCAAAACATACATGATAAAACTGTAGTTACGTACAATAATTATTGTAATGCACATCAACCAAATAAAAATTTATTTGCTCATCATTTTATCTTTTAACTTAAGTTTACTAGGTTATTTTAGACAAAATCCGTTGTTGTTTTTTTAAATTATCAACATTGCATCAGTTACCCACTAAGTAACTTATAATTATATTATATACAGTACTTGTAGCCCTGTCTAGTACAACACCATCAACATTAAAATTACCCTTGATGTATACAGAGCAACAGCCTCTCAACAACAGCCAATATTTGCAGCTCCCACAGGGGGGGGTGCTCAACACAGGTTGTACGGTAACTGTATATATACTTTAATCATGGAAGATTGTAGTACTGCAGTCATGGTCCAATTAATTAATCTGAGAACCTCTTTGACAGACAATATTTGACAAATAATAAGGCAAATTGATCAGATCAGCTCTGGCATAATGTCAATGTTCTTAAAAAATTACTGCCAGAAAAAATATTTACTGAAAATCTCCCAAAATTCCAAGACAAAAAACCTATCAGAGCAAATAAACTCTAAATAATTCACAGATGCTGTTCTTCAAAGTTAATTATGAAAAAGGTTTCCATTATAAGTGAGGTTGTAGATCAATTGATTGTTTCTATCAGAATTTGATAATATAATGTACAGAACAAGACTGCTTTCAGTAAAAGCTTACCATAATATGTCCCGGTGGAAATGTGTTTATGATGGTAAACAAGTATGCCAAGTTTGAAAGCAATTGCATCGATGAACTTCAAAAATATTTGAGTTTCTACATTTTGTAACTGACAAACAAACAAACAAACGGACGGACAGGTCAATTGGTCCAAATCACTATATTATATATTATATTATATGTGCCTCCTGCATCAGTAGATGTGGGGGAATAAGAAACATCATTTCAGAAGTTAATACAATAAAAGTTAATATTATTGAACCAAGCACATCATGAGCGAGATTAATACTAACATTTTCAGATCTGTTTTCAAAGTTTGCTCTTGTCATTCAACCTCAACATTTAGACCCACTCGGTATTAAAATCAAATCAAAATTATGACTAACTCAATATATACAGGGTTTAACTAACTATTTTTGTCAAATAACTTTTATTTTGTGCAGAAATTCTTTCTAATGCTTTATTTCCTGGCCATTCCTGAATAGTAGGAACTCTGTACATGTATATACCAATTTTAAGGGTTCCAAATATGGTCTGGATATAGAGATTATACTGTACAATCAGTAAAATGTATTTCCCTGATGGTTTTTGTTTATCACTAACATCTATTTTGAGCTTGTTTTCATTCTGAACAATTAGGCCCAAACAAACATTTTAATCTTGTGGTTCTTGTAAAGTCTATAGATCTACCTCTTTTTTGCCCCTAAAACCTAAATTTGTATGGCACCTTGCGGTAGGTATTAATTACATATTGTCGATTTTCAAGAACATGAAAATTAATGTTTTTCATACAGGTCTACATTGTAACATTTTTTATCAGCATGTCTGGTTTTTGTTTATTACGTTTATTTATCCTCGCCACTGGATATTCCATATGGGCAAGGCCCCCAGAAGAGTTAAGTCATTTTAGATTTTGGGGAATTATAAGGGCAGATACATCTTCTTCTTCTTCTTCCAATTAATTTGCAGGGCCCACTCTGGGGCATTATCGCAAATGAATGTCATCCAGAGACACCACTGGTTCTTTTACCTGCCAGGTGTGTAACATCCATTCATGGGACCTAGGTTTAAAGTCTCATCCGAAAGACTATAAATTAATTACTTAATTTAGTTGGTAAGCCCTAGGACTCGAACCCACAACCCTGAGATCAGAAGTTTTGTGGTCTACCGACTGAGCTAAGCGGGCTGACTATCAGTATGTCACAAGAAACAATGTATTAATTAGTTTTTTGGCCTTTAGTAAATTAATTGAAGGCCATTGAAGAATTAATGACATTATTATCTCAGTATGACGTCAATTATTGCTTGAAATGCTTTAATTGCAAATACTTGAGTATAAATGATTAATCATATTTTTTTTATTTTATTGATACTATTTTAAGTAAAAGCACATATATTTATGAGTGCAATAAAATTCTGTATTTAGCATCGTAATTATAGCTTCATAGCCTACATCTGATTCAATACACTGACTTCTGTCTGACTTAATATCATGCAATTTTGTATTCCTGACAAAACATTTTATTTTTGACAAAACCTTCAAATTGAAAAACTTATGGCATAAATTTGTTTGATTTTTTTAATTCCTGTAACATTCCTGGTGAAGACATTTATTAAAAGTCAAAATGTTGAAAAGAAGTTCAGGGCTCGACACTAACACTGGTCCCCTGGTCCGAGGCCAGTGAAAATCTTGAAGGACCAGTAACTGTTTTATTTACAAATTTTAAGTTTCTTTGCTGGAGGACCAAAGACCAAAAATAGTTAGTGTCAAGCCCTGATTAGAAGATGGAATTTTTTTGACCATGCAATTCATGATAATGTCAGGACACAGTAGAAAGGGGAGAGAACTCGATCACTAGTGTGTAATTATGTATCATAACATACATGTACATTCCTGTTGGAAGACCTTGTAACAATCACTGGTTTTAATCCATTACCAAAATATAAGCACTGAAAGTTTATATAATGTCACAGTGATCTCCACACTAAGATGAATGAATAATATTATAGAGCTTTAAAAATCTTTTACATTATAACTCAAGCACAATTGATATTTTCTGCAATACAAATCAAACACAGCACACAATGTCACATCCCAACATCCAAACTTGAAGACTTCAAAATTTCAAATGGCTTAAACTTTGAAACACATGAAATTTATCATGAAAAGTTGTACTATTGCAGAGCTGAAAGTTCTGAATTCCGGATTATTCCAGAATTTAAGGCCCCCTAAAGTTATATAACTTAAAATTGGAGAAGATCGTTTTTATGAGGAAAGATAATTTGTGCATCACGACTTTCAATTTGCATGTTTTTGCACAAAAAAACTTTGCAAAATTATTTCTAAGTTTTCCCTCAAGAAAATTACATTTTTTATAATGACAGACAGAAATGCTGAAGGGTTTCTCCCAGGAGTCAAATTTCCTTGAATTATACTAATCAACATAAATATGTTCCCCTTTATAATTTAATCTAATATTATGCACATAAATCTTATCAGAATATAAACAGTTGCTGACAAATATCTGCTACAAGGTCATCAACTTGAGAGAATTCTATTTATTTGAATGATTTTGCTTCTAGAATAACGGGGTTAGTAGACACAAATATTCATGCAACTCTGTTTTACATCTAAATGTTGCATGGCAAATTTAAAAGAAATATTGCTGTTGTGAATTTAGGATTTGAAACTAGTCTACTTGCCCATATCAGCAACTGTGATAGTTTGCCGTAATACTATAATACATATTGCCTGCAGAAGTTGCTTGTCCAAAAAAACTTCTTGTCCCACACATGGTCAGACTGAGGTTGCAACATTTTTTATGTCTTAAAAGTAGTCATGTACTCAAGAATATACAATAATGACAACTGACTAGTTAAGGAAACTGTATAAAAAAGTTAGTTATATAATAAATTGCATTAAATATATGTTATATATTCTTTACAATTTACTACATGTCTTTAGGTGGCTTTCATTTTAATTTTGTATTCATCTCTTTGTTTTGAATATAAAGATGTTGCAAATGTTTGAAATGTGACCTTAGTCTTGTTAAAACAAGCTAAAATGTAGGATATTCAAATATATTTTAAATACATGTTCAATGTACTACTATAGCTTGCCCACATTGACATAAGCCTGACCTATTGATTAGCATAATTTAACAGTCGATACATATTATCTATGTTTATAACATGGATTGTATGTTTTCATAATCGGGGAGCATCACAAAGACGCTCGACTTGTAATACAAACACTAATCTGAAATACCGATATTGCACGATTTGCTTGCGGAAATTGATATATTCAACGCAAGAACCTAGTAATATATTCTTGCATAAAGGTCAGGCTCAGGTCAAAATAGCAAAGCTATACTACAGGTAGAAAATTAAACATAACATTCATATATAGGTCACAAATACATAAATATTTTATACATAATGAATTACACATACATACAAAATCAAACACACATTAATTAGTTACAACAACTTTTTGTATGGTGTAAAACCACCACCTTCAATATGCCACAACAGTGTAAAATGTAAAACAAATCATTTACCAAGATGACAGAGCTATAGATAAGCTGCATATTGGGGTAATTACCCAATTAATTTTCTTAAAAAAACCCAATAGATTTTGAGATGAGGGAGTAAGAAAAAGCAGTAACAATCTGAAATACCCAAATAGAAAAGGAGGATATAGTGAACAAGAGGGTCCAAAGGGCCCTGGGTCGCTCACCTGTTTGGCCTAGTGACCTAGATTTTAGCCCAAATGACACAGTATCTAACTTGACCTAGATTTTATAGAGATAAACATTGTGACCAAGTTTCATAAAGATAGAGTCAAAATTGTGACCTCTAGTGTGTTCACAAGATTTTTCAATGATTTGGCCTCGTGACCTAGTTTTTGACCCCAGATGACCCAATATCGAACTTGACCTAAATTTTATAATGATGATCATTGTGATCAAGTTTCATAAAGATAAGGTCAAAATTGTGACCTCTAGTGTGTTCACAAGCTTTTTCAATGATTTGGCCTCGTGACCTAGTTTTTGACTCCCGATGACCCAATATCGAACTTGACCAAAATTTTATAGTGATGATCAGTGTGATCAAGTTTCATAAAGATTAGGCTCAAATTGTGACCTCTAGTGTGTTCACAAGCTTTTTCAATGATTTGGCCTTCAAAGGCTTGTGACCTAGTTTTTGACCCCGGATGACCCAATATCGATCTTGATGTAGATTTTATAGAGATGATCATTGTGATCAATCTTCATAAAGATTAGTCTCAAATTGTGACCTCTAGTGTGTTCACAAGCTTTTTCAATGATTTGGCCTCGTGACCTAGTTTTTGACCCCAGATGACCCAATATCGAACTTGACCTAGATTTTACAGAGATGATCATTGTGATCAAGTTTCATAAAGATTAGGCTCAAATTGTGACCTCTAATGTGTTCACAAGGTTTTCCTTTGATTTGACCTAGTGACCTAGTTTTTGACCCCAGATGACCCAATATCGAACTTGACCTAGATTTTATGGAGATGATCTTTGTGATCAAGTTTCATAATGATCAGGCTAAATTTGTGACCTCTAGTGTGTTCACAAGCAATTGTGAACGAACGACGGACGGCCGACGGACGGACGACGAGCGATCACAAAAGCTCACCTTGTCACTTTGTGACAGGTGAGCTAAAAACAGTACATAAAAGATCATTTACCCCATGAGTTTAATTAAATACCCCAATTTTTTTTGTCAAAACCCAATCAAAATTGAAACTGGGGGGTAAAATACCCAATGGACTAAAACCTTATCTGTAGCTCTGAAGATGTCTTTGTGAAAGATGTACAAATGCCCAAAAATCAGCCATACAGTCATTAATGTCCGAATTCATCAGATTACCTTGATGTTTGCCCAATGTAACCTAGGGGACCAGGACCTTCATTTCCCCTGTAAAGTTTGAGGATCTACTGCCCAGGGTTATTACGTTGTTGAATGCTAATCATTTGTTCTACTGACCAATCAACAGATACTAATGAGCAAAGCAATATGGCCCCTCATCTATGACGAGGACATAAAAATGATAAAAAAACATGTTGATGGACAATGACATGATTGAAAAATAAAACATTTATAAACTACTTCACAAAATAAAATTTTAATGACAAAATTCATATATTCACTAAAATAAATATTTAATCACAAAATTCATATTCACAATGAAGTCTTACCCATCCCTATATACACCTTTGGCAGCTAATGTAAAAATATTTCACAATCATTACATTTATAATGCATAAATAACTATTTATTAAAAGTGATCAGTAAGGGATATAACAAAACATAAGTTACTCAACTTACTGGATGACATGAGGTCCTAATGGATACTGCTCTTGAATTAAGTTGACATTATTAAAGATTCAAAGTTTCATTCTCAGCCAAGGCACTTGGACATTTCTAAACACTTTACAATTATAAACTGTGCTTTTATATTTTTCAACAACTTCAAGATGTAATCTGGTTGGTAACCCAGACGTAGTTTTGCATGTATCACTGCTGTACCAGAACCAAATTTAAGGAACCTATTCATAGTGAGCTAGCTAGGGTAGTGTTATGTACGCCTTGCCTTTGCTCCTTGTATCATATAACTGTCTCTTCTTAGTGGTAATAATTTAAACCTTTCAGTCAAAGATAACCCATGAAAGTGTAAGTACTTATTTCCAATGGGGTCCTGTGTTTTGCTGAAGGGACAGCAGGTGGAAGAGACAGTGGTGTGATACAAGGTATCCGGGCGCGATGCCCTAGCTCTTTACGAAGAGACACCTTGGTTCTTTAACATGACTGGTGTATAGCACCAATGCTAGATTACCTCTGGGTTGCTAATCAGTCCATCTCTAGTTGGGTGGGAAACAAAGAAAAGCGTTTCAGAAATGATCAAGTGTCCCGGCCGAGGATTGAACCCGGGACCTATCGATCAGCAGTCAAGCAGGCTATCAGCTCGACCACCGTACCACGTAGTGTAACAGTCTGATAGGTGATTCTCAAGACTTTGGTGGCATTCACAATCCTAGCAATACACAGCAATCCTAGCAATATACCGCATCTATATGTATAGGTATGAACTTTTATATATAATTATATATGGTAGTCTCCAATAATTTTTTTTATTATGGGCCATAATGCAACTTGTATAAATATTAGAATAACTAAAGCCATTACAACAAGTATAGCAGCTATATCTACTTTCTTAAATTCAAGTTATTGCCAATAATTGTCTAGACTAGCTTGGTGTCATTGAAGCTGCCAGCCATGCAAGCCATTCAATCAAAACCAACCAACAGCCTGGTCACAACCCACCATGCCTGCTTTGAGCATAATATAAATATATATCAAGGCTTGTCTTTGTTTGAGAATATGAGCGTATGTCTGTGCAAAAAGAGGGGAGTACGGAGAGAGCAATGTCAATGCATGTCACATGCACAGTGTCACCTGGCCGTGAATGAATGCTTGCTTCATATGTTGCACACATGTTGAGTTGAACCTGCTTACAGGCATCAATCTCTGTGTGATTGCAGAGACAGTGAGAGTGAGACTGTAGTTATTTACACATACTTCTCAGTCTCACAGGTCTACGTTGTCCGGATGAAAGTTACATTGAATGATGTGGTAGAAGGCATACATGCCACACATATCGAGGGTTGCCCGCAAGACTGTAGTAACTGCATATTTTTACAAAAGTGACTTTTTTACATTTTTGGATACATAATTATGTTTTACATAACTGCAAAAAGTAGTTTGGCTTTATTTGTATAAAAAAGTACATTATGATTATATTGCAATATAGTCTCAACTCACGATGAACTAAAAAGTTCCTGCAATACTGTAGTAAGTCAACTTACTACAGTATTGCGCAAATTTTTTCAATAAGTTGTATAATTTTTTTTCCTGCAATACAGTAGTAACTCAATGCTAAATAATCATTATGATGTAATAATGTTTGATAACATCATCAGTTTTTATAGAAGGGTGTATCATGGCTGTTTTCAAGCAATAAAAGGTACAAAAAACGTACTAAATATAGTGAGGGGTTGCACAACCAGGCAATATAAGGTTATCCATTGAGTCGGGAATGACCGTGTCTGGCACATAGAACTAAGTATGTCTTTACATAGGGATGGTAAGTGGTCCAGTTGGCTTGTTGGACTCTGTGGTGGTTAGACTCCCTTATGGCATTAATGAATGGAGGTTTAGAACCCTAAGAGTGTAACAGGGAGTAAGGGTGTACCCGGTAGTTAGTGGTGGCAGATAGTTTTGATTTAATTACTAGTGGTAAATACTGAAAAGGGCCTTAAGGCTAAGGAATAGTAGTTGTGAATATACCCTATAAAGCCTATGCTTGCTGAAAACAGTGTTTTTAAGTGTCACCTAGGATAAAATATTGGTGGTTTAGGTTGTTGTAAGTGTCCCGTAAGGTCCAGCTAGTGTTGCCGCAGTCAATTTCTGTGGTATTGATAACTTATTAGGGGCTAGTATTGTTTCAAATGGATTGGGACAATGTATCCCATTTTGGATCTAGTTTTGTTGTTATTGATGGTTAGTACTAATATTAGTTCTAGTGTGTTAACCCTATATACCTTATAGGGTATGGTATTGCTTTAATTATTGGTGGGCATTGCTCAAAATGGCCTGGTATGTCTTCATTCAGTGGTTATAAGAAGAGCATGGGACCTGGTATGGCTGTAATTTGCTGTCTAAATATTTGGACCCTTGATGTTTCTTTAAAGACTGAATGCAGTGGTGTTTGAGGGCTGCAATTTGTGGGGAGGGGTACCCAATATAGGATTGGTAATGGATTTATTCTATGATTGTACATTCCCCATAGTGACTGGTATAGTTGATCGCTATAGTACCCCTTATGGCTTATGCTAAATCTATGGTTGGTTGTTGTGCAATTTGTTTTCCAGGTTTTTAAATAGGGCTTTGAATAGCTATACTCCCGAGTTTTAGGTGTACCCCATATAACATAAGGTGGCTGTATTTAGCAGTGAACAGAGTTTTGTCCAGCTTGAAAGAAGCTATTGGAGAGATTATGTTTGTATACAAAAGAAGTTATCTGCAAATGTACCCACCAGCTAGCAATTGCTGTAAGGCAGACTTTTACTGTTCATTCATCAAATAAACTGAGGGCACTTATGAATACCGGTAGTAGATTTTACCTAATGTAGTGTCACAGTGGATAGTGGATTCTTATATCGGGGTATCCAAGTTGTTGTATATGGAGGCTAATTATACCATGTGGCTTATATTTATGAAGTTATCTGCCCTTATTACGACTTAGTATATTAAAATAGTGGCAAATATTATACACAAACTGATTTTTCGCAAACACTATTTTAAAGCTATCAGTTTGAAAATCAACACAAATTTTTGAATGTGATGACCTTACAAGAGGACAATTTATAAGTTATTCCCATTTGCTCACTTAGTCTTTTTTACACATAAATGTCTATTTCTCAAAAACTATCAATGGTACATCCACTTGCAACTCAACTTAGTTATACACCATGCACCACAAGGGGAGTCCTTACTGAATAGTCTGTTTATCCTATATTCATGACCCTTTATTTATGACCCTATATTTATGAGTTATCTGCACATGTTAATCTTAAAATGATCACACTCACAGTTGAGTAAAGGCACAGGTGGCAGTATCAGTGTTTTGTCCGCAAACGATTAACAAAATAATAAAAAAAATAATTTAAAAAATCCGTACAGAGCTAATAATTTATACTATAAGGTATAAAGCGTACTATATGTCTATATGCCAAAGATTGTGGAACATTGCATCTCATTGTTTCAACATAAAATACAGGCGCTGAAGAAAAATCGCTATACAAGTCATTCAAATAAACTATAAGATGTTCATTCTAACCGAAAATCTCGTTCAATTGTATCTTATAACTGCGAATCAGCAAAAGAGTATTACTTTCATTATTTAACTTCGCTCAAGGTCATTTTATTTATGCACTGGTTACCCGCTGCGTTCACAGTATCGTAATTATTGTTGGGAACCAAGCCTATGCGATGTTCCACAATCTTTGGACATATACATATACTACGCTTTATACCTTATAGTGTACATGGAGTTAGATAGACAATCGATATATAATTATACGGTCAATGTAGTGTATTAGCTCAGTGACGGATTTATTTTTTTTTCCAAACACTGATACTGCCACCTATGAGTAAAGGTACTTATATGAACTTATGTGCTGCCTATACGGAGCATCAAGCCAGGGAGATGTACCAGTACTACTCATGACACAGTCTTGGATCAAACCCCCAACTTCCTGCCCCATAGCAGGCTGTCATTTAAACCACTCGGTCATTTAGGGGCATACATACTGTTGTTTAGAAGAGTTACAAAGCTCAGTATAGGTATCATGGTTATGTTGTAGGTAATTGCAGGATTGCCTAATGTAAGGATACTGTGATTGGGTAGATTGTCAAAGAATTACCAATTCAAAACAACTTGGTGATATCAATTTGTTAAAGTTTGAAAGACAACACTTTCTACTTAATCTTAATCATTGAATTTAAATCAAGAATTTTGGTGCAATTTATTTTAAAGTGGAATAGTGATTTGTATTGCATTTTGTAACAGGGCACGTTAAAATTGTGCTTTATTTTTCAGAAAGTGGAACAAAATTATTGTATCATGTCAAGTATGCATAGTAAAGAATGGTGGCAAGTTTCATTGCAATAGAACATTGACTAAAATTATAAAAAAGGCAATGTTGCCTTACAAAAATCATCCTTAAACAGATGTCACATGGTATGTTGACATGTGATAGCAAGTTTATGAACCACGTTTTATTTCTATACCATTTGTTGTTAATAATATAAGAGACATTATCAAGCATGACTAATGACACTCCCCCTTTTGGTAATAGACAGTGCTGAAAATTGCAACACCTCCTATTGTATTTATAAAGCAACTTTCTCTTGTCTACCTATAAATGGGATTAATATCATTGTGATCAAGTTTGTTCAGTTGAGTAAATACCTCTGATAAATAATGAGAAATGATTACCTAATACAAAATTTCGTAAGTTAGAAATGGGCAATAACTACGTCAAAACTTTTGCTAGAGTTATCTCATGTTGCCTACATAATTATCAATGAAATCCCCAGTGACTCATCAATATGATCCAGCATGTTAAGTCACTACCAAAATATAGAAACATTTAACATAAAGCAAAAAAATCAAATTAAGTTCCAGGGGACATACCCTGTAAAACAAATTCCAGAATTTCCTTCACTTGTTTATACAGTGGGGTCATCATCTTAATAAGTATCTCAAATTTCAAGAAAATATCTTCGATAATATTTAGTGATGCATGTATTTTTTACAACAAAAATGATACACATTCTAAGTTAAAATTCAAGTCCAATTAAGTGCATATTAACCCTTAAAATACACATCACAGGGTTATCTACCAAGTTGTAATGGATTTCTCTTTTGACCATGATCATGTATCCCAAGTTCGAAGTGAATACATGGAATAGTTTTGACAAATGTAAATTTTTAACAAAAATGAGCAACATTTCGAAGCTTTACGTTCAATCAAGGGAAGATAACTCTGGAAAAACACATACAACATATGTTAGATATTGATGAGATTAAATATTACCGAATGACCTTGTGACAATGAGTTAATGAGTACAGTTGTTCAAGTGTTTTGTGAAAACCTTAAGTTATGAGAAAATGGACATCAACAAAAACTACCCCTGACGCATATGACCATGTCAAGGTAATAGTTCTTTTGTCTACAGAAGTCAAGCTAAAAATAACAAAAAGATAAGAAGGCTGTCAACTTCTTACAAATCCCTAGAGTTATGTCACTTGTCTAATGCTACAGACTGATCATAGTTCATAGTTGCCCCAAGATACATTGCCATAGCTTTGAATGTAAACCAGATATCGAACTTCAAGAAAAACTGTTATCACAATTTTGTAGTTACAAAGGGCCATAACTCCTTACCATATCATCCTAGAGTTATATATTGCATAAATTTATCTATTACTGTTGACTGTAGATAGTAAATTAAGTTAGTTTGTCAACTTTCATAGCAATAATATTAATAGTAAACAAAATATTGGACTTGATAAAAATTTATCCAATGCATAACAAAAATATTCACGTTCAGATAGATGGACAGACAGTTAATTGTTTATATGCCACACTGAGGTCATTAAAAACAAAATATATCTAAATTATTTATGATTTTTTTCTGTTTGTTATAACACTTACTACTGTATTGCAGAGATTTTTTTTATAAAAACTTGAATATATTCCCTGCAATACTGTAGTAAGTTGACTTACTACAGTATTGCAGGAACATTTTGAACCCGGTCATGCGAAATTTCAGCGCAATAGTGTAGTAAGTCAAGAAATTCTTCAAATAAGCTTTTTTCATCCAGATATTTTAATTTTCATATATTCATAGGTTTTTGTTCTCAATTCTTTACAAAATATTGAAAAATTGCATTAAATACATTTAATTTGGAAAATGTGGGAAGTTTTTTGCTTCTCCTGAATAATTTCCAAAATTGCACTTACTACAGTCTTGCGGGCAACCCTCGATATTAGGTCCCTCATAGATGAAAAGTGCTACATTGTGTCTGCGTGGTCCTAAATACATCAAGATGCAGTATTCACCGTGTCAGTTGCATCCACCCCCCATAGCAGTGGAAACAGCCGTGTATTTACCTTCCAGCATCCCCTGCACTGCCGGGCAAATGTTGGGAATTTTTTCTCTGAACCCAAACCCTGGAGACAATATTTATAAGTTGTCAGGGGTTGGGGGGGATACAATTAAGAGATTTTACCATCAGCTGTCCCCTGCAGGGCAATGGAAGGATGGGGGTTTTGACAGCAAAAATCCTGCCCATCCGGTGGGCTGTGGATGCAGCTGGTGCATTAAGGTCTTTGCTGCTTGCACATACGGATGCCCAAATTTTGCCAATGTTTAATTTTACACAACTTAGACAGCATGCACGTACGTAGAGCTGAGACTGCTGTTGTAAGAAGTTGTAAATAGCTAGTAAAGCTATAAAGTCAATATCGCACAAGAAAAATCTAAAAAAGTAAATAAATAGAAATTTCCATGACATCCAATTCATTCATTTGGAAAATTATCATAACACACAAAACTCCACTGCACGAATTTGTCACGAGAAAAATACGACTGCAAATGTGTCAAACAGTTAAAACGCAAATAGTTAAAAGTGTAAAAATATTTTAGGCCAATTTTAATTTAATTACTGTGCATAAGTAGCTAAATAAACAATTATTTATGCAATATTTTACCTCATTCGACTTCTTCCTGATTTGGACTGTTTATACTTTCTAATTAGAGAGTTCGCTGGGGCCACGATAAAACCAAGTACAATACCGTACTATTGTAGTACGGTCCAATTACAAAAAAAAATCGCATTTATCAGCGAAATATTTGATTGCCTATCCATATGTTTATCAAAATAAATAAAAATACATAGAATAATATATATGCCACTAATCAATGCAATTATTATTAGTATTATATGACAAAATAAATAATTTAAAACAGAAAATAACGTTTTACGGATTTATTTGATCTAATTTTTATTGCAGAAAATACAGTAGATCTATATACCCTCAAATTCTACTTCTACAAGAGGGAATATCATACATATGATATAACTTGGCATAAAATGACAGAATTAATTTACCATTAAGAGGATTGTGCGTGACGAAAGACACAATTATTACGCTGGCAATTCCCATGAGATTTTTTTACATAAAGGGAGACAAATGCTACAAGAAATATTAATTTAAGCTGTTTGTAGTTACTTCCCTTTGCTTGAAACGTGAAACGCTCATATTAATAATGTTGAAAAAGAATATACTATTAATAGTACCTGGATGATATTAATCCTTGTTTAGTACTTCGTATACATTCTGAATCAGACAGGGAAGTTTAAATTTCACTCTCCCCGTGTTCACAAAGGAGCATTGTTCAGGATTAGGGTAAAGCTTAAGCCCGATACTGTTTTCATGCATGCTGAAGAGACATACGTTTCTTTTCCCGTAGCACCACTACTAGCAAAAACCATCCAAACAATATTGCAAATATCTAAAACAAATTTAAGGTCTTTGGACATTGTTTTGATAATTTTTATTTGAGACTGAGGCTGATCTCAGGTATTTATGGTCTAAAGTTCATTAAAAAAATAAAATATTAAACATACTGTTTAGAGTAATTAAGGCTGATCCTGAATATTTATTCCTCTGGAACACGGGACATGGATTGAAGATTTTATATGGTTTCAAACACAGCAGGCCAGCCGTCCTACAGAGTTCACATCTTGCTACAGGACATCTACTGGCTACCAAAAAATACCACACGCTTCGACTATTGGCTTACATAAACGAACAACCGTCAAATATGTAATCCACATGTCATCTCAAATGCCAATCTTTTCACAATACTATTCACGTATTTAAAAATATATTCTGATCATCCATGGCAAACTCATAATTATTAAAATAATCAACAAAAGGCATTTCATTTAGCTTTTAGTGACGGACTGCCAAATCCAATGTATATACATGTGAGATTGCCTAATGTGTCCGAATACGCATGGGCAAGTATTATTCTTGCTAACACATATATAAGTTGAAATTATAGTCCAAATTCTTGTTGTTAGATTCGTGAAACATGACTATATGTATATTAACATACAAACAACCTCTCAGACGTTGACTGACCTACAGTGGGACACACCTCAACACCGGTGCAACGTCACCAAAAACTTCGTTCTTTTTATGACCTTGCATCATCTGATAGCCCGTAACACCAAATCAAAGTCTTCCCGAGTTCAGGATCATCCACTGTGGGGAGCGGTGGCTTAGAGGTAGGACGCGCGCTTCGGGATCCATAGGTCACGGGTTCAAGCCTCGTCTGGATCACTGGTTAATTTCTCATCAAAAACCCACATGCTCCTCTCAACCAAGGTTTAAATTGGTACCTGTGATGGTAGTATCTATTGTAGGGTGCAGGAGATCGATGGTGGCTGCCATACCAACAGGCAGAAATAGTCTCCCTAGTGAGATCTGAATGTATGTTTAATTAGGTAGCCTAATGACTAGGGGAAGTTAAAATGTCAATGGGTGATTAGGCGGCTGAACAGCTGAAAAGAGCTCTGAAAATTAGTTACTTTTTATGCGTTTTTAATAGTATTATTTGTTCAGATGACTCTTGGTAGTGCTCAGTGATGACTTAATCCGTCCAAACTGTTTACATTTTACCAAAATGACCAATTAAAAAGTACTTGTATTATGTGCGTCAACATAATATTCCCATATACGTAAGGTCACATACTTGGTCGTGAAATAATGTTTTGTTTTTGGGGTGAAATTGACAACTCGAATGTATCATCATTTTGACAACACTGACCAGGTGCGTCAATTAACCAAGTGAGAGTTAATGAACTTTGGCAATCGTGGGAGCTCGGACATTTCCGTTTGTCTCTGGTAAATTCAAATATTAAATTGCAATGATAAAACACCGACCGAGGTGGTCACTCAGAACGGAACTTTAGTTTACATGTATTTGTATTTATAGCGTCATGTGTGTAGATTAGAGCAGTGCTTTACCGGAGAAAAACGGAAATGTCCGAGCTTTCACGATTGCTGTCTTGCTTGAACTGACTTACTAGTATCACGAGTAGTTTGTACTCCTCTTCCGACACTCCATACACCTCGGTCTCCATTGGAAACGAACAGACTTGACGCCTCCTTCCGATTCCATGCAGTAACGATATATGTACATGGCGGTCAGTAAAACTGTTGTCCTGACCTGTTTTCCTGGTCAGTATAAATTACCAACCAGTACTAACTTTGCGGACACCGTCACCATACGAACATGAGGAAAAATGGACATGACCTGAGCCAAATGTCATAAGAGGACATGACCCTAACTAACCGATTTCTCATGGTTCTGTTTCGGTGAAGATATTTATGAATGTTTCTGGCTGTGATACCGAAATACCGATCTCAACCGATTCATACTTTAAGATCGGTAGTGACTACTAATCTCGCGCTCTACCGATTGAGCTTAGAGGGCTGGTATGTGTGTCACATTGATCGTTATATACATGTACATGTATATCACGTGTCTGTTGGTATTTTTGTAAAAGAAGTGCTATCATACCATGTTACCTACTTGTATAACAATATACAATTGTACAGGGTGATTCATAATATCTGATATATTTTCACAGAATGCTATAAGACAACGCTTACTGCCATCCTATATTTTATATACCAATAGAAAGCTAATATTATAAAGAGAGATATATATGTTTATTTCAAACATAAGGCGTGAAACCCAACATTTTACATGAATGCATATAAATGTCAATGATATAATGCGATACATATAGACGATTTGATATATGAACACCAACTGACAATGAAGGTGACGTGGATATTGTTGACCAGTGAAACTGAATATCACACAAGACGAATCTGTTGGTGTGACATCAGGTGCCAACATGATAAGAGTCAGGGAGTGTATGATGCGTTCAAAAAGTTCGTGTCTCGACTATAGTTGCTCCTTCAGATAGGCTAAGTACACGTTTAGTTTCATGCACCAGCCAATTTGAAGGGATACACCTTCGGCAGCGTCCAGGGGGGGGGGAATTTGAACAGGAGTTTGAAAAAGCAAAAGTAAAACCCAGCTCTTTCCAGGAACGCATATATACTTGTATTATACTTCCCTTCTATTGCCTGGTGTTGGGGGTTGTTGTTTCAATTGACATTATGCAGAAGCAGAGATCGCTCCGCCTTATTGTTTGAGGAAGGTGTTTGGCGAAGGTTTTCAAGTTAATCCACCGGACCATGTGATTGTAATTTACCATCAAAATAGATTTAAAGGGCAATGATTGACAACTGGCGTATTGACATTTGACTTGTCAATTGGTTAACTTAAACAGAACAATCTATTACTTATTTGAATACGAGGCTTTAGAAGTGTGTTTAACACATGCACCGGTGTTTATATACAAATGTCATTGTGTTTTTTTTGTTTTTATATTTTATTATTTTTATATGATGCTAGTAAGTCATCCTGCCAGATATCCATAACAACCGAATATGAACGTTTCTGTCATACTTGCGCGTACAGACATGTACCATGCTTACATGTCGACAAAATGAAAAATCGTCATACATGAACTGATTGTGGTAAGTTTGTATAATTTGCGCTAAAATACAATTTTCTCCTGTAAATTAATGAAACACACGCACAATTTTGACAACAACATTAAATTAGACCATTTTCTTATATGAAAATGCTGTGACCGGTACAGCGTCAGATTCATCAAGTCGTGAAAATTGGTCGTACAAAAAACATTTCCGCGATAAACGCGCAAAACTTTTTAATGTACCCATGTTAATTAATGAAGCAAACGGGAAAAATGTTGAACTTTGAACGAAATTCTGATATTAAGATGTCATTTGACACACACGTATTTGTTTAAACACAAGTATTTGTCTCGAAACGAACACATTTGCGTAATAAGTTAATATCACTTTTATAAGTCATGCGGCTAGTATTGAAAACGTAACGGTTACGTCATCATGATGTCAGACCCGAAATTTACAAATTTTCAAACCCGGTGTCCTCTATAAGAATGCTCTAGTAGTCCGCCTTCTTGTACGATTCAATCAATACCCTTTAGATCAATTTAAGCGATAAATTATCATCACGTGGCTCAATGGATTTCCTCAGTGAAAACCTTCGCCAAGCAACCTTCGACAAACAATCAGGTGAAGCTATAACTCTAACGCGGTATTGGGACATGCGTCACTTAAAGTAAACGGACAAACCAGGTATAAAACACAAGGCTATTGGAAAAGGTGTTGTCTTTTCAATGCGTACTGTAATTTGAATTTACTTGGTGATTATAATTGATGACCCCCCTATATCCATGTAATGGTCAGTGATTTCTGTTTATATTGAAATTGCAGATTATATGGTTAGACTTATATCTATATTATGCTCTGGCGTAATGTCAATTATGCCGAGGTGCTCTAGTTGCAAACAAAAAATGCAGATTGAATAGATATTAACATAATTATCACATCAATATTCTGTTCAGATCATTATTAGAACAATAACACTCAACTTGTCAATCTAATATATTTTAATTACCTATTGTCACATTAATTATACTTGCTCTTTAATGTGTGCTAGTTGAATTGCTGTATTGTGAAATATGTTCGCATACAATGCATGATGGTCGCATGTTGCATGAGACGAGTATGCAAGTACAAGATGCAATCATACTTTCTCTTTTCATAGACTTGAACATTACTTACTCACTGGCCGTTGTGTCTTTTGGTATGTAAGACAGCAACAAAGTCTGCATTTGGCTTGACTTATTTTGTGTTACGTAAACACTATTCCTTTCAAAGTCAGGCAGTGTGGTGTTGAAAGGTTGAAGATCCCGATAGAGTGTGGCCTTTAATTTCTGCTCAGTCTGATATGTTATAATATCTGTAAACAGTAATGAAGAGATGAGTTTTAATAAGATGGTTCCAACGCACTAACTAATTGACACCCGCATCAAGGTAAAAGTTTTTAAAGCTATTCAATGTTACATACATGCAATGTATTGTAAAACTATTACTGAAAGTAAATCACTTGGTTAAGTGTCAACTTGTCAAATTCTCACCATGAATGTATCATATGGAGCCTACATTACAATCAGTAATTAAAAACTATGAAGGTCGATGTAATTAAAATAGAAATTGATAAGCTTAGGCGTTTTGAACGACAACCCGGAAATGTGGTTCTTGCCGAATGTACGAACAGTAAGTGGTAGCGTACATTTGAACACCAATCACATCAGTAAAATCCTCACAAATTTAATTATAATTATGTATGACAGTGGTTAAAACCACAGAAAACCCTTGTCAGGTATAGTCATGCGTCTAAATTATTTCACCCTTCTATTCAGTTTTTTTTTTAAATTCTAAACCTTATTCTATTGCTATGGAACTTGCCTTCTAATTTCGGAAACAGAACATAGTGCGGTGTACATAACGGTTATGCCTGCCATGGTTCACAAACGTCGTATTACGTCCGTACGATATGAAGAACTTGTTACATCTTAATATTTAGTCGACCGATGCCCATTTGGCACCCATTGTCCCGACCAGGGGCCTTATTCACCACCATTGTAAGTCTAGACTTTATATTGCGAGATTTTCTATTCGGTATCTTGTTGTTATAAATGTATCGATTTTGACATAAATAAGTATACATGTTCAAAGATTAACAGCAAATAATCAGATAAAATTTCACATGATTAAATCTGAATGCAAAGAAATTGAAGCGATTGTAAATGGTACCAAGTTCAAGTATAAGTCTGGGTTTCAGTCTTACAATGTTGGTGAATAAGACACTATGCCTAGACATCGGCTATAATGACATAGCGCCCGGTGGTCATCGTTCGGCGGCCAGCGTCAGGGTATTTTTTTCACCCGACACGTATAAATAGAGTCGACTGTTCTGTGTTATATTTTATTAAAATTTAATCTCAGCTAATACAATTGAATCGATGGTATAATGTGTCGTCCATATAGTGTGTGAGTAAACGTAAGTACCAGGGAATTTCAACGTGTGGTCTCCTACCTTACGTTAATAGGAGACCACACGTTGCAATTCCCTGGTATACATATTTTTAGCTCCCAAGCTCCCAGATAAGACAAAACATATGATTAGGGGCTACTCTATTAGTAGCAGTGTTTTTAGATACTCTGTATTTGTTACTTTCTCATCTATTAATGGGTTGTTTATACTAGATAATGTTTTACAATGTGTTATTATCAATTTTATAATGTGTTATTATGTTATGGCTTCAATAAAAGCCCTTTAACGACATTAATTGTTTTGTTATTTATTTTGTCTTACAAGCTGCACAAAATCTCGTTTTCTTAGAAAGACCACTTGATGGTCATAAATGGCATTGACTGTTGGGTGTCGTACACGTATCTTGGAAGCAGGAGACCACACGTTAACATTCACAGGAACATCGCATGACAAATAGCTTCATTATATAAACATATCAACTACTTGTAATTTATCAAGCTTTAAAATAATGAATTCCAAATTCGTCGCATTTTGTTGTTGTTTTAATAGTTTGTGTGGTAATTGCTTTGGGTAATCAATCGCACACGTTTTCATTTAGATATGTGTATTGCTGGCTTAGAATAAAAAGGTCGTTAGTACAAAGATGCTGTCTTATGAAAACAAGAAAAAAACGACATGGAAACTACTCTTTACTTGTGGAAGGTCAAGTTCTTTCAACTTCATTTGATCGACATGACGTGTTCCGATTTTCATGACAATATGCTCATAAGTTGTGCATTCTGATGCAAAAATGGATAAATGTACGAGTCTAATAAGGTCGACTTTGTGCTCTAATGTTGTTATAAGTATACATAGTTTTATTTACATTTAAATGGGTATGCATGTCCAGTGGGTAACAGCAAATAATCAGATAAAATTTCATATGATTAAATCTAGTCGCAAAGAAATTGCAGTGATTATAAATGTTGTCAATTTCAAATCTAAGTCTGAGTTTCAATCTTACAATGTAAGTGAATAAGGTCACATGTCTGTGGACCCAGGACAGTGGTAACATAGGTATGGATGCTCCATGACGTATTCTTCCTGTAAATTTTAATTTAAATGCCGAGCATAGCCTTTATTTGTCAGTCAACTTTCTCCTGAGTGCGTCACTCCGGATTTAAAACCGGATCACCGGATCAGGCGGCAAGCAGTGCTGGTTACTTGTGGAAGGATGCATAAGTACAAAGACTGATTAAGATAAACTTTCAAGCGTGAAGAACACATAAGCATGAATTATTACAACTAAATGAAATATTAAGGTGTTAATAAATTTACATTTTACTGTCAATAATGACCATATCTATCAAATTTATGCATTCAGATGTTTATAATTGTTTTGATGTTGAATTCACGTGATGTAAAATTTGTATTTCAATGTCATTAATTATTTTATGAAAACAAATTTAGGTCTCGAAGCTGAATAAGAGCAGTGTTTGCAAACTGTACAAATTATGTTTTAAAGTAAATTTAGGGAACCAAAAACGAGGAGGAATTTCCAATGAATCGACTTATAAGAGCAAAGGCATCACTATGGGTCATTAATTGTGATACGTACTTTACAACATCAGTATAGCCCGCAGAATTTGACGCGACCCCATACTTGTATAATTTTTAGGGCCTTTTATTAATTTTACAGCTGATCAGGGTAATGTTTTATCAACGCATTTGCGCAAAATCTAAAACTTAAAATCAAAATTTAATTCTTTATCATACTTTTACAACTATAAAGCGTGATATATGGAGCTGTTATACTTATGAAGATTCAGTTAATGAACGTCTACAAACGATATCCGTCCCCAAGTTGCAGTAGTTAAAGAAATAAACAGAATTTAAATTTGAACGTAAGTTTACGATTTCCGTAAGTCCTTTGATAAAACAGTGCACCAAGTTGTCCCGATTGTATGTTTTCAAAAGGGATCTCATCACGAAAACGCTTGGATGTAAGCAAGCAAGCAAGCAAGCAAGCAAACAAGCAAGCAAACAAGCAACCAACCAACCAACCAACCAACCAACCAACCAACCAACCAACCAACCAACCAACCAACCAACCACCCAAGCAACCAAGCAAGTAAGCAAGTAAGCAAGTAAGTAAAGACTTTATTTAACGAGGCTACAAATTTGGTTCCAATCTTCCATGTGGGCCTCAATTAGAGGTTCCGATTAAACGACGTCGTTTAACGTATTTATTACGTAGCAAGACGTTTTGGGGAATTTGTTGTTCAGTTTTATGAACTTACACCATGTACCTAACATTTTCATTCGTCAGATATACCTGTTACATTTATCGCATGAACCTTGTTATAATGCATGGAGGTCAGGATTAGGTCAATGTCTCCGTACTATATGATGTAGGAACCAGCAATAACTCTTACTATAACACCCTTCCCTCTCAGAGAACATAACAACAAGAAACATCACTGGTAAATGATAGCTCTACTATTACATAAACAAGAAAATAAACAAACGGGAGAATGGAGAGTACAAATGGCCACGAGCCTATCAACATGAAATCAATCAATACAGTACTGCATTTTCACGATACGTATGCATGTAGTTACAGAATATGACTCAAGGCAACCATCTACTGGTGTTCTATACACTTAATCAAAGTACTAAAATATTTGTTTACCAATTGTGTTATCTACAAAAAATAATGACTTTATTATTATAATGAAACGGCAACGTACATTGTTTGACCAGCACACACACACAATCGACATTATACAATATTATGACACTAAGACGCCTTCACACAAAACAGACCGTCGATTGATTGTTTTTGAACACTTAAGCAACTCGCTCGCAAATTTCAAAATCAGAATAATATCTGTAGTTATGTCGCTTAAATGTATTGAAATTTGACGCATTTTTCTCACTTGATAACAAGAATGATCGACTATTAATAAACTTCCTCAATAAACAAACCTTCATTAAATTATAACAGTGGTGTTTTAATTAACGGTTGATCACAAAGTGTGAAACATTTTTATGGCTTTCATCAGAATACCAATCAAGTGTATGTTTAGGTTTGACATAAAGACGAACATTGTTCAAATATTGAACACAGAATTAAGTAGGTTAGTAGTTCAGTCTATTAGTACAAAAGAAATACCTACATTATTTTGGAGGTCAAGGGCTTGTATTTGTAAGTCTGGACGAAGACCTAAAATTCTGTATATATTCAGGTATTTGGTCTGGACAAAGGTGGAGTATTTTAGGGACATCATTCCTCTGACCTATTCAAATGTACTGCAATGGTGTCGTCCTTTAGCGTCTTGAGTTCACCAATAGCGTCTTCACATCATTCAATCGTGTCTTAAAGCATATGTCTCATGACTTAGCTGTTTATGCTTCCGTAATGTGCTTCTGATTTTAATAAATTAACATAGGGGGGGGGGGGGGTAATGGGCATCGGGAAAAGCTATTTCACAAATTTTCTTATGACTTCCATGGAGCCTCAACTCGGCCACGAGGACATTTTGTCCCGTTGTCATCTGATGTACATTCATAAAATCGGGATTACATCGCTGAGGCAAAAAATCTCAGTGGGACACCCGACGTACCTTCGCATCGCCGCATCATTTCTTTGCGTCGTCTCATTGTAACTTTGTTTTACCACAGACTTAGCATTTTCTCTTGTCCTAAAGCAACCTTATTGTTAGTCATATCGTATTTTTGAACCCTTTTCACATTGTCCATTTTTATTATCACCATTCGTCTTCGCATTTTCATATCGCACCTTTGAATGTCACGTCGTGAAGTTGCCCCACACGTATATATTGAGGCGTCAACAAATTTCAACAGTGAATAATAAAGGCAAATAGAGAAAGATGAACTCATACTTGTTTGAATAATACGTTAAACTGTAAAATCATTTAATTTCGATGGGACAAAATTTCGTGGTTTGGGTAAAAAATACTATTTCGATGGGATGTAAATTCGTGGATTTTGGATTTCAGGTAATTATTACAAGGGTCAAAATTATTGTACCATGGGATTTGATTTTATTGTTGAAGGTGATCCATGAAATTCACGAACTTTATTCCCCACGAAAATTAATGATTTTACAGTACTCGCTATTCTATTTGCAATATTGTAACCGACCAACGATTGCTTAAACTGTTACCAGTCTAAGTGCTGACAAGGACAAACACACTCAAATATTTGTGCTGCATGCAAGTGTTTGTGATAACATAATACAGTCCGTTTTTATCATTTAATCTAACTGGGAAGACAGCGCTCAACAAAACACCAGAGACGCAGAAAAGAACACATTACAAATTGCATTAAAGCGACCCTGTCAGATACGTATCGGACTGGAAAGGCAGCATTCAATAACAAGAGAGTTCAAAGGGCCCTAGGTTGCTCACCTGTTGCACATTGATCTAGGTATCAATACAACTTACATTCTGATCATCTTTCATTAAGATTGTGTCAAAACGGCGACCTCTGGAGTGTACACAAGGTTTTTCTAAGATTTAACCTAGAGACCTAGTTTTTTACCCGGCATGACTCAGTTTTTAACTTGGCCTAGATTTCATAGAGAACACCATTCTGACCAAGTTTCATGACGATTGGATCAAATTGGTGACATCTAGAGTGTACACAAGGTTTTTCTAAGATTTGACCTAGTGACCTAGTTTTTGAGCACCCATGACCCAGTTTCGAAATAGGCCTAGTATTCATGAAGAACAACATTCTGACCAAGTTTCATGAAGATTAGATCAAAACAGTGACCTCTAGAGTGTTAACAGGGTTTGTCTAAAATTTGACCTAGTGACCTAGGTTTTGACCCCCCATGACCCAGTTTCAAACTTGGCTTAGATTTCATAGAGAAAAACATTCTGATCAAGTTTCATGATGATTGGACAAATTGGTGACATCTAGAGTGTACTCAAGGAGAACAGTCACAAAAAGACGAGTGTGCAAATTATCAGCTCTGCATGGAAGTGACCCTAAAATAAATAATAATTGTTTCTGACGCTGTAACGTATACTTACAGTACGCTATGACACATAATGCTGCCGTCATTGAAGAATCTCTTGTTACCTACAATGTAACCGTACCAGTAGAATGTTGTTAATTTTGTTAATGTTGTTATTTCTCCTCTCCTCACACTAGAACTAATGGTATATGTACAATGTATACATTGAGTACCGTCTACGCGATGTTAACATACGGACAAACATACGTCGGTTGTTTCATGCGTGCTTCTAAACATATGCTGTAATTAATAGACTCTGTATTCATTTCGATTAATTTAATTAATTATTCTTGTTCACTTAGGCGTGTAGAGTGCTTGTGTCTTATATACTTGATGTTTATATTGGCCCTGCCATAGCTTTCCAGCTCTTCGGTTGTTACGGATTGGAATAGTGTGAATAGTATGGTGTTGGTCTTATAGGCATCGAAATAGTAAGTTCTAGTTTTGTAATTATTCATTTAATTTGATAATTAATTCATTAATAAAGTCGGTGCTTGCATATTAATGATGCTGACAATAGTGAAGACACTGTATATTCCCAACCGTTTAGACTCGTCAAATAAAATATTGATTGGTATTCCAAGTTTACAAATTCAACATTTTATTGGAAATGAATAATACGTTTGATTATTCGAGTATTTTGTATGTTTATAGTTACTATTCATAGTTTTCTTTTATGAAAGACATTAATTTAATTCACCTTGTCAATATAATCGAGTTTTTTTTATCATTTGTAAGTTATGACAGTGACTGTCTGACCATTCCGTAATCTTATATTTTCACCAAACCTCTGTTAAACCTGGCCGTTGTTTTGTTTTGATATCATATATATGCATAATATTCACGTGCAAAACTAAACATATCTTATTTCTATTATAATTATGGGTATTAAATATATACATGCATAGTATATTTAGTATAGTCTCCTTTCTTAATATTATATGCAAAGTGTAGGAAAGAGAGCAGGTGCCGAGATTTACCTCGAATAATTGCATAAATTTGACTACTCGCTTGTTGCAATCGTATTTCATGCAAGTTACAAATGTTCTCAAAATGCACACCAAATTATTGAGAAGTCTGTTTAATTATTGCATTTTCTTTATTTTTGTATTATTATATCAAACATTGTACATTTGTATTTACTATTTCTTGTACGTGTATATTACTGTATTTTTGTACACAGTACATCACTAATAGTAATGCCCAACCATTCTGTCTATGTATAATTAATTTGTTATTCTACACAAAATTCGATAATGGTCAACAAGTTTTCTTTGCAAATATTTTGCAAAACGAATAAAAATGCACTGATGGACTTGTCAGAAGCCAAAATATTGTTACATCTGTAATATCGTTTACGAATTTTTAAAATTGCTAAGTTAGTAAATTACTATAGCAGTAAAACGGTTGAAATACAGTATACTATAGTTAACAACTTTTCTAAGTATACAACAACTAAATTTGAAATATCTAAAAAAAGTAATCTGAATATTGGGTTGAAACTTTCTGCAAGTATACATTACGCTATTGGTAGTTCAGTGAACAATAAATTATAACGATGTACAACAAATTAAATAAGTTACAGCCGATACAGTTGAACAATGACGTGTTTCAAAAGTCACAAACTGGAGCATGTTTTATGTGGGTTTGTCCATAAATGTCATTTGCCACTGCGACAGCTAAATACCTGGAACACACGTGTTAGTTCTTATAACGGATAATTTCCAAGCCTATGTACTGTTTGCTGTAGTTGAGGTGCCCCTTTCTAGTCAGAAACAATTAATTTTGCTCCAAATGTGGTCGATCGGATTGAAATCTTAAAATTTCACAGTAAAAAGCCAATGACAAATCAGTTTTTCTCAAGCATGCAATAAGTTTTTATTTTGGCTATTTTTGAAGCACAATGGGGATGTTTGCGACATTTTGAAAAAAAATAATACCACATGATTGCACCCTATCAGCAACATGTGTCTGTTATTTTGTTGTTACCGGATTAAGATTCTAGACGTAAGGTGGCTTTTGAATTTCCTAATCAACAGATTTTAGATTGAATGTATAATTACAAAATTAAGTGCATGACATTGGGTGCAAATTGCAAAAAAATGCGAAATGCACATGTTATCTAGAATCTGGTACTCAGGCATCAGTTCATTTTGTAAACAAGTTTAAAAAGTAATATGCGTTTCAATCTCCGAGAATATGTTTCGACTTTTGTTTTGTTGGCTTAAATTAATGATGTGACAGATTTATTGTTCATTTTTGATTTATGTAAAACTTGAGTACGTTAATCAAAAGAGATGACAAGTATTGTGCAACCTCTGTCTAGATTGATAAATTATTTCGTTTGCAAATGCATACCAGATTTTCTCAGCTCTTTCTATATATAGCTCATCCAAGACCTTTGTGTCACGTGACGTAAACATGCCACGTGACCTTGATACAAAATTAAGATAATAATTATGTAATATTTTACAGTTAACTCTGGATACAACGAACGACAAGCATAGTGAATTGTATTCGTTATATCCGGAATTATTCGTTATATCCGGTATTAGTCGTTATATACGGAATGTGTTGCATACTCATTAGCGAAAACAACCAATCCTGTAAATATTTATATTATAGACACACTCGTATACTAATTATACGTAATACTAACTGTTGTGTTATCCATGTAAGAAACAACATGTCTCACGTGACATGCTAAATCCTCATAACGTTCTTGCTCAGGTTGGTCGACCTGCCTTGCTAGCTAGCAGTGACATGGTATTCTATTCCACTTAAAAAGCTTGAGCCCAAACCACTATCAAATACTAAATCAGTACACATTGTACAGTAAAAACGTTAACAATAAATCGTTGGCTTAGGATTTAGAATGTAACTACAAAATCAATATTTTGAGAATACAAGAAAAACTGTCTGAAAATCATTCTTTACTTATGGTAAAATAAGCTTTTCATCTTCAGTTTGATCAACATTGAAAATAGGCTCATAAGAAGCGACTTACGATGTAGATTCCAAATATGCTTTTGCCTTATAAGATCGTAAGTGACACTTCTCACGACTTTCTCATTCTAAGCCAACGAAATGTAGTTAACTAATGTGTAATTTAGAGTCCCTCATTGCTAAAAAATGTCTGGTTACGAAATTATCGATGAGCGAATAAAGTGAAATAAAAGTATGCCTCCTTTTTATTACCATCGACATCTCTTACATAGTATCATCACAATTTGAGGGAAAGATACTGTGTTGGTAGACATATGTTTGGGTTTATGCCACCATCACAATGCTCGTACGATGTCCGTGGTCACAGCTCGTACGGATCTCGCACGAGTTGTACAGAATGTATAGTTTTCACCAGATCACCGAGTCCTCTACGAGTTGTGAAAATCCGTACGATGCTCGTACGAGTCTTGATATCCGTACGGGCTCCGTACGGACGCCGTGAGAGTTCAGAAAAATCAACTCGTACGGAGATCTTACGGAGTTCGTATGGCAAATGTGACTAGGGTATTAGTTATTGAAATGAAATATGAAGGATATCGAAAGAGGTGGGTTTAGTTCAATGTCGACAAGCTTATGTCTCATGCCTCATTGATATATATCCGTGGTCTCATGCATTATTCATTGGATGACATTGTTTCCACAAAGAGGGCTTTGAGTAAAGGTGTCAGTGGAACGATAAAAGCAAACAGATCGTTACCTCAAGGTTGACTGATGAATTTGATTTATTCGTTATTAAATCGGGCATAAAGTTTCGCACATATATTCTTTCTTGTAGGCGGTAAGAACTTTGGCGAATCAAATTAGGAAGTGGATTCTTTATCATTACTTCCTTATCATTATTTCTGCCGAGCTTAGCCTTTATTTGCAGGTCAGCTTTCTGCTGAAATATGGCCTCTACCCGGATTTGAAGAAGTTCGAATTAGTTCGGTCAACATCTACTGGTATGAAATTATGAACTGTTGAGGAGACCAGCCGTTGTTTGCAAATTTATACATCTTTTACCTGAAGTAAAATCAATTTAGAGGTTGTTGAAAGAGCAGCTAAACGATGAAACATAGCTTTAACATCGTGGTTTTTATATTGAGAGGGTCTTCTAATTGAGGTAGGCTTATCATTTGGGGCGTTCGGATTGAAATGTGGTACCAGTCTTTCCGGAGCAATATCATTGACGATAATTTGGTATAAACTAATTGTGAACATACTAGTAATGCGTTGGAATTATAGCTTGTACTGTTGATTCAATACGTTATACTTATGAGAGAACTATCCCATTCGAAAAAATAGCGAGTATTTTTAAATCAGTTGCACCCAGTTAAAGCTAGATAAACCTGAATGACGAGTCAATGTTTACAACCGTTATCATTTAACTTTGAACGGACTGTATATCATGGATGCTATATAGTTTATATACGTATGATTTGATAAGCAGGTAGTAGGCGCGAGGGTTCAAATCTTGAAGTTGATTAACACTGAGTTGAATTATTAATCATATATTATATATACCGACATTTATGACATAAATATGCAGACGGTGTATTTCACTGCCTCATCTGTACCGAATGAGTTTGAGGTGTAGAGAGGAGGTGCAGTTTCCATGACTGCAGTTTCGTGTCTGAACTTCTAAACTTCAAAATCGACATAACCATCAGTAAAACTATCACTGTGACCATCATCATTGAAGAAAAACTGACATTTTTAGAAAACGTCTGAGGGCAGCATACTCTTAAAACGAAAATGACCATATTTTACGGACAATAGCGAATATGTGCGAGTGCTACCGACGATAATTTACGACTAATTATACCCGGTAGTCAGATTTTGTTTCCTGAAATTTCGTAAATATGCGTTTCCGTAAACAATCACCTTTAGTACGCGAAACTCGTGAAATTCCGTCTTGTGAGAGGAATCAGTATAAAGTTAGTACAACAGTCTTTGTGTTGATGTATGGCTGATAACACACTATGACAACAATTACATACATTTCTAAACGATACGATTCTGAACGTCAAACAAACTGACTGACTGATACGTGTTACTTGGTATCATATAATGTACACATTCTGGTAGTCAACGTCAAGGAAACCAATAGAAAAACTACAATAAATGTGTCTCTAAGACTGTATGACTGCCAAAGCTTCCGTTTTCAGGTTTTTTTTTCAGATCACATTGCATTGGTACCATATGTTTTGTGACATTTTACTCTTGCCAATAATGTATTGTCTAGTATTTATTTTTATATACTTTAGCAGTGTCAAGTATGTATGTATTGTGCATTCCGAACAATCAGACTGTGCAGCTAATATACTTCCTCGTTTTATAGTACAACATGTCTTTCCGACTGTTCAAAGTTTATATAACAATAATAATAATAATAATAATAATAATAATAATAATAATGATAATGATAATGATAATGATAATGATAATGATAATGATAATGATAATGATAATGATAATGATAATGATAATGATAATAATAATAATAATAATAATAATAATAATAATAATAATAATAATAATAATAATAATAATAATAATATGTATAATAATAATAATAATAATAATAATAACAATAATAACAACAACAACAATAATAATATAAAGGACATCGTAGTGCCGAATAGGTTCAACAGCGCACATGACAAAACGCAATACAACATAACACATCAACATGTCCTGAGCATACAATAACACAGCTTAACGCAGCGCAGTGCACATTACATTGCAACACAACATAACACAAAAAGAAAACAGTACAGTACAACAGAACAGAACAGAACAGAACAGAACAACCATTGAAGGTAGTCACAGAACACAAATACAGAAATTGTTAAAACAGTTCCATCACCGACAGTGGACATTTATCATTAAAACATGAACATTTCTCAACTTACAACATGTACATAACAATTTGCACAAACCTGCACACATCACATCATAATTTACCAACAATTACAGCTCAAATCAGGTATGTCGCCATAAATGACAAAGATCATACAAAGCTAGTCAAATATTTGTAAAACAACGCCCGAATCACGCGTTTATTGTCTGCTCCAATAATATAAGTTGTAGTAAGACGTGTTTTATAGACCTGTATTAATGCTAAACAACATTATCTGACAACGATCAACAACACGGAATGATCGTGTCGGATAACGTGTTAATTGCACACTGACATCCGCAGATTCGTACAAAAATACGAATATTTTGGTAAGGTTACCGTAAACCTGTGTGTGTCGTAAATTGAAGTCGTAAAATTAAGTCGTAAACAGCATGTTTACATAATAACTCTACATATCTTGACATGGAAATCCACTGGTTCAGTTACAGCGTTCAAATACTTTCAACAGGATTCTTGTAAATAATAAAATTAATATCATATTTAAGTACACGCAATAAAATATTTCTCGTGAAACAATACCACCATCATTTTATTGAACAAGGTCGGATTCATTTTTCGCATTCTTAGGCAATGTCCCTGCTTGTCTTTTGTTTTAATATGCTTTTATGAAATGACACCCAGAAGTATTTAATGATTTGCAAACACATTTTATGAAGAGCAACATATTAATATTAATATTAAAGAGAACATAATTGCATATGACAAACAAACTTTAACGGGAGGGGTCATGTTTGATATGGGTGGTGTAGTCATGTAGTTAGTTTCCTGTTGACTCCGACAAGTTTGGCTATTATTGAAGTTATGTTTTATTCGTCTGGTTTCCCGAATTGATACGTGGCTATGTCTGGCAAAGAATGTTCTACCTTAATAAACTACACATTACTCGAATTGTTTGTGTTTGTACATTTCACTATGCTCACCATAGGACAGCAAGCAGAATTGGTGGCCTTTTGTTATCGCGACTGTTGTTTAAGAATATCTAATTTGCTTAAGTGTTGTGACATTTGGTGCATGGTTATACCGATCTTTTGTCTTTGGATATATTTAACCAGTGTTGTTTTTGGTTAAACAATGAAACAATTGGTTATGATGATTGTTGTTCAAGCAGCATGTTTGTCTATGGTCAAGCATCGGGTCGGTTGTTTAAGCACTGAATTCTTTGAATATGTAACCCTTTTGCCATGGGATAACCATCGATGACTTTGATTGATTTGATGGACTGTAGTTATTGTGATCGTTGTTTTAGGTATTATATGTTTTTCTTTGGACAAACACCGTTGCCTATGATTAAGCATTACAGCTTCTGATTACGGATATAGTTTGACTTTAGGTCAGCACACGTTCATTTGGTTAGGCCTTAAAATATATTTTTGTTTCCTGTAACCCTACCGATCGTTTTAATTTAACCCAAATTTTTCAAATATCTCCAATACAAATTTCGTCAATTTTGGGTTCTTTTGTTAGTAGACAACTTCTGGTTACGACAACAGTGTTTAATCATAGTAACTTTAAGCAAGCTGACACACATCCTGACCATTGTTTAGGCATTGTAGCACTTGATTATGTGACCTATGTTAAAGTATGTTACCTTTGGGTAAGCAGCGTGGTCTTTGTTTAGGCGTTGTAGTCTTTGGTTACGGCTACCATTGTTTAATCATGTTAGCTGTGGGCAGGCAGCCAAACATACTGACCATTGTTTAGGCATTGCAGTCTTTGGTTACAGCTACCGTTGTTTAATCATGTTCACCTTTGGACAAACACCCTGATCATAGTTTAGACATTGCAGTCTATGGTTACAGCTACCGTTGTTTAAGCAAATTCCTCTTTGGACAAGCACCCTGGTCATAGTTTAGGTATTGCAGTCTTTGGTTACAGCTACCGTTGTTTAATGATGTTCACCTTTGGACAAGCTTCCTGACCATTGTTTAGGCATTGCAGTCCTTGGTTACAGCGACCGTTGTTAAATAATAGTCACCTTTGGACAAGCACCCTGGTCATAGTTTAGGCATTGCAGTCGTTGGTTACAGCGACCGTTGTTAAATAATAGTCACCTTTGGACAAGCACCCTGACCATTGTTTAGGTATTGCAGTCTTTGGTTACAGCTACCGTTGTTTAATCATGTTCACATTTGGACAAGCACCCTGATCATTGTTTAGGCATTGCAGTGTTGGGTTATAATCATGTTCACCTTTGGACAAGCACCCTGGTCATAGTTTAGGCATTGTAGTCTTTGGTTATAATCATGTTCACCTTTGGACAAGCACCCTGGTCATTGTTTAGGCATTGCAGTGTTTGGTTACAGCTACCGTTGTTTAATCATATTAACACTTGTGAAGGCGTCGTGATCTTTGTTTACATATTTACCGTTGGACAAACACCCTGGTCATTGTTTTGGCATTGCAGTCTTTGGTTACAACAGCAGTTGTTTAAGTATGCTTATATTTGGACAAAATAATGTTACCTTTGTTTAAACTCGTTGTGTTGCATTTGGGAGGTCGATCAATAAAGAGGATTATAATTCTTGGTGGAATTCAACAACGAAATCAACGAAAATGTATGCAAAGGATAAATAAAGGTTTTACAGTACCTTTACATTAAGATACGAGCAGTTCTTACTTCTACATGTCACATGTCGCATGTGTGTACGTTTGTTGGTATTATTTATTTGTATTATCTTGTTGGTTGGCGTAACAATAAATACAATCTAACTTTAACCGACCCGCGACTTGTCAGACATTTTACGGTTTCTGTCATTCTGAATAGCACGCCATGCGTCGTGTGAACGGAGAGAATAATTTACCGCGTTTATCCTTGACTCCATGCCAATGTCAAGGTCACTGTCGTTTTTACATAAAATGCAATTTCACTTTGCAATCGTTAAACTTCGGCTATTTCCGTTTGCTTTCGTTGGTAAATAAACTAAAGTCTGATTCCGGATTTTCGCAGTAAGTACTTGTAGACCACGGAACAAGAATGAATCAACTTTTAAATTACATGTACATTGCATAAATTCCGAGGTATTCCGAAAGTGTAATGCTCGTGTTCATGTCCGTCAGAATGTACACCTTTGTGTGAACTGAACTTCTTGGTGGTACAAATGTATTTACGTTTGTTTTGGGCGTAAATTAAACTAATTATTACATGGTTTATAAACTTTATATGATTGATTATAATTGAGGCAGATTTTAAATAGATAGAAGAATAAATGATAAATGCATATTATGCAGATGCTTTGCATCTTAACAACTTTAATTTTAAACGAGACTGGTAGGTCACACCGGTAACTGTATCATTGATAAAGCTAAAACGAAAAAAGAGAAAAAATGATATTCTTATATAAGAAAATTTTACAAAATGTGTTTTCTTTTTTTCGTTCATTATCAATGATACAGTTACCTGTGGAAGATCTCACATCTTTAAAAACTCTACTTTTTAAATTCTAAAACCATGTGGACATGATATACAATATTTTGTTATTTGCCATGTTGAGAAACTTTCCTAATATCACACAAAGGGAGGTAACCTCGGCGTATTTAAGAAACTTTTACACCCGATTCATTGTTCTTTTCGTGGTATACTTGAGTATTTTTGTCACTACTCCTCTACAATTTTCCAGTTTAGTGGAGATGTCAGTTTTGCTTGAAGTACATGAAAAATGTACTTATTAACCCCATTCCAAACAACAAGCAACTTCTCCACATGCGGAGGAAAATCCACATTGTGAACAGTTAACTGTTAAAGCAGACGTTCTGCCATAAGCCTTTAGGGAGCCGGTCAGACCGATTTGCAATGCTAATAGCAGTCTTCAAAACTTTTAAAGAAGACCATTAAATCTAGGGTTTACTGGTTTATGTCCTGGTTTGCCCTGGTGAAATAATTAACCAAAAAAATGATATGGAATACGTTATTCTACATGTAGATGTACACATGAAGTGTACCCGCAGGTGGACTTTGGTAGATGCACTTCGTACGAACTTTAAAAACGAACTTTCTATTATGTCAAAATATTTTGGCAAAATGAAAAAAATGATGAAAATATTTTATATCTAATGTCATATGAAATATATCTCATGTCACATATGACGTCATAACTGTGTGTTTAATAGTTAAGATATATTTTGCAGACATGTTAGCTCGGTGATAACACGTGTTTACATGTCGGTGACTGCGTGTCAGCTAATTTGACAATATGTAAAAAATGGAGGGTCAAGACTAATTGGACGGGTCTATGTGTTAAAGTGCAGAGTTTGAGGTATTATTTTTATATTTACTATTTTTGATACATCTTAAGATTCACACATCTTGTCATGAGATATTTTTTCATATGACACGACGGAGTTTATTGCATATTCCTGGTGATTTAGAAGCTCATTTGTTGACTTACCCTACGTACATGCTTTTCAATATTTGCCAAACACCTAAACAACCTACATTCGAGTCTCTCTGGGAGACTGTTTCTCTCCAGTGGATGTGACAGCCAACATCGATCTGTGGGGCCCTGGAATAGAGACTACCCTCACAGATACCAATGTACACTTTGATGAAGCGGACCGTTTGTGTTATTCTTACTCAGAGAAATTAACCAGTGGTCCAGACGGGGGTTGAACCCGGGACCGCTCGTCCCCCAACCGCGCGCACATAATACTTGTTTCGACAAAGTAAGATGTCTATGTGTAAGCTTGTGATAATGAGGACGTGACCATGATTGTGACGCAAGCAACGCTTTAAATTATCCTTTTCGAAACCACATAGAAAACTTCAAATGTCCTTGGTACCTTACCCACAATCAATTTGTAAAGTCGCCTCATTTCTGGAAGTATTCATATGTCATATAAATCCGCTCAAACGGACGAACTTGAAAGACAAAGATCTAGGTTTACCTGAGTTCATTAAGACCCGCTATTCTTTCAAATGGAATAGGTCGTTCATTTATATTACTCATTGAATCGAAAGTACCATACGTTACCTTATGAGTATAACATACATATGACTAAGGATTCGTGTAGTTTTTAAGACATATCACAACCATAGAAGGAACTAACTATCAATTATAAGTATCTTATATTTATGACTAAGTACAGTTCAGTTTGTATGACTGTATTGAAGTATCAATTACATATTTTTTATCCATCAAGGTTATTGCTCGAGCGAGCTATGTCCGACAGTTGACATTTGCTGTTTTCTTTGAGCTGCTCATTGGGGCGATTTGATTGGATAACGATGTATTAATCATTTGATTGGCTTTCAACGTGTGATACACGCGGTACCTAGACAGTTGTAGTACATGCATACACGTGTAGGAAAGATGGTAAAGTGACCGCAGTTCGGATATGTACATTTCTGGACAGTGAGTCTTATAATCATGTTAAACAAACACCCACAGCTTTGGTTGCACTTCCTTCTTTTTTGACAACAAACTGAATAATGTATGATAACAAAGGATACAAATAAAATGACAAGAATAATTTGTATGTAATATTAATTCCTTTGAACTTCAAATCTCATGTAAAACGTGATTTTAACGTGATTTGTAATAATAAGCGTCACTGATTGGTTGGCACAGCATGACTCCTTCTTGTACACTAAAGACCTATACAATTTATTATAGGTCTTTTACGGAATACCGTTAGGGCCATCGTGGTTACACATTAAAATCCAGAGGGCGACAATGCGATAGTGCGATAGTACGATGGCGACAATGCGATAATACGATGGCGACAATGCGATAGTACGATGGCGACAATGCGACAACGCGATAGTACGATGGCGACAATGCGATAGTACGATGGCGACAATGCGACAACGCGATAGTACGATGGCGACAATGCGATAGTCATATCGTATTATCGCCATCGTACTGTCGCATTGTCGCCATCGTACTATCGCGTTGTCGCATTGTCGCCATCGTATTATCGCATTGTCGCATTGTCGCCATCGTACTATCGCATTGTCGCCATCGTACTATCGCGTTGTCGCATTGTCGCCATCGTACTGTCGCATTGTCGCCATCGTACTGTCGCATTGTCGCCATCGTACTATCGCGTTGTCGCCATCGCGTTGTCGCATTGTCGCCATCGTACTGTCGCATTGTCGCCATCGTACTATCGCGTTGTCGCCATCGTATTATCGCATTGTCGCCATCGCGTTGTCGCATTGTCGCCATCGTACTGTCGCATTGTCGCCATCGTACTATCGCGTTGTCGCATTGTCGCCATCGTACTGTCGCATTGTCGCCATCGTACTATCGCGTTGTCGCCATCGCGTTGTCGCATTGTCGCCATCGTACTGTCGCATTGTCGCCATCGTACTATCGCGTTGTCGCCATCGTATTATCGCATTGTCGCCATCGTACTATCGCGTTGTCGCCATCGTACTATCGCGTTGTCGACTATCGCCAATCGACTACTGAGTCCAAATACTAGGTTTCATCGACTCAATACAAGGAATAATCCTGTGAAGTTGACTAACCTTGCTCAATGTAAGGTCATGTGACCTTGACCTTTTGCCTACTAACCCCAAAGTGTAGGTTTCATCTACTTAATACAAGCAATCATCCTATGAAGTTTGAATACCTTAGGTCAAAGTAATCTCCAGTTATTGAGCCAAAATCCTTTTCTATCATAAGGTCACAGTGACCTTGACTTTTCGACTGATAAGTATCATCTACTGAATATAAGCAATAATGCTATGAAGTTTCACTTCCATTGGTCAAATTGTTCATTAGTTATTTAGCTGCAACTGTGTTTTAATGTAAGGTCACAGGGACCTTGACCTTTGATCTACTGATCCCAAAAACATTAGGCTTCATCTACTTAATACAAGCAACCATCCTGTTAAGTTTGACTACCCTAGGTCAAGGCAATCTCTAGTTATTGATCAGGACAAAAAGGTCTACGGACCGGCCCATCAACATTTGCAAAACAGTATACCCCCACTTCCTTTCAGTTATTATTCACAGAGTTATCTACTCGCGCCTTTTGATGGGGAGTGTGATCATAAACACGTATGCAAAGTTTCAAGGCAATATCTTGAAGGACTTGAATTTAAGGACAATTTATGTCAAATATCTAAGGTCTAGGAAATGTCGTTCTGGTGAAGATTTTTAGTTTTTCCCATCCGAATCCAGAGATGCCCCGAGGAGGGGTCTATCTGATCCCTGGGGTTATGATTTAATCAAACTTCAAAATTGGTAGAGGTCCATTAGACCATGCTACATGTCAAATATCTAAGCTCTGGCTCTTGTGGTTCTGGAGAACAATTTTCGAGTTTTCCTATACAAAACCATTTATGCCGCGGGGCCAATCTTACCCGGTGGTCATGATTTTAACAAACTTGTCCCCTAGACAATGCTTCACACCAAATATTCAAGCTCTGGGCCTTGCTGCATCGTAGAAGATTTTTTTAAAATTTGGCTGCCATGGAAACCAGAGTTCCTCATGAAATTCCATTTTTGAACAACTTTGAAATGGGACCACCAAAGGATCATTTCTACCAAATTTGGTACCAATTGACCCAGAGGTTAAGGAGAAGTATATTTTGTAATTTGAGGCAAAAGTTTGACGGACACATGGATGGACAGTCTGATGACAGTTTCCACAAAATCTCAAAAGCTCACAATGTCACAGTGTAACAGGTGTGCTAAAAATTGGACTGGTACGAAAATTTTAACCAACGACAACACCGTGGTAGGAAGAGCTCCGCTATTCCTTGAATAGTAAAGCTAACTAGAACTCCACACAATGAGATCTATATATGTATCAAGTTTCAAGTCAATATCTCAAATACTTTTAAAGATATGCTCCGGACAAAAAAATAAGTATTTTAAACAACAAAGGACAATTACTCAACAAGAGGGCCATGATGCGACAATGCGACAATGCGACAGTACGATGGCGACAATGCGACAGTGCGATAATACGATGACGACAGTACGATAACGCGATAGTACGATGGCGACAATGCGATAGTACGATGGCGACAGTACGATATGACTATCGCATTGTCGCCATCGTACTATCGCGTTGTCGCATTGTCGCCATCGTACTATCGCATTGTCGCCATCGTACTATCGCGTTGTCGCATTGTCGCCATCGTACTGTCGCATTGTCGCCATCGTATTATCGCATTGTCGCCATCGTACTATCGCACTATCGCATTGTCGCCCTCTGGATTTTAATGTGTAACCACGATGGCCCTAACGGTATTCCGTAGTCTTTAGATACGTCAAAACATTTTATCAAATAATTAACATGACACGTTGCGCCTAAATATTAAATAATCAAACACGAATGTGACATTTGCCTCGTTATTTTCGAGACACTTTGACCTTTTTGTTGAACAATTAAAGAAAGATTTATCTTCGATGTTTAACATATATTGTTTTCATAATGATAACACGTTATTTTGTTACGTTAGGCAGTTTGGTTGCCCACCACCCATACCACAAATGACTCGGTTGGTAGACCGGAAAACGCTAGTTTTTAGATATATTTTTTCATACAGAAACAATATCAAACTAATCTTTATCCAAATGTTCTATAATTTTATTTTTTTCTAAGAATTACGGGGGCTCTTTTGGTGGGCCGGTCGCGAGGGAGGAACATATTTTATATTACGTAAAGTAGGTGTTTACGTCTTATGTACTTAATTAATTTGTTCTTTTCCATGGCAAGCGATACTTTCTTACCAATCACAGTACACCGCCTACGTTCGAGACTTTCAAGTCTGCTTTTTTTTCTAAATATTTTAAATTCTATTTTGTATTTGTATACAGACTGACGCTATGTGGAATGTTACAGACTAATTACTAGTATCATTTCGCAAGGTGCATACGTTTTGCAGATTATAAGGGCGTTTAATTCTTATGTGTCAAGTGTCCGTAATGAAAGTAACGTTAGCACTGGCGATTAGCGCGTGGGCCTAGAGAAACCACAACATCCCTTGTCGTTGTAAAACCATATATTCCAGATTACATTTCATTAAATACTCATATCTGATCAACACACATTGTTGCCACCTTGATGTTTCTTTTTAGTTTTCACTGCATCTACATGACGACCCGAACTCATGTTTTGGCGTTTCTACCACGATCTTACAGCGTTCATGGCGTTCACACTTCTCCAAGTCAAAACTTTACAATGTGTAAGATTAAAGTAGTTTGCGTCCATAAACTGCTTATTTAAAGTTGCCATTGAACTGTGTACAAATGGAGACATATTGCGTGAGGCACTGAACAGCTATATTGTCCCCCTTTGATAGAAATGACTAGATTCTAATTTGGTAGATTTCTATTATTTCGTTAAGCACAAATATCGATTCACTCATTTGTGTTGCATACAACATAATGCACATTTAAGAATGCTTTTAAAGTTAATACCTATAACAAAAAAGTTGCTTTTATCTTTTAATCCCACGTGTTTTGTAAACTTGCGTTCGTGACTGATTTTTGCCATTAAAATCGCAGTCAATAGGACGCTTTCTTCTTTCCAAAATGTGCAATTTATCATGTAAAGCAAAACAAGTGCGTTTCTTTCAACATTCGAACATTTTAGAGTCATCGCTATTACGTAATTCAATTGCATTGACATTTGGTAAACTTTTTGCAGGACCCATTTTTGTCCGACAAATTTTATATTTATATGCAAACCCAATTTTTCTTAATCCATTATTCACGGAAATAGATCGATGTTGTTGCGTAATAAACATGTAAGTAAATATGTAACTATTTTTCTAGAATTTGTTTATCTATAGCGAAAATTGTTAATTAATAAATGTACTTTTATTGGGAAAGATGAGTATTTGATCTACTACTTACGACCTTATAAGTCTGACTCATAATTGAAATCTGCATCTTAAGGCACTTCTTATGAGCATATTTTCATGAAAATTGAAACTCGTCATGTTGTCCAAAATGAAGTTGTAAAGCTTGTTTTCTCATAAGTAAAGAGTTAATTTCAGACAGTTTTTTTCAGGCTTGTTTATAAATATTTTAATAAACGGCGGGTTTCGATTATTTTTGTGCATTGCATTGGTTTTTTTTCGCACACAAAATTAATGTTGCACTTAACCCACACACTGACTTGTTGCACAATTAACATTTTTACTTTGATATCTTTTAGTAATAAATTTAATATAAGCCTACGTGCTATGAATTCATTTTTGCATGACGTATGAACGCACGTGCAAAACATCCTATACTGTACTCGGGTAATTTAAGTGTACTATTAGTCTTATTATTCATTTTAATGTCTGGACATTAATAATAAGAAATCTACCGGGCACAAGACGTACTTTGACTATTTCTGTAAATTTGTTGACAGATACAATAGAAGAATACGATTCGTCTCCCTTTGACAATGCTAGGTGTATTAAAAAGGTTTCTTAAAAATATGATGGTTTTGTTCAGTTTCAATAAAACATAAGACGTTTCTAATTGCTTCCTTATGAAAGCAGCTTTAAATTAAACAGAACACAAAAAGGGGGTGAATATGTAGATAAATGTTTCATTGGTAATAAGGGCTACTGAATGCTGATCCGAATGTTGTGGGCTCACTACAGTAACTCAACGAGACCTTATCGTACTTAATAGAATGATTCATTTTGTACCAACTTTTAACTTTTAAACCCCGGCTATTAATCATTATGGTTGGGAAGAAAGTCTCGCAGTGTACATAAAGATAAGTAAATACGAGTATCAATTGATTTGCTTTAAAATACTTAATATGCAATTGTATTTATGGATACAGCGACCTTTGTTGGAGAATTTGAGATAAACTTGAACTTGAACACCTACATTTACGATTGACTTTGACACGTCAATGCACATCTCCGCCTGAAATATCACAGGAAGATAAAAACGTATCCGTCCGTTTCCTAGATGTTTGACTATATATGTTTTAGTGAATCGTATTTATGCATATTTGTCAAGAATTGGAGTCAGTTTCTGACACCAGCCCCTCTTGTCGCACAACAGCTATCTGAACCCCTTCCTTAGAAAAATCAACTGATCGAAGCTCACTCCATAGACAAATTGCAGGAACCGCGCACGCATTAGTCAAATTCACTGATTGGCTCTTTATACCATGTTAGACTGTATTGTACCAGAGTACAAATATGTTTGATAGCTGCTTTAACTCCACATTAAAGTTCAAAATACTTTAAATGATAATGAGCAATGAAATATATACATATACGCGTCATATACTTTTTTAATTGTTTAATTATTTGTAATTAATTACAAAAGTTATCTATCATTTCTATGGCAAATCATAATACTGAAGTGAACAAATAATTTAAATAAACTCTGCTCTTTGCTACGTTCTATTGTTCAGTAGTGAAATCGTTTTTAAGGGTAATTTATTTAAGTCAAGTGTCAACCTCATTAAAATCAGATCCTTACATTTGCTTCATTTGCGCTGTTAGTAGATCTGACAGCACTTCATAAGAGGTCACGTACAAATGAGCTCTCTAGTGCATTTATAGTTATAACCAAACTGATAGTTATTCAACTGTTTGTGTACACTAATTCAGTCTAGTATCAACTCTATGTTTAAAGTTTAAAGTCTCTCTGTCTCTGTAACTATGCTAGGTAGAATATCAGAGAGATTCCCTGTATTTTCATAATTGTGAAACTAGCGAACTGATTGGATGGTATAAAGTTCAAATCGACATGACCCCAAACATGATGTGGTCAGATTGTATATCAGCGTAATGTAGAGGGGCGATTTTAATATAGGTCTGATTGTAATGAGATTGGTCACGTGTCAGTGAAACAAATAGTTATAAAACTAGGATTTAAGCCTTAACCAGGAACTCTCACCACCTCATTCCTGGTGATACCATCGTCACGCCCAAATGACAGGGTAACTTACCAGTTCCAAGTAGTATTCGTATCGAGCGAAATATTTGAATAATGCATTTAACGATTTCAGACAGTGTGTCAAATTGCATGTTAACATTAAAATACACAAACGTGAAAACGGCCATTATATTAAGTAACATAGAATTAGATGCTCATTATTAATTCCACGAAAGAAAACACAAATGCAGCGCAAGTCAAGGTCGTTTCAAGTCCTTCAAATTTCTGAACATTTACTTAATTTAGACATTTCTGAATCAACATACACAAATATCATCAAGAATAACATGACACCTGCCAACGTGTGCAGGAATACTGCATAATAATGAATTTTTGTGGGGGATTAAATTTCGAGCATTTTTGTGGTTCACCTTTACCACGAAATGATATCCCACCGAACACCAAGTTTGGACCTTGTATTTATACCCGAACTGCAACCCAGCGAAATTGTCTTTTCCACCAAAAACCATGAAATGTCGTCCCATCGAAATTAAATGATTTTACAGTATATTGAGTAGACCATTTACGCCGTATTCGTCTTCCTGTTATATAACAATCCATGTCACCCGTGCATCATGTTTATGTCTCGGTTTCCAAGGTTATGACGCGCTTATGAAACTGCGAACATATTGATATACCTCCATTCCACAGAATCATGCATTCTGATCTCCTCGGCGCTTTTGCATCGCAGTATATTTATATTTACCGGAGATAAACGGAAATGGCCGAGCTTTGACAATTGCTGAATAGTGGTAACACGTTGATAATTTAAAAAAAAACAATTGTTTATTTGAGCTCTTATTTCGCTAAAGATGACTGAAGTTACGTTTTACCACATGGTCTCGGCAGCTGAGTGGTTAGCGCGCCTGGTTCAAATTCGGGTAGGGGCAAAACATATGACTGCCATAGTCAGCGGAAAGCTGGCTGACAAATAAAGGCTATGCTCGGCATTAATATAGGAGTTACGCTTTATGTAAAGACAAACCAATGGGAAACAATAATTATGTGTTATGTTGTCAGGTGGTTAAACATTATTGTTGATACAATTTGTCCATGTCCATAGCTGTGGCTTTAATATAGATGTGGCAGTATTCATAATATTATTTTTACATTTTATTATTTTTCATTATTATAAATGAACCATAAATGTTTATATTATGGCTAATCTTGATTGCCTTTGTGAAATATGATATTTAATAAATAAATGTATTTGATAAACCAGTTTTACTCTATCATATTACGATGGAAGTACGTCACTATTGGTTACACTTGTTGAGCTTTCTAAGAATTGTTTCCCGCAATAATTGTCGTGGTTAAAATGTGATACAATAAATGATTTTGTGCTAAAATGGTATACTTGTACTCATATATCATGTAAAACTATCTAAAACGTATTTAGTACAGCTGGGGCTGCATTGTACATCACACTGGCTTAGAATGAGAAGGTCGTAAGTGCCACTTACGACCTTATAAGACTAATGCATATCTGAAATCTACACCATAAGGCGCTTCTTATGAGCCTATTTTCATGAAAATAGGAATTTGTCATGTTGACAAATCTGAAGCTGAAAAAGCTTGTTTTACCATAAGTAAAGAGTGATTGTCAAACAGTTTTTCTTGTTTTCTCAAAATATTGATTTTGTAGTTACGATCTTCTCATTCTAAACTAGCGAAACAGTATAAAATATAATAAGAATATCGACATTGTGTCATATCAAATCAGACTGGTTTTCTATGTCTCGTTAAATCACAAATTACTTACCAGCCTCACGTGCTAATATAGACTGGTTTCAAACAATTAATAACAATTTTTGGTTTAATAAAATAGACCAACCGCACATAAGTGCAAATTCTGGGCATATAACGAAATGGTGATGAATTGTAAATTGTACAGTGTAATTTATACCTGTTACTAAAGTGAACACTGTCACAAACGTGGCTGAATGCTCATAGATAAATGACGTTTTGTGTTAACTGTTAAGGCTGGAAGATTTTGTAACTACAACAACAACAAAACAACAACAACAACATTACTTTTCGAGGATGAATGTTGTTTATAATATGAAAAACGATGTTCATAGTAACGAGCGTTTATTTTTCTCGACAAGTTGGAAATGAGTGAATGTTTCTAATTGATTGTGAACACTTATTAATTAGTTTCAAACTTTTGTTTATTATTTGGAATATATTTTAAGATAATTTTGTTGTGTATGCCGACAGGGAAAAGAACTTTGAAGACTTAATAACACACGTGTTAATTTATTATACATGTTTATAATACACGTGTTGGATTATTGTGAGGAAACAACCTGACAATAGCACGGGTTTACGTGCAGTGTTTATCGAACATATAATTTATGGTGTTATAGTTTAGTTTTTATCATTTTTAGAAAGAAAATTTAATATTTTAATATTTGAAATCCATATTTATTTTTCCTTTTAATTATATTGTTGAAAATTTAACACTTGAAGGAAAATGGATTTCCATGAATAGTAAGTATAATGTTTTTATTTAAACATAAATTTATTGGACACTTTTTAACGGGCTGCTTTTTTGACATTTTGAAATGCTCCAAGACGTGTCCCGATGCGGCTTGTTTAATTGTTCGTGTTTATTTTGACTTAAATTGTTTATTGATTTGAAAATAGTTTATGTACTAGTAGGTTAGTTGTACACGTTTGTAGTATTTGTATTTGGTTATACGATAATTAAACAGACTTAAAACTCAACTATGACAAGTCGGATGGCATGGTGGCGTCGTTTGATAAGGTGTTTGAATGTTAGATTTTATCGTCGGAACCCACGTTCGGGTCCATTACGTTATACGACATGTTACTTAATGTAGTTATGTACCGTCGGTATCCGAAGATGGTTATATTTGCGCTGTAATTCGATTCTGAGGGCTGAGCAACGGTTCTTTTCCTCTGTGTGAAATCCAGGAATACGGCCTGAACGTCAACTGGTCCACTAACGCCAGCAAATACAAATCTTGACTGAATAACTACATGACATTGTACATGCTTCGTGCCTTTATCACATTTATTTGAGAACACATGACACATTTCATTTCATTTCATTATGTAAAACGCAGCCTTGAATGCATATATTCTCTTTAGTAAAGACAGGCAAGCTTAAAATGCAGTGTGTCAACAATGATATAGTTTTCATTATTTAATTTATTTTGATGAAAATATGATGCTACTACATCATACATGTATTTACAAAAGTTGTACAGAGATGTCTTCAACAATAAACTAATTATTTTGTAACACAGAGGGTTGCAACTGTTAACAGGTTAAATAGAAAAAAGAAACCATGTCTTTCAGAAATGAACTGTGTGAAAATGACTCGGACAGTTTGGGATGGTATAAATGCCTCACGGTCAGTGACTCAACTTGGGACTATTGACCGCTAGATCTTGTTAGTACGTGTATCTTGTACTTAGCTTTAGGCCCGAGCAGAGATCGCTACACCAGCTTTTATGTTTTATGGTTTTCCAGTTAATCCATTGGACCATGTGGTTATAATTTACTGTTAAATTTGATTAAAATGTACCTGCTTGACAAATTACGTCCTAAACCCCAAGTTGCACGGTGTATTTTAAGTTCCTAAAATCAGTCAAACGATTGACCTTTAACTTAAGGAGGACAAGTTGTTTTTAGGAGTATACTTGAGGTCCGCATGGAAGATTGTGTTTATATGCAAATACTAGTATGTTAACCTCATAAAATAAAGTCATTATCAGTAAACTGATTGAAATTATTAACGGTTAGCCTGTCGGAGGTTGGCTTGTCGGAGGTTGGCTATTTGGTTGTATGGTCATGAAAAATGTGTTAATATATGACAAGCCATTATTTTTGTGGTATACATTTGTAATAGATGTAGAAACAAATGTACATTACTAGTGAATGTGTACCATACTAAGCTTGAAGCGATGTTTACCTCGTAATTAATTTGTTGTAATTGTACGCTATTTAACAAAACTAATGTGACACATGTACATACAACATGTATATATAGTTACTGTAACTCATTTATTGGTAGATAACCGCTATATTCAGGTCAGAATTTGATGTAAAATGTTCCCAAGAGATGCATTTAGATACCTTACTTCAAGGAATATGAAGGATGTATACTCGTTTACTCATTATTCGGTCATTGCTCTACCAAATACACTGAGATCTATAACGGTACACACCTAAAATGAGTGACATCACCTACGTACGTTCGCGTTATCGTCACCGTTCTGTTGTAACCTCGTTTTTCAGCCATCGTACTTTCGTGAATAATATTACCGATAGACACGACGACAAAGGTGATGTCACAAACGGAACTCCGTAATTTGTAAAATTCTCTCCCACGCACAAGCTTGCTTTGCGCACCTGCCGTATAGATTATGCGGGGTACCTTTAAATCGTTAAGGAGAACATAAGTTTTACTTAATATGTAGAAGTAAGATGCAATGATATAATTAGAATAAAACACCAAAATATTTTACATTTGTACAAAAAATAATTGTTTCAGCCTTGACTGTCGAAAAAAACGTTTCTACAAGTAGACAGAAAAACGATTGTTTTGCACATGACTAAATATGCATCGCCTTTAATTTAACTTGATCGAGATAGATTCAATCAATGATCGATTGTGTAACCATATATTTGGTTGCCCGGAATGTTACATAAGAAATCAGAAAAACTCTTCTTTTTTATAACTGATTGATGCGAATCGCTCAATATCAGCGCATATTTGTGCAATGTCTGTCCGTCACCAAGGCAAAGTTATCGGAGCTCATTTTTATGCGATTAAAAAGTATTTGAATACAATAAACATTTATATATCCATCTATAAAACATTACGTGGCTAGACGGTCTAATGTATAGACAGATTTTGGACAGTTACTTCAAAATCGAATTCGAATCCGATTCAAATATGAGCACATAACAACGCCATAAGAAGGGGGAAGCATTATTGTCGTTGAAGAGGTTTAATTTTTTAAGATACGTAGTTGATTAATAATTTCCACTAATACTGGGTTTAACTTTTTTTAAATATACACGTATTCATTAATTATAACTATCGTGTATGACAGTATCTAGAATTCGAATTAACAGCCAATATGCAAATGATTTCACACGTCAAATGGTCGTATTAATTATCATCTAATTAAAGTTGATTGATTGTTGAATGTTGACTTATCAGGTTATTCGGATGCAGAAAACCGAAATGTCAAATTTGTCTCTGAATCAGTTACTTTAAAACAAATAATACAGTAAACTCTCATTTAAGGGCCACCTCTTTATAACAAAAACTGCACTTTATTAATTAAGACTCCATGGAAGACGAATGAGTTTGTCTAATGAGACAAGGATAAAACCAAACAGAAAGGCACTACGGCTGCCACTCGTAACTACTCGGGTATTTCCGTGATGAATCCGGAAGCTCCATCGGATGTTCGTATTGTAATTAGTTATAAAAGTTTCCACAACCGTGTATGTGACGCGGTTTACGAGAATATAGACCAAACGCAGATGTATGACGTTCAAAAGAACATGCATATATTGCACGCTTAGCAAAGAATATGTTCATGTCCATGATGTTTAACCAGGGCCACAAATTCCAATGAGGAAGTTCTATTTACTCCCGAAAGATCGTTGCTGAGTAACGTCCGAGGAGTCCTTAATATTTATAATACGACACAGATAAACCGCGGCAACACCTCAAGTGAAAACCATGTATTTACTATAACATGTATTTTACTAGTAATCCGTTGGCTCGCCTTAGTTACGGGACATCATAAATGATATGTCGATGGAACCCAATATAAATGTCAGTAGCGTTATTCGGTGAATTGTGGATGTAGTTTTAAACAGAGGTCATCGATCTCTTATCATAGTCTACTTAAAAAGTACTTATTGTCCGTTTAATCGGTGCAACCATTGCCTTGTCTATAAATATTGATAGAATCACGGGTGCAGCGCTCGCTGGTCTCACTTAAGAGCTCGAATCTATTCTCTGTCCGGCAAAGTCCGGTAACGATCGGCATTTTTCGGTAAAAGTTAGAAAAAATAGTGATATGCACTTCCAAATATGTTTTACAATTCAAATCTCTTCATTCTTCCCATTTACCACAAACTACCTGCGTACATATCAATGTTATCTTCAAACAACTAATTGTGAAGTTGATTTGGTGCGTCTTAGAAAAAAGTGTTCCTTTTGTTACTGCCATATTTAGTGTCATAAATAATATACAGCAATATATTCACCAATATGACGTCACGATGGATTAGGAACTATAACTCATGTCGATTGTTTACGAGCGTGTCGTGATACTCACTCTTATTGGAAATGAAAAACCTCGTCAGAAAACTTAAGTATCCTACTCATTTTTGACATGAATATGATATATTACGATTATCTTTCAACTTTCGGTAAATTTCGATATTGTCCGGTACCTTACGACAAAGGTCGACAAGGTTCGGCAAAGGTTGGCATTGTTCCGAAAAGTGTTAAAATATTAACATACGCTTGGCGTATTAAGAATTTGGTTCCAATGCATTCTAATAGAAAGCAGCATTCGATATTTCGATATTGATAGACACCGTTCGGTAAATTTCGGCAATGTCCGGAGACTTTCGGCAACGATCGTTTAAATTAGGACGAGTGTGTAAGTTTAACACGAACCAAGAATGCGTACTTTCGATATTGTCACGATTTAGTTTATGAAGCATCAACTTTGAGGACAATGTCTTTTAATCTAAAGTACTACACTCTCATAATCGTTTGATTTGACAACTTTGTCTAATTTATTAAGGTACTACCAGTTCTCGTTTGTGATTTATATTTGTATGTTTACATAGGATAACAAAAGTGAAAATACAGTAACATCTCTATTAAGTAACAACCTAAGGTTTGCCATAATCATTCATTTAACAAACGCTAAGCTATCGGGGCAGCAACAGGCTCTCTTTAAAAAGAAAACAGTGTTTTACAGTTTAGCATTGACCTCTCGTTAACATAAATGTTTCTTAAGTAAAGAACATTTTCACCAATATAATTATTTCGTTAGCATTAACTAGAAAATCAGTGGATCAGTTATGTGGGATTGTTTGTACTGTTTAACTTCTGGCTTCTGTGTACCACTGTTTCAGCTGAGTGCTGTCTAGTTTGTCACGATAGGTATTTTGAAATAAAATTGGTGATAGTGATTTAAATCAATGACTGCTTAGGACAGGTGACTATATGCACTGAAATATATATATATAGAACATGTCCGTGTCAAGATGAACTACGTTTGAAGTTACCAATATTGATCGAGAACAATTTACTGTCTACTATGAGGTTTGTTTTCCCCGGAGACAGGTCGATGTTCTTGTTCTATACTCGTACGGGATAATGCTACTAATCGTCAATTAAAAAATAACAAATATAATTAAATATTGAAATTATAATCGGTGAACATAATTAATCATAGACAAACTGGTTATTTAAACCAGTTCGTTCAAGCTTTTAATTGTTACTTGCTGAATAATATCTTATAATTTAATTTAATTGTGTTACGTATATGAACTACATTTGAAATGTTTTCTACGCATGTTAAATAAGAAGTCGGCCAGAAACGGAACTTGCTAGTTTTCCAACCTTGGGCACTCTTCATGTTTGTGGATATGATGCGCACATATTTTTTCAGAAAGGCAGGGAAAATTCCACAAAGTTTGAATACTCGGACGTGAAGGGTTCACCAGTGGTGTTCAGTTTCAGTACGAAATTATCATTGTAACTACTACTTACGACATTATAAGACTGATACATCACAAGGCGCTTCTTGTGAGCTTATTTTCAAGTAAATCAGAACTTGTTATGTTCACCAAACTGGTATGGAAACAACTTGTTTTAAAACAAGTAAAGATTAATTTCCGGGCAGTTTTCTTGTTTTTCTCAAATTATCGATTTGGAAATTCTTACGACCTTTTTATTCTAAGCCATCAATATTATTATCAGGTATAATTCAGACGACCCCTAACAAAGGTTTGACTATTGGGTATACAACGTACATTCTCTCAAGGGCAACAACCTTTGGGAGATGTACATTGTGGTCGTTTTACTGAGGTAATAGCTCTATAGAGGTGGTGATGGCAATGGATACCATCCGAAATGAGCTGTCAATAGAGATTAATATAAGTTGAAAAAAAACCTTGTTTCGCTATCGTCTTTTAGTAAATATTTAGTATGAACTAATAGAGGTTAAATTCATAGTTAATATATGTATAATTTTAGTGAAATGTTGAAGGGGTTGTTACAAGTGCCGAGCTAAGCCTTTATTTGTTGGTCAGCCTTCTGCTAAATAGGGCAGGCATACAGAGAGGTTGTTTCTCCATAGAAGGTTGCTTCGAAGAGGTTGTATTGTAGTTAGGTATATGACGTCCGTACTATTATATGCCCACCTCACCTAATCACATGTCCAATTGAATGGGTTAGGATTTATTACATAACATACGTCCACAAAGTGTATGATTTACTGCTTGAATAATGATCGTACATATTGAAAAATAGGTAAATACTATAAATTATACTATTGTCAAATGCATGTGTATCTAGATATATACGAACTTACTAAACATCCCTCGTACATACTTTCTACAAGCTCACGTCATTACACGTTCACCGGATTGAACGGTGCCGATACAACAAAGAAAATCACTAAAGGATCTGAGATTGACAATAGTGCTTGTGGGATAATTGTTTTAATAAATATGCTGTTTAGGACTAAAAATGAACTCAATGGGGCGAGACACGTATCGGATGACGATGACGATGACGAGGAGTAAGTGTTTGGTCCAGCATGTGGAAACTGTACATTCTAGGTATATGAAGCTGGCAGTTATCTGTTAGCTGTTAACTCAGAAGTTAAGTATATTTTAGTTAACTTCTGACAGAAGTTAACACAGAAGTGAAGTCAGAAGTAAAGTGAATTCGATTTCACTTCACTTCTGAGTTTACTTCTGTGTTCACTTTTGTCAGAAGTTTACTCAATTTCACTTCACTTCTGAGTTCACTTCTGTATTCACTTCTGCCAGAAGTTAACTCGATTTCACATCCATTCTGAGTTAACTTCTGACTTAACTTCTACCAAAAGTTAACTCAAATGGACTTACCTTCTGAGTTAAGAGCTAACAGATAACTTCCAACTTCACAGACCTATACATTCTGCGTTTTTCATTGCATAACCTCCACAACAACACATTTTTGGAATGCATATACGAGGGTTTAACTCAATGATTTGCTTACGTATTTACTTATTTATCTTCGTCCCACGGGGACATAATGCTGTAATGATCTCTCTTCGATTTCTAAGACGGGACATGTTAAAGAACCATTTTATGCAAAAACATTTTGTGCGTATTAGTTCTTTGGGGTTAGGTCACTGTTTGATACTTTGCATACTGGCTACTTGGTCCTGTCATAGAATAATTGCTGCGCCTCTCTTATTGACCGACCCATGTCGGCAAATTCTTATGCTTACGTTCTTCGTCAGGTTGTCTTTGGTCTACCGGGGTTTATTTCATTTCAATTTCACAGGTGATGTCCATTGTAGAACAACATTTGGTAGCCATGTTTGGTCCTTTTTAAACACATGATTTAGCCACACAAGTCTTCTCTGCATTATTGATATCTTTTTGGGGCAGGATTTTCTGCACATCTTGCACATGCATCAAATGCAGAATGCGTCTATTTTTGTCATTCGTATCATTTTGTATTACTATATGACAGAACCGTATAATACAGTGTATAATAAATATAAATGCTCATATTTTACATCGATGTTGAAAAGTTTTTGTCTTCAATGTGCATTGGCTTCATTTCGAAATCGGTCTTCATGTGGCAAAGAAGTTTTCAGCTTTTCAAATTATTGCCTCGATATCTTCCAGAGCTGCATTGTCTTTATTTATCAAGCTTCCAAAGTACGTGAAGTCTTCAATGGGCTATCTGCAAAGATGTTGAACATAACAAACTGTGTCATTCACAGTAGCTCTAATATTATATTAAGGAGGTTTTGTTCTTGCACTGCTTTGACCGATGGTAGAAACGTATTTGATATATAGTTTTCCATGCTCGAACTGTGAACTATTTAAAATTTAAACCGTCTAATAGACAACTTGACGTATTTATCGACGACATTATTAAATATATGTTAAGATTTTATGGCATGCACGTCTACTGTGCCTAACGAATGATCGTATTTGCAAACTATTTAACGAGTTTTATACCATAGTTTACATAGCTGTAATTTTATTTTGGTAGGTTGGACTTGAAGCATGTGAACATGGGTTCATAAAAGAGTAAGGAATTTATACCATGTTAGAGACATGCTAAATGCCACTTAATTAATGAAGACGGAATTTAGACCACATTTTTGTCATGCTGAAGGTCTGTTAATGAGTGCAGAATTTATACCTCGCCAATGTCAGACTAGAGGCCAGACAATTAGTACGGAATTTAGACCACAATAAAACAGTCAATTATGCTAAAGGCCAGTCTGTTAATGCGTTTGGATTTTGTACTCGCTTCAATCATGTTAAAGGCCACTTAATGAGGACGGAATTTAGACCACATTTTCTTCATGCTAAATGTGTGCTAAAAGAACTTCAAACTCGTACAAGCCACGCTGGGATTATGGTTAAAGCCATTTAATTTATGAGGAGGGAATCTATGCCACATCGTCACCATGCTTAATGTATCTTAAATTTAAGGGATGGCAACGAGTACCTGAGTCCGAATATCGATTCATAGTAAAATCAGTTCAACATTTTTAATGAGTGCAGAATTTATACTACGCCATGGTTAAATTGAAGGCCTTGATGGTCATTGAGTCTGATGGTTTTTACCACAATGTTTTTTTTGCGATTTAATGAGTATGTATTATTATATTATAATACGTGCATTATTTAGACTACGCTTAGTCCTTGCCAAGACCAAATGAAACCCATAGAAATATACATTCTGTTAGTACTAAAGATCAGACAATGAATGCAGACTTTATGATATTTGGGTCGTTGCTAATGTCAATAAAATGATTTTTAGTCTGATTAACCGTTTGTTCGTTGTACGAAATGATTGTCTTTAAAAGTAGAATACACGCATTCTTTCTACATTCAGCAGTACACATACCATGTTATAAAAACAAACGTGTTATATATAAAGGTAAATTCATTGCTACAGGCTGGTAAAAAACTGCTAAATGTACCAACTGCATGTCCTCGTTACATATTCGCTTGAAAGATGGTGATTATTGTGACAAACAATGTGCAAGAAATGTTCACTATTATGTCACGTAGAACTTGGCTAATTGGACACGAGCCTGACCTATTGATTAGAATAATTTAACAGTCGATATATTGTCTATGTTTACAACACCGAGTGTATGTTTTCATAATTGATGAGTATCACGATGACGCTCGAGATGTAGTACAAACACAAATATGAAATACCGATATTGCACGATTTACTTGCAGAAATTGATATATTCAAAGCAAGAACCTTGTAATATATTCTTGCATAAAGGTCAGACTCAGGTCAAATTAGCCAAGCTATATTTCTTCATCACACAAAAAAAAAATTTCTTCATCACGTGATATACATTAATCCATCTGAGTATCACCTTGTTATTATTGAAAAGAACAGAACCGTTCAATTTTTCTATACGGGAGAACGCCCTTGTGTAAACATATATTTGTATTAAGCGTATTGTTTACCATAAATGTCGTTCACATTGATGATAAATGCACATTATTCTTACACAAACTTGGTATGGTATGTAAACAGAGTAACCTCCATTGATTCCTTTAGTATAACCTCCATTGGTTCCTAAAGTATAACCTCCATTGACGCCTTAAGTATAACCTCCCTTTATTCCTTAAGTATAACCTCCCTTGATTCATAAAGTATAACCTCCCTTGATTCCTTAAGTATCCACAGAACAGTGGAAGATTGTGTTCAGCCAAACTTTTTCTTCAAGTCGACACCAAGTTATAGACCAATAAAGAAACATTCTAACTTCATTATAATAACTTCATACTAGTATAATGTATATTAAATGTTATGGCTCAGAGCTATAGTTTGACAACTCTTTGTATACACTTAAACGAATTTCTAATTGGCCACCCTAAAAAATATTATATCATCTGATAAATTATATCAATAAATCTTAGGCTGTGTTATTTGTTTATTCCACACACTTACTTATCTATTTCTGGAAAGAAATGGCGTATTCATATACAAAATCATCCATGCGTAACGGTTGGTGCGAAATTGCTTTTTTGCACGTTGGCCTCGTGCACAGCTTGGAATAATATCGTACTTGGTATAAATTGTTCCCTGTATATCGAATTTTCTTTAAACACTATAATTTGTGAAAATGAGCCATATGGAACGCGCTCATGACGTCAGATGCATGCATACATTGAACGAATTTCTGATTGACCAGGTGTTTGTATAAATAAGTTTTAAAAAAATGCTTTTAGAAGAATATAAATAATCGAAGCCCCGATACTGTCCAATTGTATTGATGGAAAATATGTTTCTCGCAGTAATTCGAGCTAAACCCTACGTTATTATAAATATCGCTTTTTACAAAAAGACGTTTTGACGTACATGTCTGGAATTTGGTGCTGGTACTCGTCATTCTAACGGCCTCAGCGCGCCCCGTATTACTTATTCTCGTCAGTATTAATACCTTTATTAAGCCAATCGACAGAAAATACATTTTGACTGATTTCAAAAATCAAACATATCGGGCACGTGAGCCACGTGCACGTAAGAAATTTTGCACTAACTGTTCCGCATGGATGATTTTATACATCCATGCGTTATTTATTTCTTGAAATCGATAGATAAGTGCATGGAATGATAATAACCACAATTTTAGAAATATTGACTGAATATATTGCATAATGTAATAATTCATTGGGTGGCCAATTAGAAATTCGTTTAAGTGTATAGCTACTCTAATCAAAGAAAACACGGGTTGTCGTTAATTTTTGCAGGATATATGGGCAATGGAACGTTTTATCTGAAGCCAAAATATTCAAGCTTTTCAGTTAGATACTTTATGAATACCACCAAAACCCAGTGACCCTAGATAAAGCGTGCTATCTAAGGTCCCTGGTCCGAAAAACATCTGATTAATGCTTCCTGGTTAAAAGGACTATGATGAAATCAGACAGGAGAGGCAGCACTTAACTTAACCAGCCGAGCACAGAAATCAATAGCACCACAACACAACTACACGGAGCAATGCCCACACACAACCCAAAGAAATGATTGATAGTCCAAGTCCCCACTGCAAACTGTATGATGACCCATACTCATATACGTTTGTTCTTTTGATTCTACTTTCAGTTTCAAGCGAACCTATACAGACAAGGACTTGGAGGAGAGCGCGGGCACACACGATTGTAACGTATCGTTCACCAGCACAGATAGCGAAATGACGTCAGTGAACGCGCCAATGGACGCGTCCAATCTGTACAATGAGTATTTTAACGCCGCCGAAGCCGCCACAGAGCGCGTGGCTACACTGATCAACAATGACTTTGAATGTAATGATTTGTTCTGCCAGATGGACATGCTCCGTACATACAAGAACGAACTGGTCTGGAAAGAAATGGCAAGGTATGCTTACAGTTACATTCATATTTTCTTAACTACATTTTTTCTATGGCTAAATAATAATCGATCAAAAATTAGCAACAAGCCAGACATTTTGACAAACCAAAAAATCTTAAATATAACATTATATCTTGTTGAGATTATACATGCTTTCCATGCATTAAATCAAAAGCAGTCTTTCAACACTCTAAACGCGTAGCGTCTGTGTGTGCTGATGTGGTCTGTGTACTGGACATTATCCCGTGACAAATACACTCAAAATTACCTAACCTTATGCTCCGGCCTAGTGCCTCTCCCGATGATATCCCTGCCTTGTGGAGATCACTGTCCACTTTTCTGCGTAAGGCGTTTCAACGCCCCCCTTTATTGTTTTTCACTCACCTTGAGGAATTGAAGGAAGTGCGTTTCTTGCAATGTTGCACTAGGCTCTTCTCAGCATGTATCCGCTCCATTTCCTTTGTTTCGGAATATAATGACTTGTATACCTGGCTAGGCGCTTCTACCATTTCTATATGAAGGGGTTAGTGCAAGAAGGTACCTAACTCCACTTTTGATTAAATACGAAGCATACGAATGCATCTAAACTTTATTTGAATGGTATATGATTGCGACCAGTATAATTTTGAGAAATATTACAATAAACTTTTTTTTAAAAAAACCCTCTTTTCTCGAAAAAGTGAAAAATGGAGCTAGACACCTTCTTGCACTGACCCCTTCATATGACTTTGAATTGTCTATGTACCGCAGTATTCACTAATTACGTTTTCAGATGGATACGGTATGAGGAGGCGGTAGAAGAGGGAGGACAGAGATGGTCTAAGCCACATGTTGCTTCACTGATGATGGAAGCATTACAAGATCTACAGAGTATACTATCTACATGTCCTGTTATCATGAATAGTAGAGCTAAAACTATGGCCGATATTGCAGGTAGGATAAACTACGCTAGATAATTAATAGTACATGTACATCAGCTGGTAATAGTATGAGTTTAGAAAACATATGTCAAAAGTTCTCGAATACATTGATCAACCCTTATATGACAATTTTCTATGGCAACATACATTTTTAAACTAACCATAAAAATGTTAAAACAAGTTCGAGTAAGGTATTGGACTAATACATCCTTGCTCCTTTTGTCAACATTGTTATCGTCATCTTTACAGTGTTTATGGACATTTCCTTTGAATACTGCGAATGTTTGTTTCAATGGGAACTTAACCATATTATATTTTTGTTTGTTTAAAAATGAACATGGAAAGTGAGTTATTGGGTGTAATACAAAGAAGAAATGAACTTATTCATTTGTATCTTTTATTCTATGAACTCATCTTGAGATAAAGTAAACGTTTGCAGAGTCTTGTTTGCAGGTTCATACGTTATTTGAAGAATGCATTATAAACAAATTACCTAACAAATCCTTTTTCAGAGCAAGTAACCCACGAGTGGATAAAAGAACGAGCGATTCTTGCCTTATTGAAGGACCGTTTGGTATCTGTGTTATTACGTCCACATAAGTTTCAGCATTACAAACGAGGAGATAGTAAGAAAAAGAATGCATCATCATCGAATCTGCAAAAGTTGAACAATGGAAACGAGTCATATGTTAATAGTAAGTGTTAAATACAACCTATGTAAATATTACTGAACACCAAACTTTTGCATAAGTCCTAAATTCTTTTTCAGAGGACGTTGCTCCAAATATATTATTTGCATTTTTTCTAAAACTGGTTTATTAAATAAGAAGAAGGTCCAGGGAAAGTCATGTACATTTCTTTCACGTTCTAACGAGTATTTGTCGTTGTTTCAAGAATATCTATTGTTAATAAGAAGAGGTACGCGGATGTCCCGTAAATTACTTGCTATTTGAAGACATTTATTTTGTTGTGCCAACGTGCATAAAATTGTAGAAGGTAACCAACGTATTGTACAAATCTAACAATGCTGTAGTATATGGATAACTCTAGTACCGCCCTTGTTATTTTTATTAACACACACATATGAGACCTATATCGTAATTACTAGTTATTACGGTGTCATGTTAGATAACATCCACTGTTGTAATGTTATGTTATTAAAGTGTCTATATTTTCAGAGGGCTATCAGTCTGCAGATACACTAAAGATACCAAACATGTCTTCAACATGCCCTGACTCCCCTTCACTCGCTCTTGGAGAGGTAATTATTCACATACTGTGTCTTTATACGTTCCCGATCTTAATAGAGCGTATATAGCATATAACATTCTTCTATGGCCATCCATTGGTATTTCTATGAAAATGAGTTTGTGCAGCTTGTAAGACAAAATAAATAACTAAACAATCAATGTCGTTAACGGGCTTTTATTAAAGCCATAACATAATAACACAATATAAAATTGATAATAACACATTTGTCTTATCTGGGACCTAAAAACTGTCGTTATAATATACTTTGGTTCAAAGAATTCGTATTAGTATGGAAAACTGTATTTCACTGTATTCCCTGGTGACACCAAAACATTCTGATACAGGCGTTACCACAAATTAATAAATTAAATGTTATAATCAGTACAAAGTATTGCAAAATAATTAAGTATATGTAAAAACAATGTTTGGTATTTTTGACATATAATCTTATAATTTAACTGTTTGACGACGTACGGTTGTACATTCCAATGAAGTCATAAACTTCCACATACGATCTTCACGAGTTATCATCCTATATGCACAGATTCAGTAGAATGGTTGTAAAGGGATGTCATTTTTACAATGTCACCCGCATATTACAGCAATTATTATTTTTTTATTACAGATGAATAAAAGTTTTATGAGGAAAATTCCAACAGGATCAGAAGTGGTCAATCTACTGGTCGGAGAAATCAACGAACTGGATAAAATCATTGCTGTCTTCGTAAGATTAGAGGTACGAAGAATGTTCAAAATGGAAATAAGCAAAATTAACGTGAACTTACAATAATGTTTTATTACAAGATTAAGACTTTAATGGATTCGTCGAAGCGCTAATTTAAGCAAAGCAATACAATACTGTGACTATAGGACAGTACAGGTACGAGGGTTGTTAAAATATCTAATTAGAATAAACGAAGAACAAAAGAAAGGTGAGGATAGTTCAAAAATTAAAAGTGTATTGTAATGAACAAATGTTTGATTACCGGTAACAGGGTTGTTTAATAAAGAATGTCTGTGAAACAATGAATGACTAAGGTTGGTAAGAGGTAAAATGTTTGTCCCAGAAGTCAATTTATCAATACATAAAATGACAATGTATGACATTGTAGTTCATATTATTTTTCAGGATCCCTGTAACCTAGGCGACATTACGGAAGTGGATTTAAACACTAAATTCTTGTTTATCGTACTTGGACCAAGGACCCATTTAGGACATTGTGCTGAGATGTGTAGATGTATGGCCGCATTGTTTACAGATCAGGTACGTACGGTCGCTAAACCTGGACGATCACTGGCATCAGCTAGGCAGGCACGGTTATTATAAGCGAGTTCTCATTCTCATACACAAACCTCCTGCTCCATACTCAATTTGAAACCCCCCAGCTTCTTTTAGAACTTTGCTTCAAAACCAACACCCACCCCAATGATCTAACTAAGAATATGAACCCCCTATGATTTGTAACCATTAAGGAATTAAAAAGTTACGGCAGTTTGTGTAACTAAGGATATGCTACGGAGTATAAGTTTGAGCCATGAGTAAGTTCTCCAATGTTTATTATCACCGGGCCTGTATGTGCTAGATCGCCCTTTGTTGAGCCAAAGTACACACGGCTCTGTAGCTGAACATTTTTCGATTTTGTTCTTGTATTTGTCCTTTGTGTTTCTTTGTTTGGGCTATTGAGCTCTACTGATTCGGTTGAATGCAGCATTCCCTGTACGAGTTGTAATTATGTTTTTCTTCAATGTAAAAGGAGATTAATATGTATGAAAAGTTGACGAAGATCTCAAAATTACTTTAAGCACCTACTTACAGGGCGACCTAACGTATACGTGTGTCAATGAAAATATCTCAATTAGCCCGTCCAGTGTCCGATTCTCCTAACATCCTAACAGCCCAGGTTACCGTATACGCTGGCCGATACGACACACAGCCAAAGGGGATGCTATTCTGTACGTATGACTTTTTTACTTGGAGTATATGTTATGATCATGTTGCTGATGTTTGCGTGTTGCAGATATTCAGATGTTGTGCATATAGAGCGGATGATCGGATTGATTTGTTGTGTGGAATACAAGAGTTCTCCCTACATCTGACAGTGCTACCACCTGGTGTATGGAATCCTGGCACGAGAATAGAACCTCCAGATGAACTACCATCACAGGTGAGACCACATCGAACCCTAAACCTGACTGAATAAAACTGAGTCCTTAAAGTGTAGTTGATTTGTGTGAATAAGCATAAGGTTTAGAAGGAGATTGTATATTTGTTAAAACGTATTCATTTATCAGAAAATGTTCTAACAATATATAAAATTGTGTCATTTTGAGCCAGAAAAAGTACAGTCATATGTACAAATGAAAGCGAACTGTCCAATACGGTAGCACTGAAAATCTGTTTGAAAACCGGACCGACTTACTATTTTATATAATAGTCTTTTTTTAATTCTTTGTTATCAAACAATGTTAACACGCATGTTTTGCTTAAACATTTTAACGTTAATTGACAAAATTAATAATCAAATACACTCAACCGCTTTAAAAACGCACCACATATGAAATATCGGTTTTAGTGATGAAAACGTCAATTTATGGTTATTTATTTTCTGATTAATAATCTTCAGTCTGTATTCAACGAAGTGTGAGATTTTCATGCCATTATTACGAGTTTAAAATGAATTATGATATTGATAACACTGAGACCCATGAAAGTGAAAGTCACAATTTCAAAAGCAAGTATAAGAGCCCGATACATTGATGCATGCACGTGGTATCTCCTCCTAAAGCATAATATTATTTACGTAATAGGATAGAATTATGTTCGACGTGATATTTCCCACCATTCAAGCAAAGCTTGACTTGATATATAAATGTTATGTGACTATGGCTGTCTGGCTAATACCATACGACCGAGTGCGGTTCATATATGCGCACTATGTGAACCTAAGATGGATTCAAGCCTTATTTAAACTTTAAGGGTTGGTTATGAGCATCAGGCTGTCAGGACATATCCCGTGGTGCTTCTATGGCACCTCAAATCAAAACTATGAAGGAGCTTGAAGACAAAAAGTTGGGACTTAAGGCTCTAAACGGGAGAAAACTCATTTAAATTGTACTAAAATAATTTTCCTTTTTATTGACAATTATGAAAGAAATAATTATGAAAATGCACTAATGTACTTTTGGCTTGTTGATTGACACCCGGCATTATGTTGACACTGTGTGCAGCCATGCGGAACTATTTACAGTGACACAACCTGTGTCATGTTTCCTTCTAGCTCGGACTCAATACCTTTAGCTGGTTTCATCCAGGTCGGTCTTTGACTGTGCCATTTGCTAGGATTCGATGTTCTAAGCCCACATGTATTGTATGGTGGCAGCTGAACCGCCATGCTAAGGCACCGAGGCTCTTTTCAGTTGGAAGCGAAGGCGCAATCATCGAGAACAAATATTCGAGATATTCGCAGCATAAAACTACCATTAGCAAATATTTTTAATGTTGTTTTTTCAATGCGTAAACCAACAGCGTACAGTTTAAAAGTAATCTTGACCACACAGGTCGACGCACTCGAGCTGCACGCGCAAAACATGCAAAATCAAAAAAGTTCTCTGGGCGGGGTATTCCGAATGAAAAATAAATCGTTTTCTTTAATTAGGTCAAGGTTATGAACTGAACAAACCCTGTAAACTATCAACTTTGGCAAAAAATGTATTTTGACAAAATTTTATAATTTTCAATAGTGGTGCGTTTTTAAAGCGGTTGAGTGTATTTCCAATATTCTAAACAAATAATCAAGTACTGAAGACCTCTAAATATTTAAAACCATCTTTGCCAAACTCGAGAGAAATAATTTCAATCTTATGTATGCATGTTTTATTACCTGCAGGATTACAGAATTGCACCTGGAGGTACAACAATGACTAGCAGTAAAAGTGCCGTATCCTTGGTTGATATGGATAAGGACTCAGAAAATGGAAACCAGGAAGAGGAGAGCCACGCGGACCCTACTTTAGTACGAACCGGCAGGTCGGTAGTCAAATAAAAATATTGATTACTGCATTGATGTTGTTTTTGTCAGCAGAAACTTTGAGTTTTCAGCGATTAACTTTTAGATAAAACGTAAACTAGTGAATACAAAACAAACTGAGCCTCTACATTTATTCAAATTTTCACCTGTTAATATTAAGCCTTCTTTCGGAAGAACAAACGATTATGTTCGATCTAAAATTATATTCGTCTATAAATAAGTCCGGTTCTTTGCTTGTAAGCATCTAAACAAATATCCTAAGTTAACGGGTCTCATAATCAAGATCGTCAAGTTTGTTCTGGTTCATTTTTAAAAATATCTCATTAGCGTCATATAATTCTGTGAGTACATACGGTATATTAATTTCAGATTGTTTGGAGGGTTGATAAACGACATCAAGAGGAAAGTACCGTTCTATTTGAGTGACTTCAAGGATTCCTTGCACATACAATGTGTCGCTTCATTCTTCTTTCTCTTCCTAGCAACATTGACCCCTAATGTCACATTTGGTGGCTTGTTAGGCCAGGCTACAGATCAGTATATGGTAAGTTTGCACTTTAATATTTTCAACAACACCTCAGTAGATCAAAAACACCAATAATGCCAATAATCTCTATAACATTGGCAATGACAATAATCATTATCAGAAATAATGTCACTGTAAATGAAAGAACGTTCTCAGTTTCTTGTGGGGACAAATCTCGTAAGACTACAGTTCTTGTTAATAATTGATTGATCCCTTAAATAAGTTTATTGCATTTATTTATCCTCGCCACCGGATAATCCGCTTGGAAGAGGACCCCAAAAGTCTCATCGGAAAGACTTTTAGTATGTTTTGTTGACCAGCCCGTGCTTCGAACCTACAACCCCAAGATCGATAGTCTGGTGCTGTACCGTCTGAGCTTAGCTGACTGACTTAAATAGATAATCTAAATTAAAGGACTATCATGAACGTCTTTGAATATAAAGTAAATATGGTTAAACCCCGTTACGAAAACGCATTGAAAAAATAATAGCCAAACATATGTGTAATTTCAAAGATAATTTGAAGATGTTTCACTCAATATCATGACGGTGATTTTATTCTACAGGGTACTATGGAATGTATTCTAGCCGCCGCTATATCTGGGATATCGTTTGCCCTGTTTGCTGGTCAGCCACTAAATATTCTAGGTAGTACTGGTCCGATGTTGGTACTGGAAGGGATCTTATATCGTTTCTGCAAGTAAGTATGCGTAGTGCATTTTGTATATAATTACAACAATTATTTGCGTCAGGATGAGCGGACATGACATGTCTACTAAAGGTTTACGAAATAATGTTCGCGTATTACTGTAGGTTGTTTGTTAATCGTATTAATTTTTGCTGTTTTCTGAAATTGTCAGCAATACACGTATATTCCGAAAAGTAAGATCGTTGTCTCTTTATAAATCCAAGATTTGAAAATAAATCGACTAAACAAGAACGAGTTTCACTATATAATTGAATGATGAGTTGCTTGGATATAAAGTGTTTGAACCCTGCGTATGTCGTTTTATTATGTCCCATTAACATTTGCTTACCAAATGTTTTATATAGCACCTGCCAATACTTTTGTACCCGTCATGTGTGCCTTTCCAGCTTAGCAGTTTCTATTGAGTACCGTCTTCTCGATTTATTGTTATCTATTCGCCAAACATACTTTGGAGAAGGTTTGATATACGTGCTATTTACTGTTATCCTAACATAACCTCTTTTTATTTTCAGGGACCAGGATTGGGACTTCCTACCGTTTAGAGTCTGGGTCGGCTTTTGGACTGGGTTTTTCATATTACTGATAGTAGCCTTTGATCTAAGTGCCTTGGTACGCTACATCACTCGATTCACTGAGGAAAGCTTCGCCTGCCTGATTGCCCTTATCTTCATATTTGAAGCATTCAAGAAAACTTTTGAAATCGAGAAACATTCCCCCGTCCATTTTCATCCACCATCTTCAACGTCTGGATGTTTTTGTGTTCTTGACAACGCTTCTTCAATAGCATCGACAGAGCCGCCATTATTATCCTCAACCATAAATGACGTCACTACAACCATTTCAACCTCGTTTACGAATCTGACAACGACGATTTCAAATATCACCACAACCGCGTTGCCCAAAACTGGTCTGGAGTTGCAATGTTTGAATCTCGGCGGAAGAATTGCTGGCGGTGAATGTCAAGAAGAATATGTTCCAGATGTGTTCTTCTTCTCACTTGTTCTGTTCTTCACTACGTTCTTCTTGGCTAATGTTTTAGTACATTTCCGACACAGTTTGTTCTTCCCGACAGTGGTAAGTATCTAGGCATGCTTGGTCATGCAACACAATTGATGCTTTATATGCTATATTGAATCTATAAATATATAAATGTAATATCTAAAATATCTATAACATGCCGTCCATTTTGATAATTTATTTAACTAAACACAATAGATAACCAAATTATTTAAAAAAAATAAAATTCTGCATATTCAAGTACATGTTATTACGAAACTTTTCCTGACCTGTCTTGGTTGAAACTTTATATTATGTTATTTGTAGTATGGCGTACAGATGTAGTTGTGTTTGATGAAAACTGAAAACTACGAAATTATTCGAAGACTTATCCACGCGGAGCAGTGGGTACCGTTCAGTCCGATTGTTTGTTTAATACATGTACATGTATCAATTATTTCTTTAGGTTCGTCAAAATGTCAGTGATTTTGCAGTGCTTATTTCTATCATCATCATGGTTGGATTAGATGCCCTCTGTGGTCTACCGACACCGAAGTTACTGGTACCAGAACAATTCAAGGTCAGTAAAGATGATATAAATATAACATTGTTTTAGTACTTTGATTTGATTCTAGGTCAGATACTAAGTACATTTTTGTCTGATAAAAGGGAAGTAATTGAATTGATAACACTGACAAAATTGAACAAATAAACGAGGAAGCTTACTTTTGTATTTTATCCAATTATAATACATTAAATTTCGCAAAATATGGTGAAATTGTTGGTTCCTAGTAGAAGAGTAAAAAGGTATGCATACTGGTTAGGATACAGTACATGAAAACTGGCTTGGTGAGTTGAAACAAATAAACACGTTGTCGTTTAATGTAGAGCTCAAGTCTTAATAAAACATTTCCTTTTCTTTCACCAGCCAACCAAACCCGGACGACCATGGTTCATAAACCCTATCAGTGATAAGAACCCATGGTGGTTAATGTTGCTAAGTTCACTCCCAGCCCTCCTAGCAACCATTCTTATATTCATGGATCAACAAATCACCGCCGTCATAGTGAATCGTCGAGAAAATAAACTAAAGGTATGTGAAACTCTAATTGTGTGTTTTTATAATGAATTACCATCTGGTGTTTTATTAGAATCGTTTCATGTTTTCTGTGTGTGATTTTACAATCGACTTAGACCGTTGAGAGTTTTGGAATTTCGGGTCCCCCGTGTCAATTTGGCCATTGATCGCCGGCATCGAAGGAAATGATAGTGTTTCCGAACATACTGATTGGTTCTTTAACATGCCGGGGTATAATAATAATAATGACTTTATTTTACGAGGTTAACACATTTGCATAAAAAAACATGCCGGGGTATAGCTTATTGTATGTTTGCGTTCGTCTTCTCCATTATTTCAGTATTGATAAGTTGCTATAAAGATTGTCATAATCGAACTTTTTATTGGCGTTTGTATACAAAATCCTGCATTTGTATGTATTGTAGAATAAACGTTGGAAGTAAACATTGACAAAGATGACACATATTGTGATATGTTAATTTATATTACAGAAAGGATCTGGCTACCATCTGGATATGTTGGTTGTGGGTATATTGGTTATCGTTCTGGGGTTGCTAGGGTTACCATGGTACGTGGCTGCCACGGTAACGGCTTTAGCTCACATAATGAGTTTGAGAAAGGTATCAGAATGTACGGCTCCTGGCGAGAAACCCGTCTTCCTAGGTGTAAGGTAAGTTCCTATACATATTGTTAACAACTTGTTAATGCTTCGGTAACACTTTGACATGCAGACAGTGGCGATTCCATGCATCATACGGCATTGTGTAAAAATGTTTTGTAATGTGTTCATGCTGTTTGTCAACGGTACTTTTGACGAAAAGTAACTGTTCTGTTCTGATGAAATTGCTCAGCGTGAAAATACTTATTTGTAAATATAACCGTTTGATAAACTGAAAGGGTATTCGAAAACATGTATAAGGTTTATGCTTTCAGAGAACAGCGAGTGACATCTTTCTTAGTTGGAGTATTCAGTGGTCTGGCTGTGCTTATCACCTCCGTTCTACGCGTAAGTATATTATTGCTGTAAAACGTTAGCTTTGCCCAATCAGATCGGTATTCGCTTTAGTCCACTGCATATTCATATTTAAAAAATATTGGATTCCGTTTTTTACGCGTAAGTTTATTTATTTCTGAATTACATTATCTTTGACTAGTTCAGTTCAGTGGTGTTCAGTTTGTCGGTATTCTACATTAAGTTTTGTATTTCACAAATATGGGACTTCCTTCTTACACAAATTAAACATTCAACTTTACAGAAATCCAGCATAAATACTGGTGTTGACAAATAATCGCTGACCCACGGCTGATCCCTCCTTGTACCGTAGCTCTTGTGTCCAGGACATTTGATGTATAAGCGCATTTTCGAAAAACAAACAGAGGAAACATAAATACAACGTCAACTGTATCTAATTTGAGCTAAAATTACTAAACTGTTTTGTGTTTTCAGTATATACCTATGCCTGTATTATATGGAGTGTTCCTGTACATGGGTGTGGCTCCATTGGGTGGCATGCAGGTAGGGACCATTTGTGTATTCATTAGTCAGTCATTTTAACCTATGTTGCTTATGTTGACTAAACAATTTCGCGTAACCATGAACGTTTCTCTTTAAATATGATTCAGTATTAAGGCACTGATTGTCTGTGGGTAGTCTAAAGATTATTGCTTATGCATTCATTTTTGTATCGTTAGTAGGGCTTAACATAAGCGTGTTGTTGGACTTATCACACTCACTTCGATTCAGGATGAAGCCAATCATTATTACTGTCATGTGATAGTTTACCAGTGCACGCTTGTATGAGTAACTTCATGTTAATGTTCTCGTAGACCACCTGGCCCCGATATCCAGAAGCATCTCAAGCAGAAATCTCATCTCAAATTGAGATTTTGCCGAAATCAGAGTTTGAATTTCTAATAAATCTGGAGATAGAACTCATTAAAAATTATCGGATTAAACAAAGAATATCATTTGCTGTTTTTATGCCAATTTTGTGTCCATCTCCCTTGGAAATTATCCAAACAACAATAAGCAATATTTGAGATGAGATTTATCTCAAAATTGAGATGCGTCGGGTGATCGGGGCCTGATTTCCTACCCGAAACACACATACGATCTATATCTAACTTAATATTCCAGTTGATACAGCGTGTCATGATCATCTTTATGCCAGCCAAATACCAGCCAGATTATTCTTATGTTAGGAATGTACCAATCAAACGTGTACATATGTTCACTGCCATTCAAGTTCTTTGTCTGGCTGGACTATGGGTGGTGAAAAGTATTAAGAGCATTTCAATCGCATTCCCTCTTATGGTGAGTACCTTTAACCGTTTGTTATATAGCGAGACATTGAAATATCTCTAAGAGGTATAATTCTGAGTTTAATTTAGTACTGAAGGAACTGTCATCTGACAATTTTGCTACAAACTTTACCCAGTTTAGTATTACATTATATGTGTTGTGGTATTGAATGGTAATATTAGACTATATTCATTACATAGGTTTTTTTATTTATGCTGTTTATTCATTATGCTTAATGGTAACAATCATTTTATTTTTTGTTTATTCGTTATGCGAAATGGTAATACTCATTTTATTTTTTGTTTATTCATTATGCGAAATGGTAATATTCATTTTATTTTTTGTTTATTCATTATCGTTAATGGTAATATTCATTTTATTTTTTGTTTATTCATTATGCGAAATGGTAATAGTCATTATATTTTTGTTTATTCATTATTAAGCTTATCGTATATTTCAGGTATTGATTATATGTTTTGTAAGAAAAGCGTTGGATAAAATATTTACTCAGCGAGAATTAAAATGGTTGGACGACATTCTACCTGCCACAGAGGTGAAGAAAGAAGACGCAGAAATGGAAGTAGAAATGAAGAAGGTAGAAATGGATGAACCTGTACTTATCAAGGTCACGGTAAGTGTTTGGGTCAAGGTCAATTGTATATACTATCCGACAACCACCAGGATACTTTTTATCAACAAACGTCAAGTAAAAAAACTACAATTGCTATTGCAGTTAATATTATACTAATACCGTGTTACTGTTGATGCTGCAAACGGCAACACTCTATTTTCCTATTGGCAACCATGTCCTATAAACACACGAGACTCAAACCAAGTCAATTGAAAGGTTCGTTTGGTACCATGCAGTGCATAAAACTTATATGACTATACTTCAAGAAAATGAATAGTTTAAGAAGTTTGCATCAAAACCGACAATAACTTAAAGGTCAAATGACCTTATTAAGAAAATAAACCCCATATTTTATGTTTCAATTCAGTAATAAAAAAAAATTAGCAGTTTTTATAAGTCCAATTGGGGTATAAATTGTGAATATGAGTATGGAGTACGTTACCTAATGTTTATAATCATGGACCCTGTTTAAAATGTAACATTCGTGTGTTGCAGACTGACATAGACGATGACCATCAACCACCAAAGGCGATGATAACAAAGGCTTTGTCCGCACCGGAAGCAGAAAACGGAGAAGTTCCGAGTCGCGAGGCGCTTAAACCTAGAATGAGCCTCACTTTCATCTGCAAGACGGATATTGATCGAATTAAGCGGATGACACCGGAAGTCGCCACTGACAGACGCATGTCACTTATTGCAGCCAATGAACGAAAGCGATCTATCGGGTCGTTGCCAGGACCGGCAGCCAACCGTCGAAAGTTCTCATCACCGTTGATGCTTGCAAGAAAACTGTCGGTAGAGCATTACGCAAGCCCATTCCACCCACATCCTCCATCGGTAGAGGAACATAATAAACTGAATAAAATGTTATCACTACCGGCGACTATTGCCGACGAAAATGAAAACGAAGACGGCAACGATCCGGACACAAAATAATTAGTATTTGTTTTAGGTTGAAAAACAAAACTATGCTCAATATAAAGGAGTTTTCCATGTAAATAATATAATATTCATTGCTTTATAAAACACATATCAATATATAATACAGAGTATATTTGTGTACAAACGTCAGACTTTGGTAAGAAATGTAGGCGCTGTATATAGGGACTACTTTGTAGTACGTTTGTATGACGTAGAGTCTGTGATTGATTTTGGTGCTTATACGTATGTATTTCATTTTTGTATTCTAACGCCAGAAATATATTTTGGCGGCATATGTAAATTAATTATTATTTAATCATATTTTGATATTCTATTTATGTGACGAGTAGAACTACCAGTCTAGACCCGTGGCGAATACTTAGTGAGGATGCTATAGAGAGATATTTGTTTCATACAAGTTGTTTAACTATGTAATATTTTGTTATGCAAATAAGTGTCCAAGTTTAGTTTGGTTCCTGTATTGGAGACCTAATTTTATAATTTTCAACTTTGTGTAGCACTTGGAACATTCTATACTTTTCATTGGGTAGAATTTAGAGGCTCTTGTTCTACGTGCACCTCACAGGACAACACGTATCGCTGGCTTAGAATAGGTAGGTCCTAAATAACGACCTTATACGGCTGATACATATTTGAAATTAACATCAAAATGCGCTACTTATGCGCCTCAAATGGAGCCTATGTTCATGAAAATCGGAACTTGTCATGTTGACAAAATTTATGTTTATAAAACTTGTTTTTCCTTAAGTAATGAGTAATTTTAGACAGTGTTTTTTCTTGTTTATCAAAATATTGAGTTTCTACTTAAGACGTTCTGATTCTAAGCCAGCGATATGGGCTTCTTTTCTCTACTTTTATGTTTCTCATTTTCATGTTTGAGCATTAAACCCATTACCCGACACAAAAAGGTAGACATATACCCTTGGTGTTTGTACCTCAAAACCTGAGCTTAAAAAGTCCGAACACGCTCACTTTGCTTCATAACAAAACTACTGCAAATATGTACATCTTACGGAATTCTTTGATAACCAATAGCCAACTAACAGAGTATTTAGATGAATCCATGGCATTATTATGAACCGGGAACTACAGACGCTGAACTAAATATATTGGGAACTAGAATATCCATGACTTTTAGTTCAACCGACCACGAAATAATACTGTTAATGCACAGAGAAAAAAATTACCATGACCAGAAACCAACCAATTATAGCTTGGCCAATTTGACACGAGCCTGACCTTTTGATTAGCATAATTTAACAGTTGATATATTACCTACGATACAACACCGATTGTATGTTTTCATAGCAGGTGAGTATCACGAAGACGCTCGAGATGTAATGCAAACAAAATTTGAAATACCGATATCGCACGATTTGCTTGCGGAAATTGATATATTCAAAGCAAGAACCTTGTAATATATTCTTGCATAAAGGTCAGGTTCAGGTCAAAATAGCCAAGCTATAGTAAATGCTAATATATGAACGCAATTGCACGGTTTCATCGATTAAAGCGAATATAGCTATATCGGAAGATATTTTTTAAAAATATTTCAAAAACTGAAAAACAAATATGCTTCAGTTTTAACAGAAACTCTCCCTGTGATTTTTTTTGACATGCGAACTGTTCATTTTCATACGAAAGTGTTCTATAACACCATATGAAACTATAAGAATCGTCTTTTTTGACGATTGAATCAAAGTACACGGAACCCAAGTTTTAATTTTGGTAGTCTAGTATCATACTAAAAACGATGCAAGTAATTATTTTGACATTGAATGACTGTTAGAATATAGCTCTATACGTACACTTTTATAAACTGGCATGAAACAAAAATGTTCGGACACTCCTTCTCTCTTATTTACCACGAGAGAGGGAGGGTCAGAAATATTTGTTTCATGCAATTTTATTATATCGATGAAACCGTGCATGTGCATGAACGTGTTATCTTTGGTACTTCTTTATCTGAATTAACCTGTTTTGTATTTTATCGACCAAGTTTATAATATCATATTAATTATGAATGTAACTTGTTGAATAAAATTTATTCCATGTACACTTGTTGTTAGTTGTTTATTATACGGTTCACTCATATTCGGTTAATTTGCCTCGTTAATATATACCTTTATGCTCCAGGGTACTGTTTTATCAACAGACTTACGGAAATCGTAAACTTACGTTCAAATTTAAATTCTGTATATTTCTTTAACAACTGCTAAATGGGGACATACTGTTTCAAATAATAATTTAATATAGTGTTTGTTAGGAGTTCATTAACTGAATCTTGATTCGTATTGCAGCTCCATTTATCACGCTTCATAGTTGTAAAAGTATCATAAAACATTAAAATTTGATCGTAAGTTTAAGCTTTTCGTAAAAGCATTGATAAAACAGTACCCAGGGGTTGTATTCACAAAGCATCTTAGTGGAAATCGTAGATGTTTTTACTGAATGTTGCACATATTTCCAAGTTTATGCAAAGGTGACCTTGATAGTGTAGAGACAACGGTTGTGACCAAATAACGAAACAAGTATGCAAAGCTGTGATTCTGACCTCGGGAGTTAACAGTCAAGTTGCTGACGAGAAGGACATACAGCAGACAAAGTGATCACTTTTTTAAAATGTCCATGGCCTTCAGTTTTCACCAACGTTGTAACTCAAAAACTCAGACTTAAACTTTATATTGCCAAATATTCTAATTGCTCTAATTTTGATATAAATGGGAATACATGTTCAGTGATTAACAACAAATAAATCAAGATAAAATTCCACACATTTTAAAATACGATTGCAAAGAAATGACAGGGATGGTAAGTGTTGTCAATCTAAAGTCTGAGTCTGAGTTTTAGAATAAGTGAACATGGCACCAGATGAGCTAAAACATGAAACTTATTTCAATGATGCATTCGAAAAGAAGTTACAGAACCAATAGAAGAAACTTTCTTAACTGGACTGAAACAAACTACAAGAACTTATACGAGTAAGCACCGATTTATTGCGACTTTCTGTCTTATCTTTTTGAATACTAGTGCATGCACATTTATATACACATGAATTACATAGAAATATAATCGACATGCAATGACCTGGTCACGATTTCCAGATGCATCTCTGTGAGTCTCAATTAGAAAATTGCTCGAAATGGAAAGTAAGGTAATATGATTTTCGAGCTGACGAATTTTAAGTGTTTTAAATTGAGAATAATATTTCCATGATTTAATATAATACTTGTAATAAAATTATTTCAGTATTTCTTGGACATTAACACAAAGACGCCTGACAATATAGCTCAGACATAGATGCTCCGGGAGGTCGGGCTATGAGAAAGCTTTGTGGCGACACAAACATATATTTGACCTTTGTGTGAAATATACATCAATATACATGAACTACAAGTAGTAACCCTTACAATAGAGTGTGTATACAGTAGTTGAATTTATACCCTTGTTCGATTTAATTTATAAGAAGTCAACTTATGTGGAGTAACTGTTTCCCTTACAAAACTTTCTCTGATGAGCCAACATACTGCGCGTCGTGGTAAACCTTATCGTGCAAAACTCGCATTGAAAACGTTTCTCTGCCATTTTCTTGACAGTTCGTTGTTTGCCTTTGACACGGCAGTTCGGGTCATACAATGCCGAGCTGGAATCCATTTTCTCTACAACGAGATGCCTCTGCATATGTCGCTGTAAGCCGGCTTTCGTAGAGAGGGTTTGGTTACAAATATGACATTCAAATTCTTTAGTGTCTTGGTGCGTTTTAATGTGCTTCTTCAGAATATCTCGTGATTTGAAGTATTTTAGACACATGGTGCACTGGTGTTGTCTTCCGTCTAAATGGATTTTCTTATGTGCTGTAAGACCAGATTGGTCATAGAAAGATTTCTGACATCCAGTGTGCTCACATACAAATGTACGCTGTCGTGTATGTGCAGTACGGATATGTCTTTGTAGATGACCAGACTGTTTGAATGATGCTGTACACTGTTTACATTTATAAGGTCGTTCACCCGAATGACTATACATATGAACTCTCAGAGTGTCACTAGCCGTGAAACACTTGCCACATTCTGTACACATGAATTTCTTTGAGACGGTTCCATCTTCGCTTGCGTGATGAATATCCATATGTCGTTTTAGGTTGGTCAGAGTGTAGAACTTTTTTGGACAATTCTCGCACAGGAATCGGTCACCATGTTCTACTTTGACATGTTTCAGTTTTTCGCTCAAGGTATCAAACTGTTGTTTACATTCTTTGCATTTCAATGGTGAATGTGTTCTTTCGTGTGACGATAGGCTCGCCTGATCATAGAATGATTTCTGACAATCAGAGTGCTTACATGCAAACTTTCTCTGTCTTGTAGTATGTGCTATACGAACGTGTCGTTGTAGATGACCAGATTGGGTAAATGATGCGATACACTGCTTACATTCATAAGGACGCTCGCCGGAATGAGTGAACATATGAGTTCTCAGAGTGTCATTGGCAGTAAAACACTTTCCGCATTCTTTGCACATGTAATCCTTGGACAGAGAACCGTCAGTACTTGAATGATTAATATCCATATGTCGCCTTAAACTAGACAGAGTGCAGAACTTTTTTGGACATTCCTCACACAAGAATCTGTCACAATGCTTCGTTTTAACATATTTCAGTGCATCCTTATATATAACAAACTCTTGTTCACAGTCCTGACATTCCGATGTTGAAGAATCATTGATATTGGTTGGTATATATTTCTTGTTATCAGTAACCGGTGCACCGTTCTCTAAACAATTTACATCGTCATTTGTGCTTTCATTCAAGTCACATTGATCAAAAGTTCGTTCTGTATCATTTATAACGCTAGCAGTGTCGTCATTGCTTGTATCAATCTGAGAAGGTGAGTCATTTTCAAGATCACGTTCAACCTTAACTACATTATCATCTCCAATAGTATGCCCCACGTCTTCATTTTCATCTACGTAAATATCAAAAGCACCTTTATTGCAATCAACGACATCATTGGAAACATTTGTAGAAGTTTCTTTTTTACACTTGCCTGATATATTTGAGTCCCTTTTACTACATTTATAATGTGTTAACATATGTTGTTTTATTGAGGACAACATGTAAAACGATTTATTGCATTTGGTACATTTATATTTGCGTTGGAATTTTGCAGCAGGTTTTGGAGGATGTTGCTCCTCTTCTGTTAGTAGCGCACTTTCTGATACAGACCCATCAACAACTTTTGTATATCTATTACTGCAATCACTTAAAAGTTGTCCGTCGCCTCGTTTATCTGCTTCAAGCTCATCAAGGTTGACTTTAAGTTGTCCATCCGCTAGTGGTGCATCGCTCATACCATCAGTATCGTTTGATGTGGCTTGATTTCTTGTCTCATTTTCTTCACTATGCTCAACAGCATTCGTTTCAATAGTATCTTCATCATAGTCATCAGTATCACCACCGTAATCATCCTCATCATTCACAACAGTCTCAATTCCTTCAGGAATCTTTCCAGCTCTGATGTCGTCATGGTTATTGTTGGTTACATCCTGGTATTTATGATGTTTTATCCTCATATGTCGGTGGTATGATAAGTAGGATCTAAACAAATCACCACAAATATTGCATGGTTTCTCTTCATCTAATTTCATATGTTTCCATTTGTGATTATCTAGGTGGTTGAGGTAGATTAGTTTTGAAGCAAACATTTTACCGCACGTGTCACATTTGTAGACATCGTTCTCACCGTTCGGATGGTATCTGTAGAGATGCATCTTCAAACTCTTCAAGCTAGCATATTTAGACATGCAATAATGACATTCAATGTTTGTTTCTTCCTCCGGAGATTTGTCTTCAGTATTATGTTTTACAAACTTTTTGAATGCATCCTTACAAGTCACAGATGCATCATTGTCTCTGAATTTCTCATTCGTTTTGTCAACGTTTACATTACCATCAAGGCGAATCTCGTTTATTTCCACTTGCTTAACATGATTTTCATGAGACGAAGATACTGCTGGTAACACTACACTAATGATATCATGGCTACTTTCATAAACGTGTTGCAATTGGTGACGAAGTATTGAGGTAGAATTGCCAGTATTGCCCGTATGGTCCAACTCAGTCGTATTTGTAAAGTCATTTCCATGATCATTCGTCCAATCGGGGTCTTGACATCCTTTCATTGTATCAGTGTTAGAGGACGGAAGAAGGTTATCTCCGTAAGACCCATCTAATTGAATGTCCTCATCAACACCAATATGTGGAAGAGTCTGGATATCTTGTCTGACGTTACAGGAAGCACTAACTTTGGTGACCTGACCTTCATCATTATTTTGACTAGCTTGAATATGCTGAACTGTGTGCATACCACCTGTTACAGTATCACATCTTTCCGGATTTAATGCTCCATCATCGTTTCTGACACCAATCAAGTGTTGAACTGGTTCATTTTGAGAATTATCTATCTGCTGAAAACATGCTCCGTCATTTTCAAGTATAACTTCCTCAGTATCATCATCTACATCATACATTTCCTTCATTTTCAGTTTGTCATTTGGAATTGTTTTGATATAATTAATGCATCGGTTACCTGAGGTATCGTTATCGTCTAAATCATTTATATCATTTATATAGCTAGCACTAACTCCATCAGCAAGATTATCAACATCAGAAATGTCACTGTCATCAATATTATTGGCGCCATTGTTACTACTAGCATTTTCATCTGATTCGCCTTCACTGACTTTATCAATGAAATATTCTGGATCTATAGTTTGATATCCTGGGCTAGGATACGCAGTTTCCTCCGTTTGTACAGCAACATGGTCAGATTTCTCACTTGTTTTATTAGATCCCAAATTTTGAGTTGATGATTTTGCCTGAATTCTGTTATAATTTTTCAGAAGTCCTAACCTATGTTTTCTCATATGTCTTTGTAACCCGTTACTGGTGGAGAATCCTTTGGAGCACATGAGACAGAATGCTACCGGAGCTGAAATCAAAGCTTTCCTATTGGTTCCCTTTTCATGTACCTTCATGTGATCATCTAACGTACGCTTCCGAAGAAACTCACGCTCACAAACTTCACATTTAAAATCTTTCTGATTTGAATGCATTTTCTTGTGAGCTTTCAGACTTGACGAGTATTTGAAAGCTGCACCGCAAATATTGCACCACGCCGACGCTTCATTCTGGTGAACTTTCATATGAGCTGAGTAACCTTCTAAAAGAATAAATGCTTTTCCACATACATGACAGACGTAACGACACAGACCTGAAACATACAACAGATTGATACAATACACAGACCAGTTGCCAATTCCATGAGCATTTGAATCAGGAATGAATATCTGACAAACAATTTTGTTTCAAAGTCTTTTAATTTGGTAACATATACTTACAAGAGCACCACCTTAACACAAAACTTAACCTAGGAATTTACTAAGTCCAAAAAGGGGCAATAAATCACGTAAAATGCAGATCAGAGTTATGGGTCTTGCTTGACATGGTAAGGTGTTGATGGTGAACAAGTGAAAAAAGTTTCAAAGCAATAGCTCACATAGTGAATGACAAAAGTGGACATAAAGACAAAACTTAACAAAGGAATTTGCTAAGTCCAATAAGGGGCAATATTTTTTACAAAATGCAGATCAGAGTTATGAGTCTTGCTTGACATGGTCAGGTATTGATGGTGAACAAGTGTTGAAAGTTTCAAAGCAATAGCACAAGTTTACATAAACACAAAACTTAACCAGGCAATGCCGACGACGATCAAGTGATGACAATAACTCATCTTTTTTTACAATAATTAGGGCCAGTATTCAAAAAGCATCTTAAGTGAAAACTTAAATATTTTGACTTAAGTTAAAATATTCAGCTGCCCATATTTCAAAAGACACGAAAAATAGCCCATGTTTTCTATATGATTACTGTAGTTCTTTCATAATGCTTCTAAACAATGTTAATAATTGTTCATATTAGTTTTCCTGTTTAGCTGATACACTTAAGGAAAATTTGAGATTTTAAGAAAATTCTAAGTTTTCACTTAAGATGTTTTATAAATACCAGCCCAGATGAGCAAATAATGGGCAATCAACTAAATTGTGGTTGGCAAATATGGCAACAGGTTTCTATTTATGGGAAGTTATGTCTGGTATGTGCAGTGAAAAGTGTTAAGTAAAACCAACATAAACTTTTGGATGTTTTAATCAATATGGATGAGAGTTAGAATTTCTAAAAAACTTGGAAACCTCAGATATTAACAAATTAGGTAAGAAATATACTGACCTGTATGTAAATGTTTATGTCTAGCTAAGTTTGATCTTCTGTTGAAGGATTTGTCACACTGAGTACATTTATACTTTGTGGTTTGATCATGGTCCCTCTCATGTGCTTTCAGCTGAACATGTGTCGTGAATGACTTAGCACATCTAAATAGAAAGTGAAAGTATGTGAGGTTTTATTAATTTTAATGCTTGACACATAAATGATATATAACATATTCAAATAACCATGGGACTGAATTCAGAAACAGACTTTTAACGGTAAAATGTTATTTGAGATACATATACAAAAAGGTGAGGAGAAACTTATTGATTTTAATACAAGTTGGTAAAGTATACAGTGAAGACAGGTACATGTTTTTAATAAAACTACATTGATTAGATCAGGCACATATTTTCACTTCATATTATTTGTATGCTGTTTAGTAAATTTATGAGAAAATTGGAAATGTGAAAATGATATTTTAGTCTGAGATAATTTGAGATTCAGGCGCAAGATCGTTTGCTAATAAACATTTCAAACTTCAATCTGGAGTAAAAAATAAAAGTTTTAATCAAGCAAATAGATATTATCATTTCTTTTACCTGGTACAGTAGTGTCGTACACCTTTATGTTTCTTCTCATGAACACGGTAACTACTCATACTGCTAAACAATCTTCTACACACACGACAAACAATCACAGGGTTTGTGGCTTTACACTTTGACTTCATTTTGTATCTGCTACTTTTCTTTGCTGAAATAAATGGACATACTATTAGTGAGTTCTAAGTAACCGTCAGAATATTCCAAATAACTTTAAATGAAACATCCAGGAGTTTGTTTGGCCGAAAGACTTTGGTGTAAAGTACACCATCGATGTTGCATTGCCTCACAATTTAGGCTATATTCTGAATAATGAAAACATATTTCTTAAAGTGGACCTCCAATGTTATTTTCCATGATGAATCAATCTGATCAGGTTTTACTCTATTAAGCACATTTGTAACATAATATTTGTGTAACCAAACAAAGTACGAAGAATTTAGCCAGATCGTTTTTAAAATAACATATTACTCAGTTTTGCATAGGCATTATACATAAATTGACAAGAGCAAATTGTGTTATATTCAGACCTTCAGTTTTGTGCTTGTATTACACATTGAGCATCAAACTATGAATCAGTGTTTAAGAAACAGTCAGCTTGGGTAATAAATACAGGAAAGATACTAAAAGAAGGTCAATGGTTGCATAAAATTCCATGTATTATTCTAACATATACAAACTACATTTTTGTGATCTTACCACTATTTAATGGTTTCAGTTTATCTCTGGTGTCTTCTATAGCTGCCTCATTATTTGATCCATTAATTGTGTTGCTATCATTTTTATGAGTTGTCAAGTGTACCTGAAATCAAACCCATATATATCTATCATTCTTCTTTCCGCCTTTGAATCCTAAACACATCCAAACCTCAACAATGACAAGGATAACGTCAAGTTACCATTACCACGTGTCCTTAACCCTTAAAGGAATAATGATACGTCCATGAGTGTCCATGAGTGTTCGGAAGCATGATGGGATCTATGTATGTAATTGAAACATTGAAAATTGGGAATCATAAGGAGGCATATTTTACATAAATTGTAACTAAAATGAAACACTGTTAAGTAACAATCACAGGTAACTGAAACATTGATAACGAAAAAAATGTTTTTTGTATTTTTGTTTTGTTTTAGTCCTGATCAAAGATACAGTTGCCTGTGGTAATGATTTCAACTAGAACCATCACTGTCGTGATCAGGGCCCTGTCATTATCAGGGTGATGCAGCTGGAGTAATATAATGTGCCATAGTTTTTTAGTTAAAAAGGGGCATAAGTCAGTCAAAATTTATTAAAGGTAGAGTTGTTGCCCTTCCTTAAGAGGTGTGTATTGTCATTGTCAATAAGTATTGCAAGTTTCATTTGAATATCTTGAAAAGTTTTTGAAATATGGCCAATGTTAAAGTTTTGAAGTCGAAAAAGGGGCACAAGCCAAAATTTATTAAAGCTAGAGTTGTTGTCCTTTGCTACACATATGCATATTGTCACTGTCAATATGTACAGCAAGTTTCATCTGAATATGTGTAACGGTTTTGAAGTAATGTAGAAAAAAAGATGAAAAATGAGGGAAATTGTAATTTTACAAAGGGCCATAATTCTTACAATATGGAGTAAAATAACTTGGCATACAATAGTGTATTGTTGCTGTGACGTTATGTTTAAAGTTTGAAGTCAATACTTTAACGGTTTGCAAATTATTAAGAAAAAACATGAAAAATGTGGACGGACAGACAGACGGACAGACGGACGGACGGACGGACGGACGACTTAAACAAAGTAAAGGGGCACATTTTTAAGGGCCATAATATAAAGGGCCACTGAATGATGTTCCATTTAATAAAAGTAAAGGGGCACATATAAGTAAGGAGCCATATTCCATTGGACGATGTCCTAAATGGCCCCTAGAGTAATTTAATTTGTTTCCACCAAAATGTACTTCTGTGGCTAAGCTTTCTTTTTATCTGTTTGAAATTTTGAGAAAAAATTATGCTGAACCTTTTTATATATATAGCAATATTGTCTAGTAAGCAAACAAAGGTTGTTCCTAATATTGCTATATATGGATTAAATTGATTCATTTACTCTGCTTCATTTTTATTCTAAGAATTTTACCCAGGAATGCCATAGTCATGACCGATCCCTTTTCAACTCAAATCTCTTCCACAGGAAAACTGATCCACATTTAGGCATTTTCAACACAAAATTATTGGATTCAATTGTTTTTATATACAGCAGCTTATTCTGGTTTATAAAGGTTCAGCTTTGTTGCCAACACAATGACACACTCGAGTGACCCCAATCTTATTCTCATTGCAACATATTTTTCAGTCAACAAGATCTCTGTAAGTCAGATTTGTTTCCTCTAGGAGGCATTACTTCCAAACCATGTGAGAAACAATGAGTAATAATGAGATGATGAATATATTTTTCAATCAAGTTTATTAATTTCAACCAGAAATTTGAATTAATCAAACAAAAACCATAACAAACATTATCTAAACACAAACAAGAGATTTTGAAGGAAGGTATGCTCCACTATTTGACAAGAAGTGAACTCCTCCCCTGACACTGTTAAGCAATGGTTAAATTTGATGAATATATATGTCATTGACAAATTCATGGGATATATTTTAAGTGGAAGGCTAGATGATACTTTATACCCACTTGCAGTTTGGTAATGATTTAAATAAGATAAAATTGCCAACAGAATTTATGTACCATAAAGTTGAACCTTGTTAAAGGTTGGTTTCTTCAAATCCATAAAGATGACCGAAGAAATGAGGTAAGGGCAATTTGTGTTCCCGAAAATAATATGCAATCGATCCCTGCATTATCTACCACAAGATCCCATGCGTAATAATTGCTACACATGCTATATTTTAGTAACTGTAATGTTATTGTTTACAGCGCTTATGGAATCCCCCATACTTGGTTTAAGATTTCTTTCCAAACGGCATTATCAATTTTGCGGTACTTGTATTTTGGCACAATTTATGTATACAAAAAATCAAAAGAAAACATGTGCTTTTAATTTGTTATTGATATTTATGTAATATAAACAAAACCCTAAATGTAGCTAACCTGGTCGCGTAGATCTAGGAAACCCCTATGATTATTAGATTAATCATGTGTAGTAATTATTTGGCAAGGAATCTTACAGCAAGTAATCTTGGGCTCCACTGCTTATTATTTTCGCGAACACAATTTGCCATCACCTTATTTTCTTGGTTGTCCTTATGGATTTGAAGAAACCAACCTTTATTAATAAATATGCAGTATAGATAAGGCAGTTATCTTCTGATCATTGATTGATAGTACGAGTAAGATGATTGAGAAACAAGAAAGTGCTGAAAAACTAAAATTAACCAGACGCTGTCACCGTCACATTGAGAGATCACATGGCATTTGTTATGGTAAAGTAGGTGACAAAATCCAAAGTACAGAACAAGAAATGGTAAGTTTTATACTTTAAAATAAACTTTGTTAAAACTTCAGACGCCAATTTTCCAGCCCACACTTTTCTTGACATTTTGCAGTTAATGCCTTTGTGGTTTCCTAAACAAACTTTCAATCGAGACCACATGCCACATACTTTCGATTGAAACCTTGTGACAAGGTGTTTGATAAAAGTACAGAGAAATTATTGATGATACTATATGTCAGAATGTCAAGAAAAGTGTAGACTGGAAAATGATAATAAGCGTTTATATAAACTACATGTAAAATGTAGAAACTTATGATTTCCCCTTCAGTGTACAAGATTTTATCGCCTACTTTATCATAACAAATGTCATTTGATCCCGCACCCCGACAATGAATTGTACAACGTTTCTAATAATTCTTTGAATAGTGGAGCAAAAAAAACCCCAAAAACACAACAGTATAGACTCCCATGCGGGCAATCCTAATACAAAACATGAATGAAATCCTGGAAAAATGATTCATAAGCTTCAATCACATTTTGGCCAATCACAAACACCCCATAATGATAAAATGAAATTACATAGCTGTTACTATATTCTCAAACTGTATGGTGCTCAATATTTTTCAAATTGAATTACAGCAACGTAGTCATTTACCCATTACCACTTAGAAATATTTTTAAATTTTGGCGAACGGTGTAGATCCACATCAGCCAGCACATCCGTGCAGTCTGATCTGGATCCACACTGGTCACCAACATGTAAAAACATGTATCTAAGTGGTAATTGCTTAAGCACAAACAATGCAGGAAAATATGATAGAATTACATTTCTTGTATAGTGTACTCATTCATCGAGGGTGATAATTCTGCAAAATATTACCAAGAATTAGATTTCTTGTTTTGTGTGCTAGCTCTCATTTTCATCCTTCTCCAAAATTATAATTTTTTAAACATTTCCGTTGAGCGCTGTCTGAGTTATGCTCAGAAAAACATAACTTTCAATACAAATTTGAAGTAAATTCTTTACGGCGCCTTTTCAGTTTCACCAAATTATAAGCCGAAAGTTTTCGTTGTACTTACATGATGTTGCCTCTGCACACACAATAATCATTTAGAGCCAAAAAAATGGTTGCTAACTAACAGGAAAGTAAACCAGACAAATTTAGTCAGTAAAAATCTTTCATGACATTTGATAGGCAATAAACAGGAAGTTATTGGTTTGACACCAACTTTTGCAGTCTATAAAACCACCAAATGTTTCAAATCCCACACAATTAACTCCATGTTGGTAGAAATCATATATGTCATAAAAATGATCATGACAATATTGCAACACCTGGCTGCATTCATAATCATCAAAACAGAAAAGAAAAGCAACTGGAAATTCTGCCATATTTACCTATTAAAGATGGACCAAGAGCCTAATATTTAAACTTAATTTTACTAAATATACTGAATGAATTATAGTTTAATAAAACTATATAAAACTAATATAAAAAAAATGTAAATAAGCGCGTCAATAAGAAATTTTTAACAGAAATGTAGATCTTTTGACTAAAATAAAGTTGTGCAACAAAAAATAAAGATGTTGAACTTCTTTCAGTCCGTTTCATTTGTCACTAAGTTCTACAGTTGAAAAAGTTTACTCTGTTTAAAAAGTTTACTCTTCTTTTTGAAAAGTTTAAATTTAAAGATTTCATTTTGTGACGAGTAAAACAAAACGAAATTTGTTAATTGAAACTACACCTGTAAAAGATAAACAGCTTGACATTTTCATTTTGATCATAAGTGACAATGCTAAGTAAGATGTTACTTATTTCATTCACTCGGGACCATGCCATTGTAACTATTTGAACCCATCAACAAAAATCCACCAAATATATTTCTTCGAATATATTTCTTAATATTTCCTCATATAGTCAAGCTAATAAAACTCTATCTGTCTATATAAAATTTTCTATCATCCATCTTGGCGGGAAATCATTAAAGTGGCTCTACCTTAAAACATAATGTAATGAAAAATGTAAGAAATACAATTTTTTATAACACCAACAATTCGCATTTCTAAAAAAATTCTATCTCAGATATTTCAAGATTTTTTGGAATTAGCAAAAATATATTTCTCAAAGTTTGCTAAGGATCATGTGGTATTTGTTTTCTATATTTAATGCCCTACATCACATTAAAAACACGCACAAGTCATCAAAATGATTTTCTCCATATTGTCGGAATATGTAACATCTTCAGCTGGTTCTGTGGAATCATAATGGCAATATCAGAATTCAAGTGTTTTTTTTCCAAGCACTGCTTCAAGTTGCTAAACAGTATATTTTTTTTATTATCATCTTACTTTCAAAATAAAAACACAAAACTTCACTGATCATTATCAAACTTCTGTCAAAGCACAAATTTAGAAATCATGCTTTATCTTTGAAATATACACTTTCAAATTTACACTTCAAACATCCGAGGTCTATCATGGAACTGAGATGTCACGTGTTCCAAATGACTATATTGTCTTCTCATGTTCTTCTCTTTCCTGTTTATTTTCTTGCCTTAATGTTCATAGCACTGATTTTTTTCATTATAAGATCTGGTGATCTCCTGTGTAAAACACCCTTTGCAATGATGCTTTGTTTTACAAAACTAGCACATTGTTGTCTTGAAGGTGTTTTCCCCTGGTCCAGGAATTTTGCAGCGTACCGCTTGATTTCGTCTACTTCGTCGTCTGTCCATCTCACCCTTTTTACTGGAAATTATGAAAGAACTAGTAAATTCATGACCTTTCAGTGAAAAGCTTGAAGTTGTACCATTTACGAATAAAGTAACATCTACCATAAACTGTAAAAGGTCGCCAAAGCTTGGGCAAGAAGTAAAGCTCCCATATTCTTTGAATAGTTGAGCTAAAAATGCGTTAAAACCAAGTCAACACTGGTGTCCTCAATTAAAGTAATAAACATATGTTGTCTAGTCAGGCAACAGAAAAAAGCACTGGTGTAATTTGAATAACTTGTCAACTTAGTTTTAGTCTACATAATGGGCATTACCTGGCTTTTTCACACTTGTCCCAACTTCTCCAATGTCGCATGAAACTTCATCCAGGTCCACAGTTTCTATCAAATATAAACAAGAGGGCCATGATGGCCCTGTATCGCTCACCTGTGTACACTCGCCCTAAAAAGACTACTAGGAGATGCTACACACCAAATATGTAAGCTAATTTGACCCCCAGGGTCATTATTTGAGCAAACTTGGTATTAGTCAAATGTGCCCCCTGGAGTGTAAACAAGGATTTTCTAAGATTTGACCGGATGACCTAGTTTTTGACCCCACGTGACCTATATTCGAACTTGACCTAGATATCACTGAGACAAACATTCTGACCAAGTTTCATGAAGATCAAGCTTCAAATGTGCCCTCTAGAGTGTAAACAAGGATTTTCTAAGATTTGACCCTGTGACCTAGTGTTTGACCCCACGTGACCCATATTCAAACTTGACCTATATATCACTAAGACAAACATTCTGACCAAGTTTCATGAAGATCAAGCTTCAAATGTGACCTCTAGAGTGTAAACAAGGATTTTCTAAGATTTGACCCTGTGACCTAGTGTTTGACCCCACATGACCCATATTCAAACTTGACCTATATATCACTGAGACAAACATTCTGACCAAGTTTCATGAAGATCAAGCTTCAAATGTGCCCTCTAGAGTGTTAACAAGGATTTTCTAAGATTTGACCCTGTGACCTAGTGTTTGACCCCACGTGACCCATATTCAAACTTGACCTATATATCACTGAGACAAACATTCTGACCAAGTTTCATGAAGATCAAGCTTCAAATGTGCCCCCTGGAGTGTAAACAAGGATTTTCTAAGATTTGACCGGATGACCTAGTTTTTGACCCCACGTGACCTATATTCGAACTTGACCTAGATATCATTGATACAAACATTCTGACCAAGTTTCATGAATATCAAGCTTCAAATGTGACCTCTAGAGTGTTAACAAGGATTTTCTAAGATTTGACCCGGTGACCTAGTTTTTGACCTCACGTGACCCATATTCAAACTTGACCTATATATGACTGAGACAAACATTCTGACCAAGTTTCATGAAGATCAAGCTTCAAATGTGCCCCCTGGAGTGTAAACAAGGATTTTCTAAGATATGACCGGATGACCTAGTTTTTGACCCCACGTGACCTATATTCGAACTTGACCTAGATATCATTGATACAAACATTCTGACCAAGTTTCATGAAGATCAAGCTTCAAATGTGACCTCTAGAGTGTAAACAAGAATTTTCTAAGATTTGACCTGGTGACCTAGTTTTTGACCCCACATGACCCATATACGAACTTGACCTAGATATCATTGAGACAAACATTCTGACCAAGTTTCATGAAGATCAAGCTTCAAATGTGACCTCTAGAGTGTAACCAAGGATTTTCTAAGATTTGACCCGGTGACCTAGTTTTTGACCTCACGTGACCCACATTCAAACTTGACCTATATATCACTGAGACAAACATTCTGACCAAGTTTCATGAAGATCAAGCTTCAAATGTGCCCCCTGGAGTGTAAACAAGGATTTTCTAAGATTTGACCGGATGACCTAGTTTTTGACCCCACGTGACCTATATTCGAACTTGACCTAGATATCATTGATACAAACATTCTGACCAAGTTTCATGAAGATCAAGCTTCAAATGTGACCTCTAGAGTGTAAACAAGAATTTTCTAAGATTTGACCTGGTGACCTAGTTTTTGACCCCACATGACCCATATACGAACTTGACCTAGATATCATTGAGACAAACATTCTGACCAAGTTTCATGAAGATTGAGTCCAAAATGTGACCTCTAGAGTGTAAACAAACTAATTGTGAACGGACGACGGACGACGGACGACGGACGACGTACGACGGACATCCATCGATCCTAATAGCTCACCATGACCACTTCGTGGTCAGGTGAGCTAAAAAGTTGTCAACAGTCTTTGGACTAAGCACAAGCCAGAAGGCCCATGGATAAGCATTTGTGCCACATGAAATTTGAAAAATGTATGTAGTCTGGCCTAAAAACTATTTAGCCATTACAATAATTTGTGTATAATTCAGGCTTTGGTCTTTTAATTTCTTGTATCACAGTTACGGTAGGTGTCTTTTCTGAACAAAATCTGTGAAGGTAAATTGTTGACACCAAGAGGCACCAATTTTCTAAAAGGGTAAGTGAAGGGGGCAGTGTCTTATTTCACAATGCAGATAAGCTTGATCTACAAGAGTCTAGTGTGAGGTAACTGGACAGACAGTGTGGTAACATCCGTGCGGGTATCAGATACCGGCACGGTTGGGCATGTACAATTTAAAACTGTGTATATTTCACCTGTCAGTTAATGATGAAAACAGGAAGACCATGCCCAATAACCAATCAACATTTTAAGAAATGATACAATGCAGCCTCAAACATATGAATAAATATTAGATGGGCTTTGGTGCAAAATAGATAGAGAACAAAACACCCGGGGAACCGATTTATCTCTCGGGAGCTACGCCCCCTCGAATAAATCGGATACCCTTGTGTTTTTGTTCTCTATCTATTACTTATTTCAAAGGCTGGAACAAGAAAGCCATAATGAAACTTTTTATTATAATTACCCCTAGCATCATCACCAAAACAATCCTCCTCCAGTGATTCATTTGCTGGAGTGCTGGTGGTATTCTCAATGGTCGACCTAGCCTCATCAATCTGTGTCACAATGTCTGAAATCAAAATATCTAGACATTGCGAAAAACAATTAACACATGCTTTTTTCAGGTGTAAGCTAAACCATGTATTCGCTACTATTACACATGATTTTCACATGCTTCCAGTTCAATGAACTATGACATATGACAGTGGGTAAGCTTGTAAAAACAAAAGGTACATATTTCATTTGTGGCTTTACAACTGCTAACATATAACCATTTGGTGAATTATTTTAATTTTTCACTGAAACAATGCCATCAAACCACAAATGAAAATAAGTTAACATATCAAGTTAAAGAATTCAATATTGACACAACATTGACAACATTTAAGATGCCAACACATGGTCAAGTATTTAGTGAAGCAGAAAAGTTTCAACTCACCTTCAAACTGGATATCTTCCAGTCCTTTCGACTGGAACTTTGAAATCAAGTTCTTGTCTTGTAGAAGAAGGAGCTTCCCTAGCTGTATTCGTTCCACACCTGTTTCACTGGGCAACTTTGAGCCAAAACAACCAGTCTTGTTCTGTGTTTGATCATGAACCAATTCTACTTTATCCGTCTCACCTGTTTCTGCGATACATTCACTGTCCTCAGTATCACTAGATTGAATGAACCTGCCCATTTTCAGTTCAGCTACATTATCAACTGTTTCACTTGGCAACTTTGACCCAAACCATCCAGTCTTGTTCTGTGTTTGATCTGGAACCAATTCTACTTTATCCGTCTTCTCTGTTTCTGCGAAACATTCACTGTCCTCAGTATCACTAGATTGAATGAACCCGCCCATTTTCTTTTCAGCTACATTATCAACTGTTTCACTTGGCAACTTTGACCCAAACCATCCAGTCTTGTTCTGTGTTTGATCTGGAACCAATTCTACTTTATCCGTCTTCTCTGTTTCTGCGATACATTCACTGTCCTCAGTATCACTAGATTGAATGAACCTGCCCATTTTCAGTTCAGCTACATTATCAACTGTTTCACTTGGCAACTTTGACCCAAACCATCCAGTCTTGTTTTGTGTTTGATCTGGAACCAATTCTACTTTATCCGTCTTCTCTGTTTCTGCGATACATTCACTGTCCTCAGTATCACTAGATTGAATGAACCCGCCCATTTTCTTTTCAGCTACATTATCAACTGTTTCACTGGGAAACTTTATGCCAAAACGTCTAGTCTTGTTCTGTGTTTGATTTGGAACCAATTCTACTTTATCCGTCTCACCTGTTTCTGCGATACATTCACTGTCCTCAGTATCACTAGATTGAATGAACCTGCCCATTTTCAATTCAGCTACATTATTAACTGTTTTACTAGGCAACTTTGAGCCAAAACGTCTAGTCTTGGTGTTACTGTTCTGTGTTTGTTCTGGAACCAATTCTACTTTCCTCTTTTTCTCCTTTGGGTCTGTATTTGTCATTTTTAATTCATCACAGACCCAGTCAATGTCATTACGTAGGAATTTTAGCGTTGATGTTCTTTTTTTCTTCAAAAGGACAGCTGAAAAAGAGTAAAGAAAATTATAACTTGTGACAACTGTATTAACTGCTCCGACAAAATGATTATTGTTGATGATGCAAACATGGTCACTTAGCGGAGAACTTTGTTACAAGAAACATGAGAGGGCCAGCAGCCCCCAATAAGTCTAATAATATAAAATCACGGGCCACTGGCCCTTTAATGTCTTTAAGTATAAAATTGCATTGTTAAGAAAACCCTCAAAGATCAACAGAAATTATAGGGCCACTGCCCAATTTCAAGGATGGTAAAAAATCAAAGGGCCAGTGGCCCTCTACTTAGTCTTTACAAATTTTTTATTTCAGTCAGATCTTGAGATAATGGGTTAAAAGAATAAACAATTTCCATTGATTTGAAAATGTTGGATCAAAAGTTGTTAATGAAAATAAAGGGCCACTGGTCCAATTTTTGTGGTAATAAATCAAAGGGCCACTGGCCCCCTATCATGTCTTTAAACAATAAGCAATTGTTTTTGAATTTAAACCTTTGATCAAAAGACAATAAAGGGCCACTGGTTAGGTCCCTTTCAAAGTGTGGTAATAAATTAAAGGGCCAATGACCCTCTGCTTTGCTACTAGATAGTGGAAACTTTAAACTTCAGAAAACCTTGTAACAAGAAACATTAGAGGGCCAGTGGCCCCCAACAAGTCTGACATAAAATCAAAGGGCCACTGGCCCGCTAATGTCTTTAAGCACAAACTTGCATTGTTTAGAAAACCCTAAAAGATCAACAGAAAATATAGGGTCACTGCCCCATTTCAAGAATGGTAAAAAATCAAAGGGCCACTGGCCCTCTACTTAGTCTCAACACATTACCACTGACTCAAATACATATTTTAACTAATTTGCAAATAACGTAGATCCAGACCTGCATGCACATCCGTGCCATCTGGTCAAGACCTGCACTGTTCGCTATCTGATTCTTAAATAATTTTCTGACTTAAAGCATACAGCGGAGATCCTGACCAGATGACTTTTTTTAAAATCTATCCATCTGGTAATGGGTTCAAAGAATAAACAATTTCCATTGTTTCGAAAACATTGGATCAAAAGTTGTTAAAGTAAATAAAGGGCCACTGGTCCAATTTTTGTGGTAATAAATCAAAGGGCCACTGGCCCTCTATCATGTCTTTAAACAAAAAGCAACTATTGTTTTTGAATTTAAACCTTTGATCAAAAGACAATAAAGGGCCACTGGTTAGGTCCCTTTCAAAGTGTGGTAATAAATTAAAGGGCCAATGACCCTCTGCTTTGCTACTAGATAGTGGAAACTTTAAACTTCAGAAAACCTTGTAACAAGAAACATTAGAGGGCCAGTGGCCCCCAACAAGTCTGACATAAAATCAAATGGCCGACATTTATTAGGCAACAATTTCGGTTTTAGTGCAGCTTTAATCAAATTGTTGCTTCAATCTGGAATAGCCGAATTGAATCTTAACTTGCAAGCCAAACTCCAGCTTTCACTGGTCCTCCAGGATTTTAACTGGCCTCGGGCCAACGGACCACCGTTAGTGTCGAGGCCTGGTTTTTACGATGCGTCGCAGTTGTCGGGATGGAATATTCTTATCAAATTCTCCATCGATGAAAATCGGCGATATCAATAAGTTTTTAAAATCGCCATCAATTAAAATTGTTTAAGGCTGAAATAATTAGTTTCATGATGACATAGATGATTTTGATCGGCATTTGCGTCGAATTTTGAAGATGGTCTGCAAAAATATTTTTTTCACTTTTTTTTGGAAAAAAATTCTGTCAACGGATTTTGCTATGATAATCATCCAAAAAATCATATCAAACGAATGTTTAGTATCTCTCCACTCTCCAGATGGTTCTCCTTCATTAGTGGGAAACAAATTTTATCGACATTTAGTGGTAGAATGACCAGATATCCAAATAATATATTTTTTGTGCCAACACTCCCCCCTGTTTACATTTAATTGGCACTGGTCGAGAGTGGTCTGGGGAGAATCCGAGACAGATTCAAATATAGACTTTGAAATTAATGTTTCGTGAATTGTGATATTATTTAAGTAATAAGTATATAAATCAGGCATTTTAATTTCTGTTTGTTACTGTGACATGGGCCACCAGAACCTCCAAAATTGCACCATTTCACACCCCAATTTGATTTTTTTTTCGAAATACGACGGGAGGGGACACCCATCCCGTACCCACCCCGTTGCGCTTGGACAATTTTCTGGGGAAAAGCCTGCGGTCTGTGAATTAATTATTTCAACTTTGGAGCCATTCGGGCTCACTACTTTGGAAATTTCAGTAGCCGAAAAGAAAAATTAAGAGTCCTGCTACATTAAATATTCTTTGGTGCAAGAAATTTTTTTGAGCCCATCAGGTTCATAGCTTGCTAAATGTAGGAGCCCAACCAAAATCTGCATTATCTGGTAGTCCCGGGCTCTCAGACTACTGGTTATTTCGCAGACTGTTAGCACTTGCAGTGTTGTGCCTAGGCCACTTTCTGTGGGGAACACATGACCCCCAATTATTTTTTCCGGTTAAAAACTCAAATTTTTAATGATCACATTAATAAAGTGTATTGCAATTTGTTTTGTATCCGAATCATGATTTAGACAAAATTATGTACACTAACTTGCAAAGTTCTGCTGTAACAGCTCAATATACATGAAATGCTGTGGTAGTCAGTACCTTTGCCAAGTTTAACAATAATTATGACATACCAGCACATGATATAGCCTAAATTCCATGTAATTTAGCTGTTTATATTGAAAATCGCAAATAAAAGCGCCACTTCCGCTTTGCATAGAAGCTCAAAGAGCTAAAACTACCGAAAATGAACTAAAGTAGCAAAAAGTTCAATTCAAGTTCAAGTTCAAAAAGTTGATTTTTGGGGGACAAGGATGATAAAAAGTGCGGGATTCAAGCAATGGCGAGGTCTTGGCACAACCTGCCACTCGCCATTTTCCCGATAAACATGTAGTAGTATCTTCCCTTTGATTGTACTGCTAAATGTCGGTACTCTGTTCGCGGCAGCCATTTTTTTTACAAACACTGCATTATTTAGGCTAATTGACCGATTTTCTAAAAAAAGAGGAAACAAACTTTAATATTCCGTCTCACCTTTACTGAGATCCAGGTTATTTGAAGAATAACAATGAATGAATTCTTTAACAAAACTCCTGAAAAAATGCTTTGTATGCTTCAAGGCCAGTTTTGCACATCACAAACGCCCCATAATGTTTAATTAAAATTAAATAACCGTTACTATATTTTCGAACTGAGTAGTGCTCAGAATATTTAAATGGGATTGAAGTAACTGCCCTTAACAGATCGATATCATTCAACACAAACAAAGCAGAACAATTGCCAAAGGAATGCAGTAATGGCGGCATGTTTTTCGTGTTAGTTGAGCAGGTGCGAGTCCAATCTGATTTGATTTGTCTGATTTAAGGGGCGTTTCATTTGCTATCAGTGCGAAGAGAGAGCAAAACAATGAAAAAATAACTTAAAACTAAAATAAAAATTAATAATTTTACAGAACAAAATCGATTATCCTACCTCGTTCATCCGTTTCCTCTTACTCGCCATCTTGATGAAAATAAAGAAGGGCGGGAAATGAACCGCGAAAATGACGTCAGTTGTTGACATTGTTGCCTTTTGTCTGGCTACCTGCCCCTGGTTGCTTCAATTATCTATGTAAGTCGGGAACCAGACTATGTTGCCTTATGGGTAACCATGTGACTATGAGTTGTCTATCTTGGATAACTCTGTATTGCTTACCACTATAATGAGCTCGACAGTCCAAGGTTGGATAGTCCAATGATAGACAAGTGAACAAGGGGCCATTTTCCTTGATATATATGGACATATTCCAAATGGCCCCCTGTACCGTTTTCAGTGAAAAAATAAGGGGCCATGGCCCTTTACTTCAGAATGGCCCCTTGCTGTTACACAGACATCTAAAAAAGCCCCTTGCTTCATTTTAATAACACGGACAGACAGACAGACAGACGGACAGGGTGATTATTATAGGGCACCTGCAAAAAATTTGCAGGGCCCTTATTAACAATAAATCTCTTTCAGTGACACAGTGTTCAATAGTCATTTGCAATCAAATCCTACTGACATCTCCTGAATAATGCAATAGCGCTATAAAATATTTAATTGGAGAACTCATCTAACTTCAAACTACATCTAAAGTACTGTATAACATTGTCATTGGGATTATTGTTTGGTATGTAAAATATCATGACAAAGACAGACATCCCTGAGTGTAAACAGATCAATACCAAGGGGCTAGTTCAGGCACCAGCACTTCTAGGTGTCATATTGGAAATCATAATAAGCCCCTGTCATTTATTTAAATGAATCATATTTAAGTTACAAACATAATTACTCACATCATAGGAACTCTTTTTCTTGAAGATCTTTCCACAAACATTACATGTGAATTTATCTGCACTGGGGTCATGTTGTCCTGTAGATTTACTGCGTTTGTCAGCAGATGCTTCAGCTATAATAACCACATGACAATAATTACCGTAAAATCATTTAATTTCAATGGGACATAATTTTGTGTTTTTTTTGGGAAACAACCATATAGTGGGGACGTAATATCGAGGGTTAGTATATTCACTATTAAAAATTCAGATATTATGGAATCATTAATATTTGTGGAGTATTTAATTTCGTGTTTGAGATAACCCACAAAATCCATGAAATTATATCCCCTTCAAATATTAATGATTTTACAATACAATGTATCATAATATATGTCAGTGTTGTAAGGGAGGTAACTTGTACAATAGTTATAATACTAATGACAAAGTTATCTCTTTTTCATTCCGATTCACACAATAATATTAGGACTGGACGATTACTTGGTTAATCGAGCACAATTAGATTACAAAGTTTAACCGGTTCCAATTAAAACCGCTAATCGTTCTAAAACAATGCACATACTAGAACGTTAATAAAATGTATATTACTGCATGTATAAATTATATTTATGACGCTTCATACTAGCATGTGTTTTTTTATCAACAAACAAACTGATACAAAGGCTCGAGTTGCAGGGATAATCTATGATAAATAAATCTACTTGTGGTCGTATTTATAATAATAATTTAAAAATGATACTATTTACATCGGGTAATAAGTCATATAAGAAATTTGAAAGCTGTTGAAAGTACTTTGATAATATATATCCACTTATTACCCGATGTAAAATATGGTTTCCAGGAAGGAATTATCATTTTCAATATGGCGGTCAAACCATTAACCGCTTCGATTCAGTTTTATACTGACAATTAACTGGTTTCAAAATTTTGAAATCGTCCTAAATAATATATACTTACAATGTAAAGAGTTTTCATGTCTATGTCGATGTCCAGACTGGTAGAATCGAGCGTCACAATACTGACATTTATACGGCTTATAGTCTGAATGTGTTCTTTTATGCACCAACAATGAATGAGCAGCAGTGTAAGATTTGTCACATACGTCACAGTAATGTCTCTTTCCAGCATGTTTACCCATGTGGACCTGCAACATAGAACAAATTCTGTTATACTATAGAGCTTTTTCATCTAAGAAATATCAGCCATTCCAATATAATGGAAGACAAGTATCCACCAAACATCAATTTATCTCTGAATCATATTCATAAGTAGGACTGTAAGGGTACACCCCGGTATATGAAACGCCGCGGACTTCAGTCCCACACGGTTCACAGTACAAGACTTCTTAATTTAGGTACGGTTCGGTATAAGTTTTTATGCCAAAATAGATATTCAGAAAACGAAAACGTCTGCTAGCCTTCTGATTATGTATAACTACCATGTATCACTTGTTTTTATGGTATCCATTTAAAATAGTTGACAGGCACAAGATAATTGCTGTTATAGAAGCAAATAAAGCAATAATTTAATTATCAGTTAAAATTGAAGCTGCATTTAGAAAATATTGTATGGTACTGAAATATACCGAACCGTTAGAAAAATTAACGGTACGTATCATATCGTGAGGTGAGCGTACCGTTACACCCCTAGTAATAAGTACAAAAATTGATATTTTGAGAAAACAAGAAAAAACTATGCGACAATTACACTTTAATTACAAGTATGGTATTGGTAATTTAAAACAAGTTTATTTTCTACGAACAAACATACAGACTCACTAAATGCCTCTGCTGATCCCACTGCATCAGCAGATGCCCCGGCATTAAAAGGATATCATCAAATAATTTCGCATTCATCAATGCAACTGTTTCCTCAAAGAGTATTGCACTGGGAATTTGAATCTATGAGAGTGATCACCCAGACATTGCGTAATATCGCCGGACCAACAGTTTTACCAAACACTTGAGTTCGGTCTGATGAACTTAAACATGGAGCTTGACCGAATGTTTGATGGCAGAAAATCTGTCCTTTTTAGGAAATTGACATATTGTACCATTTCATGTAATATTTAAGTTTAAAATGTGAGCTTATCTCTTGCAAGTTGGAGTGATGTTTGCTTTGAAATTGAACATAAAAAGACATATTCCATTGATTTTATCAGGGCCAAAATATGGATATAAGACTTATCTAATTTTGGACTGATTTTTTTTTTGGTCCACTACTTTTCCAATTTGTGCTGGACCGAATGTCCGGTACATGTTTGCCAAGTTTTGAATGTCTGATCACACATACCACCCCTTATTAAACATATGCATAGTATCCACCATTATATCGGTACCTTGTAACTAGAAGTCTTCTGAAACCACTTGTCACATTGTTTACAATAATTTGTTTTCTTGTCATCTGGTTCTGACATTTTGATACCATCTACATATGCCGACAGGAAAATCCAAACGGTATCGATCAATTCCTTGCTGCTAAACCAGGCTATAAACAGATAAAATAATTGCATTACTACAAACACCCTGACTCGCATGCCACAATCAAACTACAAACGGATGCAATCCTTGAATGAACACTCCTTGAGTAAGTGTAGTCGGACTAGTCCCCAGTGTTTCATTTTGGTTTTAAAAACTATCAGTATGAGTCTTTTTCCGTTGAACTTAAAACAATCAACGAGTCCCACTATTTAAGAATTAAGTTTTTTTCAAATATAATGAGTCCCCGGCCAATTTTGAGAGCTAGGGACTCGGGACTCGCTCCAAAATGATTCACGGGTCCCAAGGGAGACGAGGACACAAAGACTGGATGGCGGCAATTGCATTTCCACAAATTTACAGCAACATCTTAAGTTCAAGATGGCTACATGTTTAATCTAACAGATGCATGAAGAATTCTACTGACGTTATAAACGCTAATAAACAAAATGATACATTTAAATACCAGTGATAACGTCAAAAAACATACCAAAATTATTTCCGGAAGTTAGATAATTTTATAAAAGGGAAGGAACTCTCTTGAACTAATAACAGCCAACACGAACCGTACCAGTCCGTACTAATTCCGTGTAAAATTATCAAAACGACTCCGGAGCAACTTATCGAACTGGCCCTGGTTAAAATGAGCAAGCTTTCTTTGCTGTTAACGATAACAATCGAGCTCTTGAATGCATTTATAAAAAAACCCAAAACAGTAAATAAAATAACAGACTTGTTCAAGGAGTATTAAAAAAGTTTGCGGAAAAAAGCTCTGAATGTTTTTATTAATACATGAACTAACTTGTCTTGGTGAAACTTGTGTAGACAATAGATTCGAGTTTTAGGCTACAAAATTTAAATGCAAAAACATAAAAATCTTTTAAAATAATTACTAATTAGAACTAATACCTCAATGTAGCTACACAGGCTACGGAGCGGTTGACCAAAACCATGGCCCATACTCACATAATGTCATCTAAAAGTAGGTTGTATTCAAAATTATAGATAAAGTACAGAAAATGAACTAACGTTTTGAATCCATGCATTAGCTTAGCATTTAGAACGCTATCCATGCACTTTGGGAGATTGTCAGGTTAATTCCTTATCAACTGTATTAATTAACTGACGCGCCAATCATATCTGCTACGGATTCGACCAAAATTGTAAATAAAAGTTTTATAAAAATTGAAGAAAACAGACACCAACCTTTCACGTTTGATACGTCCGCAATCTTGGGATGTCCCATCCGGTTTGCGGAAAATTCCATTCTGTACTAGTACACGGCAACAATAACGTTCACTCTACCACAAAGCGCTCTGTGGACAACGCATCCACCGTAGAGTTAGTGCTGAGACAATAAAGAATTCAAGCGACCTTGAAAGCGAGTGCATAAGTTGAAAACCCAGACCATTTGGTACACATTACCTTTATAACAGTCACTCAAACTTATGAAAAATACTTATTATGGTATATTTGTATGTACAACTACATTATTATATGAATTATACTTCTCGTAAAACTTCTTAAAACCTTCAAATTCCATGAAGAGTGTCATCTAAAGAGGAAACATCAAACGCAACCATAATTTGAAACAAGATGGCGGCATATATTTTTGGACTATGTTTGCAAGGTGAGTAGTGAATTTAAACATCTTACACACTCCCTCATATGGTAGTCAAAACGTGTTTTCAATCAGTACATTATTATGCCTGTTTGGTACGTATACTTTCTGTGAACATGAAGACACAAATTTTGAGTCGAGCGCAAGGTGCGATGGTGTATTTCACGTTACTGAACAGTTTTACAATTTTATGACCAATTCTTAGTTATTATGTAAATTTAATATTCAAAGTACATACTTACATGACATATTTTACAATACATGTAGACACATGGAAGTTGCTGATGTTGATCATATTTAAATGATTTGCCAACTATATCATGAATTTGTGCATCCGGCACACCGAACATCATACAATTGTCTTCATCTGTTGTTGCGAGACGTTGTAACCGGATGGAGGTAAGGGGAATAAAAGTCTTATTGTTCCCCCCAACTTTTTAAACACAACAGCTGACCAAAAAATAACTTACCGTCCAAGTTAGTTTTAAATGAATTAATATAAGAAATAAAACAATACCACGCTCTAAGGTAATATTGATAGCGCTTAAGGTGTTGGTCACGCAATTCAGTATCCTAATTATTCACCGCCCGACCATTTTTTTGTCATCCATGATTAACAGAGTATCATTTTGCATTTTGTTTGCATCTATACTCTATTTATTTTGCAATCGGTAATACCAATATAACCTTAATTTTGCCAATAGTATGTTTCCTGACGATTGACAAATGTGACGCTAATTTGTAGTACAAAAGTTAAAAAGTCACGAAAACCATAAGGGAATGTTAACTTTGTGAGTTTACTTTGTTAATGTACTATTGGGTATATCATTCGTAATGAAAACACGTAGATTGGCAATTGAGTCATGACGTAAACTGAAAGCGATGTTAGTAGATCGTGATATCAATTTGTAAAACAATTTAAATGCTTTTGTTTCATACCTTTATTCGATGATGTTATCAAATTAAAGTTGTGGTGCGTTATTATTGATTACAAACAAACTCCGTCATGCCAACATTATATGGTATGTCAAAGATTTATATTATTTTCGAACATCAAAATGGCAACAGAAAAATCATGATAATAATGAAAAAAAAAAGTTTTAGATCACTGGTAAATAAATATTGTTCTTTGTAAAACGTGTGCAGTTTAATAGAAACACTTCCGGTTTGACAATGTACAGATGTAAATGTGTATGTGGATTACGTAAAAGTAACACTCCTAAATACGTAGGTTATGTTTTGGAATAAAACGAAGTCATTATGGATAATGTAAAGTATGACATGCCCCTATAGAAGAGAAGCAAACCACGTATCAAGTCACTACTTAACTGGCGCTAATAATTATTATCTACTTAACTAAAATGACCGACACGATCAAATACTTTTGTAATGTTGTTCTGTCATGTGCGCAGCCTTAATTAGCAGTATAAAGGGCTCGCCTTTAGATACATTATAGCAACATGAAACACTTCCGTATGTTATATTAACTATGATCTGTATAAAGAAATGAAAACAAAAAATATTCGACCTGGGAATAAGTCAGGGTGAAATTCTAGAACATTTGTACCAATTAACATTCATAGCAAATTGGCAATTGAAATACACTGTAAGCATTTTCTTATTTATGCATGTTCAATGCTGTATGCTTACTAGTATTTGCAGTTTGTTATTAAACCCGCATGGTAACATTTGCCCTATGTTTGGTAAACTCGTACGAGCCATTTAGACCAGCTTAGTGAGTAGGGCGCACGTTTCGGGTTCGACCCCCCCTCTTTACCACTGGTTAATTTCTCTGAGCAAGACCCACAGCAGTACTACTCACAGCTCCACTCCACCATGGTGTAAAATGGTACATGTGAGGGCAGTGTCTATTCCTGGGCGCCGCAGATCGATGTTGGCTGCCACACCACAGGAGAAAAATAGTCTCCATGGGGAGACACGAGTGTAGGTTTCCATATGTAGCCCAATGACCAGGGGAAGTTGAAATGTCAAAGGGTGCTTGAGCGGCCTAACAGTTGAAAAGAGCCCTAGTAAATTGGTAACTAAACTTTTTTAACTGACAATAAGCACTCAAAAACAGTCAGTATTGTCCTTGATCTGCATGCGAGCACTTATTCCAAGGGGCCAACTGGTGTTTGTCATGAATGACGAAAGTAACTTATCTATCCATATCTCTATTCATTTGCACAGTTACATCATAACATGCTCTTTTAAGGGTTTCTGTCGGTACAATTTATTCAAGTGTTTCTTATATTGAATCCATGATGACAAAAATAATGTAAAATTATTGTACATACTTTTGAAATACTTTTATCACTCTTATAACTCACATTATGGTAAGTTGCAAGTTTTATGTGTATGTATTGTAGATATCTGTAATTCGTCGACTAGATGTTAAAGTGTATAGTGCTATATTCTAAAAGTCATTTAATGACAAAATAATTACTTGCGTCGTTTTAGTATGATACTAGACTACCTTTATTGCAAATTAAAACTTTGAATGGGTTCCGTGTACTTTGATTCAATCGTCGAAAAATAGACGATTCTTATAATTTCATAGGGTGTTCTATTTGCATGTCAAATAAATGACAGAGAGAGTTTTTGTTAAAACTGAAGTGAAAAATGATCTAATGGATATGAAATCATAATTTTTCAGTTTTTGAAAGTTTTAACAAAAAATTTCTTCCGATATAGCTCTATACGCGTTAATACATTTTTGTAAATTAATAAACTGTTCTATCTGTAATTTACTTTTGTATTATTTCATACACATATTGATTTACGTTTAAGTATAATTGATATATCCTTGAAACGTAAATAAATTACATATATTATAAAATGGGAAATGATAAGAAGACTCTTTCCATGCAAGAAACTTACAAGTTACACCGTCCATCAGTAACTGCTTAATTGGTTTCCAAGATCTGCAAAAATTCCGTTTTATTGTTATAGTATTAAAATTTATTTTTATATTGTATATATATATATAGACAAATATCGAAAACAATTCTAACAATGGAAAACTTTATTTAATGGTTTTCCGAGACTGGTCTTAATAATTCCGTTTTACTGTGCTAATTCATTAATGTACATCGTATACGTATCTGTATATCTTTAGCAGATTATAATCCAGGCAAACTACGGATCCTATTCCCATCACACGATCATTGTGGAGATAATCAATGGGAACCAGTCCACGCGTAACAAGTAGGATGAAAATGATAGTGTTACAGATATCCATAAAAAAAGTATTGGACGTTGGACAGAGATCATAGAGAGGACTTTAGAAAAATAAGAAAAAAAAACGTTTAATTTTAAAAATGTTTAATTCTAATTCGAAGACAATGTTTGCTTTTGGTTTGATTGTTATGGCGACGCATTTTCAAAGTAAGTAGTTTTATATGTATAATTTACGTATACAATATTATTATTGTTTTCAGTTATTTATCTTCGCGGGTATTTATCCTTGTGTCTATGTGTTCTTTTATTTTCATGGGCTTTGCTGCCAAATTGGTTATATCCAGTGGGTATTTGGGCTTGAGACAAATAAGTAAATGTCACATATAGTACGTCTCATAATTGTTCCCACTTTTATATTTTGATGTTTTACTTCAATTTAATTAGTATTGTAAATTTTATTGTCATGGTTCTGTTGACCACTCAGCTGTGTTCCTTAATTTATTGTATACTATTATATGCAATGGCGGACAGAACTGCTGAACTATAGCATAATAATTCATAGATTGTTTCAATATTCTCTTATGTCCATTAACCGTTAGATATTCAAATTGAGTCATTGTCTACTTAAAACGTAGCTAAGTATGTTATAGTGTTTAGTGTTGTCTCACTGGACCAGCCATTACATGGTTTACAGTTGATATTCCGATAGTTCGCGCATTGTCAGTGACATTATTGTTTTAATGTTGCCTTACATTAATGCATATTACTCTACACCACTAACGTTTATATATTTGTCTGGCTTAGAATGAAAAGAACGTTAATATAAATCAATATTTTGAGAAAACAAGCAAAAACTGTCCGAATACTGCTCTTTACTTTTGGCAAAACAAGCTGTTTCATCATCAGTTTGGCCAACACCACAAGTTCCGATTTTATGAAAATATGTTCATTAGAAGTGCCTTGTGATGCTGATATTAAATATGTTTCATTTTAAGTTAGCGATTTATAGTCATGACGGTATTTCTGTTTTTTAACTTGACCCTGTTACCACCACATGTATACACTATGCCTAAATTGTTTTGACTGTTTACAACATGGGGTGGTAGTATCGTTTTGAAGGAAATGAATGATACATTCTGCGTCGGTCTCTTGTGTGGGTAGATTCGCGGCGCTGCTTTCGTTTCGTGGCCTCAAGTTGTACTTTATTTTTACTATTGTTAAGTTACGAACAGTATTCTTAAAGTTCCAATAAAAGTGTTAAAACACCAATTCTATATATTCTTCTTCTTCTTCTTCCATGTACTGAGCTTGGCACTTAATAGGCGTATTTAGCTCAAATGTGCATGGTGATGGTGTACAGTATCAATATTAATGTTTAAAATAGTCAAAACTGTTAAAACTATATACACTGTAGCAAAGCACTGGTATCTACTCCTGTATTATTTTTTCAAATTTAATATTCAGTGGAGCAATCGGTCATACACACGCCTAATATCATTGTCAGATACTGTCATGGAGTATCTAACAAGTGACATTTGGTGTCATCGTAAAGCAAGAAATGGCAACATGTCCTATCGTTTCAGTAATGCTACTAACTTGATATATTCTCGGAACGTATTCATCAAAAGTATTAACGAATGGTTATTTTTTAAACGTTTCATGTGATTTCAAAAACACCCTGTGTAGATATTCATGTAATGTCATAATGCATGTAAAATAATTTCCAGTTGACATTTTCACTGATTTAAAAAAACCGGTTATTGACTGCGACATTTGATGAAATATTGCGTCCGTTGCTAACTCGATGGACTACCGTTCGATATTTCACCGAAAACCTTTATTTTATAGCATAAATCAGTATAATAAAATAAATATCACATGTCGATTATATCTGGGATAGTAATTTTATTAATGTCACGTAACACGAGGTGTGCGCGATAAATGGCGTTTTTATAATTATTTAATATAATTAACCGTTTTGCAACGATCCGTCACATTTGCCTCCATACATCGTAACGCCAGTATAGACAACATGACTGTCTTGCTCTAGCTTTATACAACAGGAAACTAACTTTCTTCTACTTTTTAGTATTTGTTTTTTTCCTTATACTTTTTGAAGGCCGGTGAACTTTATAATTTGATACACTAAGGTATTTTCTAAGATTCTTATCGAAGAATAATCTTAAGCAAGCAGGAGATACATATAGCAACTGAATACATGTATTACAAGTATTAGATAATTAGCCAATATCACAGAAACAAATCTGACAGGGAAGCCAGCACGGAAACAGTCAAACACGAATAGCACAAACAAAGACACAAAAATACCATAATAGAAATAGGCCACAATACTACTTTAACACGAAGAGATACCAGCTTAAACAGTGTTGTCAAATTCACCGATTTTCGATTAAGAATAATATAATTAATTATGTGGACAAATATTTGCAGAGGTCAGTTGTCTGTCGGCGAATTACCGTGTCTGACAGTCAGCAGCGCAGTTTTACTTTTTCAAAATTGATTTACGGATAATACATGTAGCGGGAAATGCAGACCGCGGTCAGTCAAGGTAAACATTTATTACTACGTATGAGATGAAATAAGTTTGCGTTGCGGAAAGCAATCAGTTTGCGACAGTGTACCTTAGGTCTATTGAGCCTTTCCTATTCGTTAGCTCGATAGTATAAAAACGGGCACTAATAAAGCACATAGGGAAGGGAATAAGCTATCGAAAGAGATATCAATGGTGCAAATTATGTAAAGAGATGTACCAATACCAAAGGGGATATGTATTGTGCCTTATTTGCCATAATCTAATGACATGAATGTACGATGTATATTGTGACCTTTTCTGTTGTGTTTATTCACGTATCATATATTCTTGATGTGTTTGTATTCTATTGGATTTACATTTTTGTACTCTGTCCGGATCTGCTCGTGTCCGTAATCAATGTATGGTGATTGGAAAAACAACCACCATCCTAATTAAAGTCAACGGCATTTTGTAGCACCGTTTGAAATGTATAATTTATATTGACAATTACTGGAACCAATTTTTACATGACAGTAGATTGCGTTTATTCATCTACCAACAAAAAAGAATATGCCCCTGTAAGCATACGAAATGTGTTCCGAGGTGTACAGGTGCATTTTGACCTTTCTGACAGCAGAAAGTAGAAAACGCACTCACGTAAAATGACAACATTGGCCAACTAAAACTGCAATAAGGTTCAAAGAGTGCTAGCTTTTCTTAAACGCGTTTCGTCCATCACGTGGTTATCGATTTGGTAAAACTTAATATAAACAGATATTATATAATCAGTTTACCACTAGACTATTATCTTAATTTTAAATAGGCAAACTTGGGCGTGGACAGCCATTTGGTTCAACTACAGCAATTGACCGTTGCAAATTGACCACGTGTACGTATTATTACAAATTGTAAGTTGAAAAACTCTCTACTGACAATGCTACCTAGTACCCCTAAGTGGTGTTCTACTTGTGTTTTGTTACATATTATTTCGCTATTAAATAATATATTCGTAAAATAATATACTGAGCGTCAAAAGTTTCGCAAACGAATTAAAAATTCTATTTTTTTAAATTGTTAACTCGAAAGAACGAATCTTCACAATTGTCAATTTTTGCCATCAAATGTAGCGTACATTGCAAACTATTTTGACTAACTATTTATGCATTTCGTATCACAGACATGTATGAAGTAAATTAGAAGTGGAAATTAAGACGAAAATGAAACGCCCTTACTTTGCGCGCTTGAAAAGACGTTTTATCATTTTTGATGGTGTGATCATTCAAGCGTAACGGAGGCCAACGGAAATGGGTTCAACATGAACACTATGGGTACACAAATAATCAGTGTTAGTTAAAAGTTCTTTCGAGTTGACAGTTTAAAAAAAAGGAATTTTTAATTCGTTTGCGAAATTTTTGACGCTCAGTATATGTGATACGGACAACAATTTCGTATTTGCCCATTACACCTTTTATGGCATCTGTTTAAACAGGTATACAGACGGCATACACGGCAGAGAAAGAGACAGAGATACGATCAGAGACAGTTCTACATTCATCGTATGACCCCGTATCCAGACCTAAAAGTCAGACTCATGTAAAAACTGGACTAAATATTCTAGCAATTGATGAACTGGTAAGTAAATATATATCGTTCAAGAGGCCTAACTATAACTTCGACCGTTTGATTTAAAACATACTAGACTTAATCAGAATTACAAATGCTACAAAAACACAAAATTTAACCCAAAAGAATCCAACAGTTATCAAAATGAAAATATAATAAATATATAATATATTTTTATAATAATAATAATATTTTTCCGTAATGAGTGGATTGAGTCACAAAACGCTTAGACTTTAGTACTGTATGATAAACACAAGAAAAGCCATTTTTTCTACGAATCGGTCGATACTGACTAAAATGGCAAAGACAAATACACGTTTTGAAATTATTATTTTGGTATGTCTACAAAACTTAATAAATAACCGGATATGATTTAGAATTTGGTTTGCTTCATCATTGACATTGTAACACGGGTAACTGTATCATTATGTTGTCGATTCAGAATATCACTTTTTATTATGTTGCTCTCTATATATAAGTACTTCACAAATATGTCATGGGTCTCACTTAATAAATTTGCAAATATTCTTTCTTCAAAAAATCAAGAAGGTACTTGTTAATATGGCCACTTTTATTTTTCGTTCTATGAAATTGAGACAGGAAATACTGTCAATGATTGCTGCTTCATAAGATCTTTATATTGTTATTTACAATTATATGATGCTGGTTTTGATATATTTAAATTGCTGTTTATATGTGTCTACGTTTACCTAGGCCATATTTTTTTCTATGTAAATGGCTAAAGGTATATTTATATGTCGATTTGCTATAAATAAATGGTAAATGGATAAAGACTAAAACGATTTTTTTTAATTAAGGCATTTGTTCGTTATCAGTGATACCGTACATTTTATTGTTTCCAATCAATGTTCTTTACTCAATGATGTTTAGACGAAACTCACATGGCAACTTGATAAACATTTTAAAACCCCAACATACAGACCACACATAAAATAGGAATACTAAATTGGCTATTACAATTAGCTACTAATTACTTCTTTGAAGAATAAAACTGATAATGATACTACAATAGTGAAGGACTAAGGCAATTGTTTGTTCATAATTAGTTGGTAATCGGATATAGAGGATCTATCACGCGTGGCAAATTGATATAGATTTATTATACACGAGTTCTGTGCATTGTATCAAGCGAGCCTTCGGCGAGCTTTATACTATTTCATGAACGAGGTTAATATAAATATATCAATTGACACTCGTTGTCAATTGATATATTGATATTAAACTCGTTCAGGAAATATTATTAAGCTCGCCAGAGGCTCGCTTAATAAAATGTCCAAAACTCGTTTAATATAAATTTATATCAATTGACAACTCGTGATAGAACCTCTATATCATAAGACACTAAAAACGCAAAATGTGCATTGATTTATTGGAAAAATACAATAGTTTATACTACACGTGGTACGTATAACTTCATACGTACTGGTTATACTAACCTGGATACAAGGAAAGTCATGTGATATAGCGTTATAAGTCACACGTGTTATTATAAACATATACGTACTCGCTATACTAACCCGGATACAAGGAAAGTAATGTGGTATATGGTAAAACTAACAAAAATATAATGCATGGTGAAAATAAAAAACCTTCCGGTGCTAGATAACCAAATAAGTTTCTATAATCTTATAAAATGACATAGACTAATTTACGGTATATGAAGTGACACAAACTTCTGAGCGTAACGTTTGTCGATGCGTTATAAATTTAAGGTTATATAGTTCGGCTAGTATATTTTGCAAGAGATGTAGCAATTACGTAACCATGTGTACCCAAATGATTACAACCATTACCTGAACAAGTAGAGTTTAGTTAAGAATTGTACAAATGTACAAATTTATTTGTAAGGTATAACACTGTTATAGTGGATTCTACCACCGTGTCACTCTATTTGTATCCTAATGTGAATGTGTACATTTATTTGCTCACCAATCACGTTGTGACACAGTGAGCTTTTGGGATTGTTCTTTATCAGTCTGTTGTCAGTCCCTCAGTCTGTCAGCAATTTGCTTCTGTAAACACTATAGGTCAACTTTTCATATGGTCCTTACGAACCTTGTCACAATGATCATCCCAATAAACTCTAGACCAAGTTCGATATTGCGCCATCTGGGTTCCAAAACTAGGTCACAAGGTCAATTCATAGAACACCTTTTGCAGACATTAGTTGTCACAATTTTTGCCTTATCATTGGGTAAGCTGGTCACAATAATCATCTCAGCAAAATCTAAAGCACATTAATTTTGATATTAGTTCATCCGCTGTCAATAGTTGCAGATATTTTTCTAGAACCTTCGTCAGATATTGTAACTGATTACTTAGGTCACCTTAGAAACCTGCATGCTCCACTATACGAGAGTTGAGCGACCTATGACACTTTGTAATGTCTTGTTTATTTGGCCTTATTGAGGTAATATATTGTTCTTAACGAGTGTATTTCCGATAATCAATATCAGTTAATTAAACTAAGTATAATCCAAACCACATCATGTAACTTTAGAGCCTCAAATGGATACAATAATTTATACAGCGTGTCCCCTGGACACGTTATGCACACGTTGCAATGTTCCAAGAACGCATTAATATAATTGTAATGGTTTACCTAGTATCCAATATTCTCTCTTTAGGTAAAGAGTGTCGGGTATGATAACTCAGCGCACCTTGACGCATTAATTGATAATTAGTCAACATATCACGAACTGTTTGTATTATTTCTATAAATATATCAAATAAATAGTAGGGCACAAACCAAAGCCACACAGCTACGGCGGAAGCGCCTAGACACACACGCAAGAGTCAGACATAGTACAAGCCATCTACATCCCCAAAGCATGTATGATTCAAGCTTATATGCTCACTCCGCAATGAATGACACACTGTGGACTTCGAATTCTGTGCATAATTAGCCATAAAAAATTATAAGTGATAACTACACTGAAGTGAAACTCTTGTTTCTCTATTTCTCTTCCCTTAAACATCCCAAATTCTACGACATTCCCTCTGTTTACAGCCTTCTATAGTTACCAACAATTACTGATATTTATAAGAAATTAGTTTATAAATATGCTTAGCTTTCTACTGAATCAATAAAATATTTTTTAAACTAATTGTTTGTATTGCATGGTTACGATGCAATAAAGTATAATTTGAACTTACTTGACTGTATCTTCGTAAGGCCAATAACAATCGTCTAAGAAATACTACGTTTTCCATTTTCATTCCTTTGCACTTTTGCTGTTTTTCTCTTTTATCAGCCTCAATATATAAAAATAACTTGACATTGTGACATTGTGTCTGTTGTAAAATGCACATTGTATTTGGCATATATTTACCATCTAGATATAAAAAAAATGTAATTGGAACCTATAGTTCACCATTTTGCTATTCGTAGTTTGAACATATTACCTTAAAACGAGTTTGCTTTGATTTTGGTTGTAGAACTTGAAAGACCAGAAGCTGACAATGGCAGGGTGGCTCACATTCGTAAGTGTTCTGATGATGTATAACTCAATATATTTATCTCGATGGTTGCCTACAAGACTGTCGTAACTGCTTATAATTAAAGAAAGACATATGAATGTCTTGCCGTCAACACTCGAAATTATATTTATATGTCTCCCGATGATGCCGAAACTCACGCGGAACGTAGACATTTCGCGCTTCAAACTACTAAAAGTGACTAAAAGAGTAAGAAAGCAGATGAAATAAGTATGGAACAGTATAGCAAAACTAGAACGATAGGTTAAAAGTAGTAAAAGCAGATTTTTAGAGACTGATTAAAGTTATATATAGAGTATTTATTTGTTTTTATATAACATTACGTATATAAACTTTGCAATTTCAATGACTGCTTTTTGTAGGTAAGAAAAAATTGTTTTCTTCAATCTGCGGAAACTTTAGCAAATGTAATTAACGAAAGAATAAAATAATTAAAATGCTTAGACTGGCATAGTATATTTATATATCCTTACTTAACACAGGAATGGGAAGACGAACGACTGACGTGGAACAAATCAGCCAAAGATGACATAGAATATATATTTACCAAACCCGACTATATCTGGAAACCAGAAGTCATCATTGATAACTCGTGAGTATAGTTTTGTGAGAAATATTTGGTGTTTAGAATCTATGATTGAAGAACTGCGCACAACAAATATTTCTTCACATTATAAGTACAAGGGGCCTTTTGGAATAAAAAGAGAATCTGTCTGCTTAGAGAGGCCTTTGTGTCCGTTGCCTTAGCAAAGCGCTTTCATTCAGTAACCTTCTGTTCAAATAAATGTAGAGGGCATGAAATACTCCCGAATTAGTCAACGGAAATCAGATTTTCCTTGTAGATATTGTTTAATTAGGTATGGGTTACACCGAACGAACAGACATTTCGGCTGTATTAGTTGAGCACGAAATACTGAGTGAGTTCTGCAACAAATACATTAATGAGGAAATATATTGCATAAACATTTAAAATTATTGCACGGATAGAAATGTTAATCACCAATTAGCTATATATTTAGACAATGTTTACCATCCCCTAGATCTTCACATCATCCCGTTGCTAATTGATTGCAAATATTACATATGTTTAAGTGTAAATGGTTTGCAGACAAAGAGATTCATGTTGTTTTAACAAACCTGTTGTATAAGTAATGTCCTAAGAGGAAAATATATTCCGAAATATTGTTACAAACATAATATTGTTACATACATCATTGCGCTGGCTTAGAATGAGAAGTTCGGAAGTACTACCTACTTATTAAATGTCTTTTTATTACATATATGAAATTCGCTTTACAAGGCGCTTCTTACGGGCCTATTTTCATGAAAATCGGAACTTATAATGTTATAAACTCGGTCACGCACCGTGGTTGTTGTGCCTCATTTGGTCGCCGTTTCGACATGGGTTTGTGTGGGCATCTGATTTCTGTGCTCGGCTGGTTAGGTTGAGTGCTACCTTCCCTGTCCGATTTTATCATACATTTTTTCAGTAAAGAGTTGATATCACAGTTTATTCTTGTTTTATCAAAATATCACTTTTGTACTTATGACTTTCTCTTTCTAATCCAGCGATTTGTGTACGGGAATGTCTTTTACATTTTTCGTGACTCAAGTATCAGCTATAGTGCCATTCTATCAATTCGCGAATACCATAAATTTCAGTAAAATGTCCAGTTTTAAAATATTGCTACTTGAAAAATAACATAAACAATTTTGGGTAATTGTTTGTATTTACTTTCACTAAATGTTTTAAATCTATCTTTTAATATTATTCTCATTAATGTTTCTATGTAAGAATCGCACATAAACCGTTCTTTACAAATCATGCATGGTATGCCAACATTTCACTAACACGTTTGTAATTTTTACTATACTTTGGTTTCATGGTTATGTCAATTGTTTTTAAAAAAATGAAGCTTACTTTTGCAGTAAAAAATGCAAAATATATTTAAGTCTTTGAGTTTGTTTGCCTCTGATAGCATTGCAGATCTTGGAATTATAAGGAATGTAGATTTGCTGTTGCGGGTAAAACATACAGGTCTTGTAGAATGGCAACCACTTGTCCTGTTTACTATACATTGTGAGGTAACTAGCAGGAAACGTACACATTGTGCTTGCTTTTACCATGTATTGTAGTTATTGTTAATTTGCTCGAAAAGCTTAACTCAATTTGAAAACCTCGGACATTTTATTAATAGTTTCTCAGACGTATTTCACTGGATTAATATCAGGACAAGCAAATACTTAAGACGACAAAATGGATTCTTTAAAAAAAAAATAAATGTAGACAATACGTTGCGAATAAAGCGACTGAGAAAGTTTTGTTATGTTTGAAATGACTTTAAAATTACCAGATTCTGTGACGCAATCAGCAGGCAAATGATAACAAGAAAATATTTTTCTAAATTCTTATATGAAATGCCAATCCATGCCATGATAGCGACCTGATACATCCAATATTGCTATTAAAAATGACCGAGGTATTCAAAGTGAGCTTGTATGTTGCCTTCAACATGTCTGCAAAGTATTCCTATAAAGTGGAGTTTCTCCTATTTTCGCTTTTAATTTCTGGTCTTGCAAGTTCCTCTACATTTAAATATAGGTACGATTGATGGTCTTCAATCCTATATTTATAACCATTAGAATTAATACATTCGTTTTTATGCACCTACGTAAATCCCTTTTAAGTTACATTTAAGTGCATCTTGTGACATGTATGTTTTACTTTACTCCTAGTTTGGATTTAACGAGCTTGACAGGTATGCCTTCGCTTGTGGTTTTCTCTATTCATAGTCAGCTCAGTTACATGCATGCAAATGCCGAACATCTAGCGGCATAACACTAATAGTTTTTCGTTAGTGTATATTTAATGCAGCAGAGTTATTTCCGGCTAGTTATTCCTAATATGTAGCTTGTATATGGTATTCAAAATTCTCGCATCCAAGGTTTGGGAAGGAATTTAGAATATCTTTGGTTGTCAAGTGTTTGAGCAGAAGATAAGAAAAAATCAAGCATTCAACCGTTAAGAACTCATGTTAATATGTACGTTTATGTACTGTTGATGTCAACATACAGCTTTGTTGCAAGTCGTTTGTTTGTGTATCTTCTATTTTGTCTACCATAAACACAGGTAACTGTATCATTAAAACGAAATAAAAACAAAGAGATTTTTGTGATAAAAATTATAATTATACATAATACAAAATATACATTAGGTATATATTATAACAATTTCTGTAAAACACAACTTTATTGCAATCGTCAAATACATTGGGTTTTGATCACGAAAAGTACAAAACGTATATATAAACAAACCAATGATACATTTACCTACATAGTTGCATGCTTTATGTAGGTTAAGCTAGAACAAAAAACTAGCAAAGTGTTGCCTGGTTACATATTATTACCACATTTACAGACTGACTGATCTGGAAATTGTGTCGAGTAAAAACCTCAACCTAAGATTGAAATATGACGGCACTGTGGATTGGGAACCACTGAAGCTGTTTCAAGTTCACTGTGAGGTTCGTGGCAACCGTTGTGTAGACAAACTTCCTTTGCCTTTTCCCTTTAATTTGCGTGGTTTATGTTGAAAAAATATTTATTTTTGAAAATGTCTCTTTCGTAGCTAGTTAGAATGCAATATCCAAAAATGTTCACTGTTTGTGTAACTCGTTTTGTAGAATAAATTATTTCATCATATTATTTTCTTATTGTATTTTACATCATTTTCGTCCTTATAAATTTGGAGTTTTGTATATTGAATATCTGGAGGTTTTATTCTTGAAAACGTCTCTTTCTAAGTGTCTCGTATTGAAATAGTTCACTGTGAAGTTAGTGCAAACCATCGTGTAGATAAACTTCCTGTTATATTATTATTTATTTGCTGTATTGTTCGTCATTTCCTCTTGCTAAGTTTGCTTTTTACATATTAAAATAACTGCTTTTTATTCTTTCGGGGTTAAAATACATCTTGAAATGTCTATTGTGACCTTGATGTGAACCCTTGTATACCCCCAGTATATCCAAACTTCTTTTTTGTATTTTTGGCTTGACTGTCATTTTCTCCTTTTCCTCTTGATGAATTTGCTTGTTAATATTGAATATCAGGTTCCAATCACCCGAAGCATCTAAACCCGAGCAATATCTCATATCCAATGAATGTTTGAATTCGTCTTGATGTTAATTTCCATGTGATATTAATTCCCATGTGATATTAATTCCCATGTGATATTAATTCCCATGTGATATTAATTACCATGTGATATTAATTCCCATGTGATATTAATTACCATGTGATATTAATTACCATGTGATATTAATTCTCATGCGATATTAATTCCCATGTTATATAAATTCCCATGTGATATTAATTACCATGTAATATTAATTATGATATTAATTACCATGTGATATTAATTACCATGTGATATTAATTCCCATGTGATATTAATTACCATGTTATATCAATTACCATGTGATATTGATTTCCATGCGATGCTGGACTCAAAATTAGCATCGCTTTGCACATATGTTATTCTGAGTTAATTATAGCAAATTTTCAAGAGCTAGAACTTCAGATTAATCTCCAATTGCGATTATGATTTAACAAAATCTCAATTTGAGTTGAGATTTCTTCGTGAGATGCATCGGGAGATCGGGGCATGATCTACTTTATAATTTGTCTCGTTTTGGTTTTGTGGTTTAATTTCATTTATGCTTATTCAGTTATGTATTAAATATTGTACCCGACTGTTTCAGTGGAGTGAACATTGCCTTTATTGTCCAATTGTTTATTATATTTTTTATATTAAATATCTACTTTTTATTCTAACTTGTAATTATTTCAAACACAAACAAAGTATCTTGAACAATCCAATTGCTATCGTCGTAGTTTGGGTTGTGTCTTGTGTTTACATAACACTTTTAGTAGAAATTCAACAATTTGTCCTATCAGTTTTGCTTGATAGTTGTACCTGTGTAATTGATTGAAATCATATTGTATTTTACATTTAATTTATGTAGTTTGTTGGATAAAACTCTTCGCATCGAGAATACAACGTACACTTATGGCTTGACTGAGAGTCCTGAAAGCAAATAATAACTATTGATTGTATAATATGATATGTTTTTATTTTGTTATTGTTGTTCCCGTATGCAAAATAATCTAGAATAACATATCGATGTTTCTCTATACTAATTGCAGTGTTTATGGGTGTGTGGCATTTCGTAAGCCTACCATATGTTTATGTCATCTTTCGCACGCATTATTGAGGAAACCCACCCAAATAAACCACCATGTTTACTCTATCTAGAACCTGTTTTTTGTTAGTGCTACTTCGTTGTATAGAATATTTATCTTTATTAATGTACGTGATATGCATTTGATCTGTTAATTTTATACCGATTCCTCTGTGACTTGGAGTACTCTTATTATATTTTCTGTGCTGTATGAAAATGTGTCAACCATTACTTTAATTAAGTGTATGAAATGTTTTTCTTTTTGAACTGGTTGATATCTATTTTGGATGAATTCCGTTGTGAATTAAGTACGATTCTAGCTATTTCATTTAACAGACAATAATACGCGCGGAGCCTAACTTTGCCACATATTAACAAATCATCACGCTACGATTGGGAAATATGATGCTGTATATAAATGGTCTAAAAGCCAATGATCACTATCGTGCTGAATAATGGTTAATGGATTGATAGCGTGCACTAATTTAAATATGAGTATGATAATACTGATATGTATAACGAGAGCGTATACATCGGACAAAGGAAAGACAACGTTCATCTGAGTAGAAACAGGTTAACCAGAAGGGAAACAGGAAAATGAAAAAGGAACATATGCAAGACAAAAAGATACATGCAAATAAACAATAAACTAAATCACAGAATATTTTCATCTACATCAAGGACTATATAACGCCTCATTGAAATATCAAGACAAATGCTAGTATATGCATTTGGTTACGCGATTGTAATTTATTTAATCGGTAATGGTCACATTTAATGGGAAGACGGTTGGAATGCTAGAGGCGGACGCCATGTCTGTATGTGCATTACGTAATTATCGTTTCATTATACCATTAGTACTTGAAACTAAATTGTGACATGACTTGTATGGTGCGTTTAAGAGTCCCTAGTGTTAGTATATTATCTTTTCATTGATTTTAGGTTGATATCACATATTATCCATACGACGAACAGAGGTGTGCTGTAGATATTGTCAGTTGGGCGTATACATATGACGAAGTGGTGTTAGATCATTTGTTCGAGAGCGTCAATTTGGAAGATTTTGTGTATGTTCAATTGTTTGTCCTTAATTGACTCTTTGTGAAAGTTTGGTGCAACCTATTTTAGCAAAATGTTTATTGTATGGTATTCATAAGTGGTGTTCATTTTGCAAGTATATTAGTCACATCAAAACGTAAAGAGTATGTATGATACAAACAAATATGTAGACTTACCTTGCATTTAATAGATGAGTCCGTTATTCAATTCAGGAGGTAACCGTGATACCACTTTGACATCAGACGTTGACTTTCGGTGCCTGTTTACACTACTGTACCCTGGGATCTGTGAACTGTCAACACTAAATGGTTGTTCACAATTATAAAAACTAGAATACATTGTTACGTGTCATGACACGTGACTTAAAAATGTGTATTTATCACATTTAAATATTAGCCACATCATGTAAAACTTTAGAAACACTATTACGTTTTGATGTTTGAATTGTTTTAGACGACATGGAGAATGGCGGATTTATGACACGGATATAGAGGACAAGAATCTCACAGAACATATTCCCGGTGAACATGTAAGAATCTACCCACAACTAGTATTCTGGATGTCGCTCCGTAAGTACATACATGAATAAAAATTATAGCATTTTCTAGCAGTTTAATAATGAATTTGCATTTGTCTTCCGGCCAATACCCCATAATCCCAATAACAAGGCCGATATTATCACGAGGTTAAAAACGTACGGTGTTTATTATGGCTAACTGAACATTCCACGCCCAATTAATGGCCGAATGAATTAACAAAACTTGTGCCTGAATCACACCTAAGGTACGAACTATTTGAGTACGAATATGATCAGAGAGTACCATTCGTCCATTACATAGAACGCCAACTCAAGTAAAACATAAAACATTATTTTTAAAACAAACAATAGCGGAATACACTGGGAATACAAGCTTAGATAGTGAAATATTCCTTAATTGACTTACGTAAATGAATAAACTTCTGATAATTTGTATAAATCAACCTAATTTCAGAAAGACGTACCGAATTCTACAATCTCAACGTCATGATGCCAATAATTCTGACGTCATTGATGGTTGTCATGGTTTTCATCGTGCCATTAGATTCTGGAGAAAAAGTATCGTACGTTCTTACGTTGTTCCTGTCTCTAGCGGTGCTTCTGACGATAATTGCTGATTCACTACCCCCAACGTCGATAACCATATCGGTGTTAGGTAGGTTTATTTTTATTATCTAAACCTTGGATGTTAGGTCAGTGATGTAATCCATTACAACGAATAACCTGTGTGATATGATGAAAGCCGAAAAGCATCAAAAGTGTGCTTCGCATTGCTAGGCGATGACACCGAATACTATTGGTTCGCATCCCACTTAATGTGATAACTATAAAAGATGGTATTTCTTTTAGTCATACATACCTCATCCAACAACTTGTTACCATACATCCGTATCAATTTAGTAAACGATTATCGACTTATAGGGATGCCGTATCTCTGTATTTAACTAAGATATTTTGCGTATATGTTCTATACTAAACTATTCACAAACCCCTTTGTTTTTCTTCTATGAGCCTGTTGCTCATGTTCTCATCTCGCTTCGCGCTTTCCTTTCTGAGCATTTTTCTCATTTACATATATAGTATAACTCCGTGCCTAGCAGTGCATTATGATTCCGACATAGCAGATCTTTTTCCTAATGATAACACATGACTTTAAACATATGTACTTTTAACACTAAAGGACTTTCGTCCAGAGAAAAACGATTAAAAACTATTTGAATATCTAAAGCTTAAAAAATACGACATATGTCTTTTACAAGAAACCCACTGTATTGATAGTAACGATAAGGAATTATGGAAAACCGAGTGGAAAAATGACGTCTTTCTAAGTAGTCATAGCTCAAACAGCAAAGGCATGGGTATCTTCATTAGTGAACACATTGATTATCAAATTATAGAATATAAAGACATAATCAAAGGGAGGCTTCAGTTACTAAAACTTGAAATAAACGAGGAAATATTTGTCTTTGTTATGGGCCAAATGTTGAAGATAGAGCCTTTTTTTTAAACACTTAAAACACGATTGTAGAATACAATAATGAAACACTGATTGTAGGTGGGGATTTTAATGTTGTCTTAAACTTCGATATAGATAAGCAGAATGGAAGAAAGAATACAAACAAACGTAATTCCGAGGAATTGAACACTATTATTTCTCAAAACAATTTACATGATATATGGCGCTTAACTAACCCCAAAAGTAAAACCTATACCTGGCATAATAATACAAAACCGCCAATATTTTGTAGGCTTGATTATTTTTAATTAACATAGCTACCCAATGTTCTATATCGCCTGGATATAGGTCAGATCATTCACTAGTTAATTTAAAGAAAAATTTATCCAAGGCCGAAAAAGGACCGGGATACTTTAAGCTAAGTAACAGCATACTCCTTAACCCAGAGTACCAAAATATCATACGAACTTCTATTCAGGAAACAATCCAATATAATAATGCGGCAAATCCTAATACTCTATGGGAAGTAATAAAAGGCACTCTACGAAATGAATCCATAAAATTTTCAGCAAAAAGGAAAAATGATAATAAAAAAGAACAATTGCAGCTAGAACAAAATATTAAAAAAATTGAAAGCGAAATAAATGAAACACCTCATAATCATGAACTCCTAAATAAACTTAATACATAAAAAAGGAAAAACTAGACCACTTGCTAGATGAAAATATAAAAGATATCTTACTAAGAACAAAAGCTGAATGGATTGAAGGAGCTGAGAAAAATACAAAATATTTTTCAAGCTTTGAGAAAAAACAAGCGAAAGAAAAAACAATAAATAAAATTGAAAATAATGGGTCAATAAAAACCAAAACAAAAGACATCTTAATAGAAATCAAATCATTTTACAGCAAATTATACCGCAAAAACGAACAAATTGAACATGATACGGATTTCTTCCAGACGCCCATAAACAACTAAATAATGAACAGAAGCTAACATGTGCAGGCATTTTATCAGAATACGAGTGTGGCAAGGCTCTTAAAGATATGCAAAATAGGAAAAGTCCTGGTTCTGATAGATTTTATTTTCTGGACACCGTTTCCGGTACACGACAAAATGTAAATAAATCGACTCTGTGGAAAAATAGCGATTAACATAACTTAATTGAGATAAATGGGATTTTAAAAATGAAAAAGTAAGACACTTGAATCATTACTCTGAAATGAAGCTTTGAAAAATTTGTAACATTAAACGAATAATACGAGTTTTGATGAAAAACATATAGTAAAGGTCACGCTTAAAAAAATCTAAAGTATACTGCACAAAAAAAGTTACAACTAAAAATGAAAAAAACAGAAGTTAAGAAATCTGAACCAAAATCAGGCGAAACGCCAACCAGAAAGGCTAGAAGTGAGAGTACATCTGTTGCAAACATGGACTCCGTGGTCGGTGGTACTGATGACGGAAAGATGCAAACCAGACAGAAGAAAACTAGTACTGAAAATCAAACTAGTGAAGCAGCTGTTGTACAAATCAACGAGTTAGTGAAAGGAATGAAAAAGATGAACGATAAGCTAGGAAACATGGAAAGTTCCATGAATAAGGTCACTGAGCAGTTAGGAAAGGTGATGATGAAAGACGACGGTACCCTGAAATCTACCATCAAAGAATTACTAATTCAGATGAAAGATGATTTGCTGAAATCCGTGATAAAAAACGTAGAGATTTTTGAAGGAAAACTGTTTGACAAAGAGGTAGAAAGTACACAGATGCGGGCAGAAATACATAGTTTAGAAAAAGAAGTAGAATCACAAAAAGCAACAAATGATGAGCTACGAGTCTTGATTAACAAGAACGAACAGGAAAGAAAAGAGAAGGCAAATGAAAGCGAGCAATATAGCAGAAGAAATAATGTTATAATAGCTGGAATCGAAGACACAAACACGAAGGAATCGGCAATCGGTTCAGCTAAAAAGGTAATTGACATCCTCACTATGCATAAAATAGCTGATATTTCAATGGCAGACATTGATATTGCGCACAGATTGCCAAACAAAAATAGGGTCAACAGAGATATTATTGTACGATTCGTGTCCAGAAATGTGAAAGATGAAATACTCTGGAATCGCAAATTTCTCAAGAAGACTGGTATTTTCATCAATGAGGATCTAACGTTTCTAAACCAAACAGTCCTGATGAGCGTTAAAAAGAAAAAGAAGGAAGAAGTAAGCGATGCATGGTCAGTCAATGGAAAAATCTTCTACAAAGACAAACATGATCAAATTCATCGCGTTGAATATCATGATTTTGAATACTGGTTAGATCTAGAGTGGCCACCCAAGACCCCAAAAAAGACAACCTAACTTTTTGCTGTTAGTGTAGTGACAATAAATTGTTACACTCCGATGAACTTTTCCGTGACACTTGAATATACAAGCTAATCATCCAATATCATTCAGCTAACATTGTGTATTCTAACATTGTACACGTAGTATAAGATCTGTATAAATATAGTCTAAACATGGTATTGTTTAAACCACACTACAAATATATTTATGTATGCCATTTCTGTAAACTCCAAAAAATTATTGAATATATACTAGTAATAATAAAGCACACTACAAATACATTTATGTATGACACTTCTGTAAACTTCAATAAATTATTGTATGTATACTAGTAATAATAAAGCTGTAAATCAGTTACTATTCGCAAATATATTAAAGTACATAGCATATAGTCAATACACGTAGTATAAGATCTGTATAAATATCGTTTAAACCACACTACAAATATTTTTATGGTGTGGTACTATTGTTGTATTGCTATCACATATTTCCAGCATATAGTCAATGTATAATGCAGTCATGGTGTGGTACTATTGTTGTTTTGATATCACATATTTCCAGCATATAGTCAATGTATAATACAGTCATAGTTTGTCGTTTGTGTATTGTTATAATATGTTTCCAGCATATAGCCAATGTATAATGCAGTCATGGTGTGGTACTATTGTTGTATTGTTTATCAAATTTTTCTATCATTTATTCAACGTATAATACAGTCGTAGTTTGTTACTATTGTTGTATTGTCTTTTTTGTTATCAAATATTTGCAGCATATAGTCAATACAGTCATAGTTTGTACTATTGTCGTTTTTGTTATCAAATATTTTCAGCATGTAGTCAATGTATAATACAGATATAGCTTGGTACTATTGTTGTACATGTATTGTTATCAAATGTGTCCAGCATATAGTCAATGTATAATACAGTCAAAGTTTGTACTATTGTCGTTTTTGACATAGTTTGTACTATTGTCTTTTTTTGTTATCAAATATTTTCAGCATATAGTCAATGCATAATACAGTCATAGTTTAGTACTATTGTTTGTATTATTATCACATGTTTCCAGCATATACTAGTAGTCAATATATAATACAGTCATGGTGTGGTACTATTGTTGTTTTGTTATCACATGTTTCCAGCATAGTCAATGTATAATACAATCATGGTGTCGTACTATTGTTGTTTTGTCATCATATATTTCCGGCATACAGTCAATGTATAATACAGCAATAGCTTGGTACTATTGTTGTATTGTTATCACATGTTTCCAGCATATAGGCAATGTATAATACAGTCATAGTTTGGTACTATTGTTTGTATTATTATCACATTTTTCAAGCATATAGTTAATGTATAATACAGTCATGGTGTGGTACTATTGTTGTTTTGTTAACACATGTTTCCAGCATATAGTCAATGTATATTACAATCATAGTGTCGTACTATTGTTGTTTTGTCATCATATATTTCCGGCATATAGTCAATGTATAATACAGTCATGGTGTGGTATTATTGTTGTTTTATTATCACATGTTTCCAGCATATAGTCAATGTATATTACAATCATGGTGTCGTACTAGTGTTGTTTTGTCATCACATATTTTCAGCATATTGCAATCATGGTGTTGTACTATTGTTGTTTTTGTCATCACATATTTCCAGCATAATAATATAGTCAACGTATAAAACAGTCATGGTGTGGTACTATTGTTGTTATGTCATCACATATTTTCAGCATATCGTCAATGTATAATACAGTCATAGTTTGGTATTATGGTTTGTATTATTTTCACATGTTTCCAGCATATAGTCAATGTATAATACAGTCTTGGTGTCGTACTATTGTTTTTGTTTTGTTATCACATGTTTCCAGCATATAGTCAATGTATATTGTACTCATAGTTTGTTACTATTGTTGCATTGTTATCACATGTTTCCAGCATACAGTCAATGTATAATGTACTCATAGTTTGGTATTATTGTTGTATTGTTATCACATGTTTCCAGCAAATAGTTAATGTATATCATAGAGTTGGTGTGGTACTATTGTTGTTTTTGTTATCACATATTTCCAGCATATAGTCAATGCATAATACAGTCATGGTTTGGTACTTTTGTTGTATGGTTATCACATGTTTCCAGCATATAGCCAATGCATAATGCAGTCATAGTTTGTTACTATTGTTGCATTGTTATCACATGTTCAAACATATAGTCAATGTATAATATAGTCATAGTTGGGTACTATTATTGCATTGTTAAATCATGTTTCCAATATGTAGCCAATTTATGATGTAATCAACAGTTTACTACAATTATTGTTACATACAGTATGTTTTCCTGCATGTTATAGTCAATTCGTTATACAATCATACACTCTTGCTATTGTTGCATTATTATCATATATTTCCTGTTTGATTGTTTTGCCTTTTGGGGCATAAATTAAAATTCCATAATTTCATATAACTTATGTGTAATACTGTAATAGATTTTATTTTAACACATTGTCTCAAATATGCAAAAAATTGATCAAAGTTTCGCATATCAAACGTAAATCCAAAGTTTATGAACATAATATTTTCCACAAAATTACTCTGTACATTTTATTGTTATGTGGACAACCTTTTTCTTGTCCGTTTTCTTTTACATTGTTTTTCAATTTGGTGCATATCTTTTTTTTTTTTTTTTTTTTTTTTTTTTTTTTTTTTCGGGCCCCAGAAGGGTAACCCCATTTATTTTCCCCGTCCAATGGTTTTATGGGGGTCGGAGAATCATCCCCCACAAACCTTACAACCTTGCATATTATATATATATAACGAACAGAGCAAATAGAAATCATACTATAAATGAATATACTTATCTACATAAATTTGATATTTTGGGGTAATAAAAGGGATTGGGACCTTTTTCGTCAAAGAGTGACGAGTAGAGAGAAGAAACAAAAATGTTGTCAAAGATGTTGATTGCTTTGCTTTGTTATTATTTGTATGTCACAGAAGTCGTCAGGTGTTCATAAATTGTTCCCATGTTTTATTAAAATTTTCTAGGTTTCCTTGATCTAGGGCTAGTTTTCGTTGTAGTTCTAATCTACTCTCAAATTTAATTTTGAAAGAGGCAAATGAAGGTAATTCTTTTTTATATTTACTTGTAAAGATAAATTGTTTTCCATGAAGATAGATGTGTGATAAGATAGGATTCCTTGAAACACACATGAAAGCGTTGGTTTTATTTATCTCGCCATTTATGTGCTTTGTATCGCAGTATTTTTTTATTTTGTTCCAGAAAATTTGTGTATAATGGCATTCCCAAAAAAGATGATCCATTGTTTCTATCGATGCATTGCAGAAGTTGCACAGGCTAGATTCAATCATCTTACATTTGAATAAATATGCATTTGTAGCAATGCTTCTATGAATAAATTTATATTGAAAGTTTTGAATTTTACTGTCCTTCGTCAATTTAAAAGGAGTTATATTAATCTGTTCCCAATCAAAGTTATTTTCGGGATTAAGATTTTCTGCCCACTTTATTTGGTATTTCTCGTTATGGCAAGGTATATGTTTTATTTGGTTTTTGGATAGAATTTTGGTTATGCTTCTTCCTTTTATATTGTTTATTTTATGATGTAATGTATAATTATCAGCATTTATTATTCTGTACTGTCTATTAATTACGTCTTTTATGAAGTATTTTACTTTTTGATGATAAATATAATCGTTTGCAGTCAGATTATGTCTTATTTTGAGTGTTGTAAACGTTATAAATTTTCTATTTTCTATATCATATAAATCAGAGAGTGTCATAATTCCGTTATTCATCCATGTTTTATTGTTGAGAATTTCATTTTTAAATTTTAGGTGACTGTTATTCCAGATAACGGTGTTTGAATATAATGTATTTTCGTTTTTGTAATTTAATTTACACCACGATTCTAATATATCTTTAAGGAATTTATTTTTTATGCGTATCTTTTGTAGGTCATTTTTGCTTAGATTCGATAAAAATATTTTCGTATTTCCAAATGGTTTTAATTGTTCTGTATAGATATGTTTCCATTCTCCTTGATTATTATTGTCTATTAGTTTTCGTACCCATGCTGCTTTTAATGAATTTATGTATATTTCTAAATCTACCATGTTTAAACCTCCATTTTTATATTCTTGAATGACAATGTTTCTTTTGACCTTTTCTTGTTTGCATCCCCATATGAATTCAAAGGTTTTTTGTTTTAGTATTTTGATCGTTTGTATTGATGGGTTTGGAAGTACCGAAAATAAGTATGTAAGTTTTGGAAGAATAAGCGATTTTAAAACAGTTATATTACCTATTGTTGATAATTTTCTTGTTTTCCATCTATTTAGATTACAGTAAAAATCTTTTATTTTTCTTTCAAAATTTAGTTCGATCATCTTAATTGGGTTTGCATGGAATATTACTCCCAGAGATTTTGCTTCTGAACTGTTCCAATTAATGTCTTTTTTTCGCGAATACATTAAATCATGGTCATTACGTAATGATCCTATCTTTAAAACAATGCATTTTTGAAAGTTTAATTTTAAACCTGATATATCTCCAAATACCTCAAACAATTCCAAAGTGCTTTCAAAACTTTGCCGTGTGCCATCCAATAAAACCGTTGTGTCGTCTGCAAACATTGCATTTTTAATTTCTTTTCCGCTTATAGTTATACCTCTAATATTTGTGTTGTTTCTAAGAGCATATGATAGTAGCTCAATACTTATAGTAAATATGTAAGGACTTAATGGACATCCTTGTCTGACCCCTCTTTCTATTTTAAAGAATTCTGTATTAAAACCATTGTTTGTTATTGAACAGGTGGGTGATTTGTAGAATAATTTTACCCATTGCCTAAGGTCGTTTCCAAAATTGAAAAATTCAAGTAGTTTGTGCATAAAGTCATGGTTTAAGCTGTCGAAAGCTTTTTCAAAATCCGTGAAAAGAAGCATGCCTGGAGTGTTTTGGTTGTATGCAATTTCAATTATGTCTCCAATAAGTCTGATATTTTCTCCTATATATCGGTTTTTTACGAAACCAGTTTGACTTTTATGAATTATATTATTTAAAACTTCCTTAATTCTCGACGCAATTGATTTAGTGGCTATTTTGTAATCTACATTCAGTAAACTAATTGGTCTCCAGTTTCCTAAATTTGTTAAATCTTTATTTGGTTTTGGAAGTAAAGTAATAAGGCCTTGGTTTTGTAGTTCTGATAAATTTCCTGTTTGAAATGCGAAATTAAGAGCATTTAAAAGATCGGATTTAATATCATTCCAAAACAGTTTGTAGAATTCTATATTTATTCCGTCGGTTCCTGGGCTTTTGCCATTATTCATATTTTTCACCGCTTGTGCAAGTTCTTCTATGGTCAGTATGCCTTCACAGTATTGCTTTCTTTCTTGATTCAACTTTGGGATATTGTTTAATTCTAAATGTTCAAATGTTTGTTTTTCGAGTATTCTTTTTGTATAAATTCCTTTATAATATTTAAATGTTTCTTCAAGAATTTCCTCTTGATTTGTTATTTGTTTATCATTTACATTTATTACTTTTATGGTTTTGCTCTCTGCTTTGTGTTCCTCTAACACTTTAAGCAGTTTTATGTTTTTATCTTCATTTATTAAATGATTGTATTTCAGTCTAGTAATATACCCTTCTGCTTTTCTATGGTATAATTCATCCAGTTTAGTGCGCTCGACATTTAATTCTTCCTCTAAGTTTGGGTCATTTGTGTCTTGTTGCTTTTCTAACAGATCTTTTATGTTTGAGTTTATTTTATCAGTTTCTTCCGATTGTAGTTTTTTCATTTTTATAGAGAATTTTATACTTTCGTTTCTAATTGTTCCTTTAATAAGTTCCCATAGTATTTGAGGGTTTGAGTTTTTATTGTAATCTTTAATTTCATTAATTGCTTTTTTTATTCGCTCTTGGTAGTCTCTGTTAAGTAAAATAGTATTGTTCATTTTGTAGCTTCCTTTGCCACGCTTAGTACAGCTTGTCTGTATGTATATGTTAGGGATTAAATGGTCGGATTTTAAACTGTTTATTATTTCTGCCTTTTTTATTGAATTTGTTACACTGTCGCTTATTATAAAGAAGTCCAGCCTACATGACACTGTACTTGATTTCCATGTATATCTAGTTTGCTTAGGGTGTTGGATCCTCCATATGTCTACAAGATCATTTTCGTCCATTATTTTAGTAAGTTTTTGTCTACATAAGGTATGTGTATTCATATTTCCTCCCCGTTTATCAATGCATGGATTAAGTGTGAGGTTCCAGTCTCCTCCTATGATTAGTTGTTCGTTATTTGTTGTTTTGATAGAATTTTCTAATTTAATAAGTAGTTTTGTATCATCCTTGTTTGGTCCATAATAGTTTATAATATAATATACATGGCTGTTTATTTCTATTTTCAATAGCAGGATTCTCCCTATTGCTATTTCTTCTGTTTTAATGACATTGATATCTTTTGTTTTGCTGACTAGAAATCCTACACCCGCACTATTCGATGAATCACCACTAAAGTATATATCGTATTTAGTGTCACTTTTCCAAATGTTTGCATACCTACTAGTAAAATGTGCTTCTTGAATGAGGCATATATCAATGCTTTGATCTTCGATAAACTTAAATATGGCTAAACGTTTTATTTTATTTCCTAGCCCTCTAACATTGTACGAGGATATTTTAAGACTCATCTTGGAAAATTGGAACAACCACGACTTCTATGACAACATATAATAAGGATTTGATAAGGAAAATATAAAAAAAGAAAAGGTGAAAACATGTTTAAATTGATTTCCTACACTCAGGGTAGTCGCCCTTTTATATAATTTGTGTACACTGTTAAAACAGTTCAGTGTTCGTATTAATCTCTAAAATGTCATATTGTTTTTGTTAATTACTTAAAAGACTAAAGCATTGTTTATGACTATCTTTAATCTCAGAACATACTTATTATATTAATGAAACTTAAAAAGGGCGAGACAATTGAAAGAAGTTAAAGGAAGTATACCAGAAATGCATTTTGGAATTCAAAGCTGCTATTCTTGTAGAGCAAGACATTTTGTTTTTTAAGAGGCGTAAACATTAACACATTCATTCAAAAGGATACACGTTTACCATGTTCAATCAAACATATTTCTCATATTCATGCTTGACAATCTTAGAATTATACGCCATAAGCATATATAAACATTTATGCATTCATTATAATAGTTACATGCATACCATTTTCCATCCAACATATTTTTCATATTACATATTTAAACCCAAAAAACAAGTCATTATTATAAATATACTTATTATACTGAATGCATGCTTTAAGTAGCTGCTATGAATTTAATGCAATAATTAGAGTATCTAGAACAAAGGAAGTATTGTTAAAACATGCATATTCCTCATGCTGGCTAGACGGATAAATTGATTGCCGCTACATATTTTGTATTTGTTTAAATCGAAACGCCTGCAATCATTTAGCTACTATAAGCATACATACATTATCAAAACATACATCCACTACAATCAAAAGAAGATTATAGATATAATGTATTTATATACTAAATGTACTACATACTTAACTTAACCGGTAAGAATACAATCGAGTAATAGATAGGATATTGCACATCATGAACAATGCAATACATAAACATTTAACTTATTTCGTGAAAATATATAGCATATTTGCGGAACTCATTATCATAACCCTTTTTAACTTGCTAGCTTTGATTCCCTCATGCAAACATGAAATGGTGATATTGATTATTAATGCATATACTAACATATCGTAATTGTACTAAACATTGCACTTGTACCAATCCAAATGCATCTACTAACATATCGTAATTGTACTAAACATTGCACTTGTACCAATCCAAAGGCATCGATATAGAGACATGTACATTAAATAAAATACATTCACACTAAACAACTATACAAGTATTTAACATCTGTCACATTGAATGTCATAATATATAGATTTGTTTAAAACGAAAAGCATGCAATCATTTAGTTTTTAAGCGTACATACATTATCAAAACCTACATCTATAACAATCAAAAGAACATCATATATATAGAGTGTTTATACTAAATGTACAGCATACGTAACTTAGCAGGTATGAATAAAATCGAGTAATAGGTAGGATATTGCACACATTAGGACATCATGATCAGTGCAATACATAAATATTCAACTTACTTCATGAAATTTACAGCATTTTGCGAAGCATTTTTAGAACTGTTTAACTTGTTCAGTAGCATGCATGTACACAAATAAATATTTCAAACATATTTCAATGACACATACATCAAATACCATTCTCATAACACCTATGTAAATTGCTATCTTTGATTCCCTCATGCAAACATGAAATGACGATATTGATTATTCATGCATATAATAACATATCGTAATTTTACTAATTCAAATATGTCCTATACCAAATTCACCCTTAGCATATATAAATATATTTAACATAGTACGAGTGGCTTTTAATGTATCATATACTAAACATAGCACTTGTATTAATTCAAAAACATCAGACCGGGTATAGAGACATTTACGCTAAATAAACTATATTCATACAAATACAAACGTATTTAAAATATGTCTTATGTAATAGCATATATTATATTAGCTTAAGTCCAAACGCATGTAATCATTTAGCAACTAAAGCATACATACATTATCAAAACATATATCTAGCACAATCAAAGGATCGCCATAGATAGATTGCATGTATACACTAAATACGATGCAGGTATGAATAAAATCGAGTTGTAGATAGGATATTGCGCACATTACGACTTCATGATCCGTGCAACACATACACTACATTCACACTTAACTATAAATGAATTTTACATCTGTCATGTTGAATTATCCAGTCAATAAATTACAATAGACCTTATTCATATGCGCTATATCAGCACCGTTCAAAACATTTATTTTATAAAAACGATGTACTTTTGTTTACAAACAAATGCAAATTATATGGTATATTTAGTGAATCGTATAATTATTAAGTCATACATTTTACAAAAGTGTGGTGTTACCGAGGTATGTTCTACAAACAGTCAATGCCCGTGCCGTAAAATCACGTGTTTTTATGTAACAGTTATCTGTTCAGTTCACTTCAACAGTAAAATCCTATCCGTTGTATTAAATATTTTTCTTCACGCATGATTTTGTATTTACAACTAAAATATAGTATATTAGTCACAAAAAAAAACGCTTCATTTTTTCTGGATCATATTTATTTAACGTTAGTTTTGTTTATTTCTGGCCAAGGCAGACTTAACCAATAGCCGAATTCATGGAATTGAATCTGAACGACTGACTGATCATTCTTCCATTTCACGAATATTTTGCCGTCACGCGTATATGCATATTCCGTAGATTCTTTTCTTTTTACTCTAGCACTGCTTAGCACTTCTTGGTTTAATTTTGTGAGGTCGTCGTTGATAAAGATGTTAGACCCCACGAGATGTTTTCGATTTCTGATGATTGCGTTCTTGGTTCGCCTAGAAATGAACCGGACAATGACGTTGCGTTTCTTGCCAATGTTGAATTTACCTAAGCGATGTGCAATATCGATATCATCAACATCAAGAGCTAGGTCCGGCATGTACTGATTCAGTTTTTTGCATAATTTTTGGGTTGTTTTGAAATCATCTTCATCTGGAGCATCTACCAGTCCACTTATACGGATGTTGTTCCGCCTCTGATATTGCTCTAGATCATTGATCCTTTCACTCTGTTTTAAATTTGTGTTTTCTATTTTTTGTATATGTTCCTGGTATGTCTTATCCTCTCTCATTGATTTTATTTCCTTTTGTAACTGTTCATTTTCTACCGCCTTGTTGTGTATTTCGCCCTCTAATATTTCAATTCTGTGTGATAATGATTTTAGCAGATCTTCTTTCATTTCTTTGAGTGTTTCAATGATTACTTTTTTAAGTGATGAGTCATCTTTTGTGACCACATTTTTAAGAATTTCTTTTATTTCTTTTAATTCATTATCTATAATTTTGTCCTGGTTGGATGTCTGGGTGTCTTGAATTCCAGTTTTATTATTAGTTTGGTTGCGTTCGGTTGTTTCTGGAATAAGTTCTAAAGATAGTATTTCCTCTTCAAGTTTAGCTTTTTTTGCTTTTTGATTTCGCCGTTTCAGTTGTTTTTTGGTCAAACGTGGCGACTCCGTATCTTCAGTGTCATAGTTCTTGCTACTATCTAAGTCGCTTGAGTCAAAACGTTTTCGTTTTTCTGTTTCTTGTCTGTCTGCATCCATATTTCAAAGTTGTTGCGCTGTTAATGTTATGCAGTATACTTGAAAATAAATTGAGCGTGAGTTTCGTGTAGTTAAAGCGGTTATGTACTCGTTTTACTGTCTATCAATCATAGTACAATTCATGATGGCGACGCCCTTCGTGTAATCAAATTGTCAACATTTCATATTTAGCAATAAAGAAAAAGGATTTACACTTGAAGTTCCATCCGTTTTGGTTATCCGTAATTTATTATGAAGCACAGATTTATTCCTCCTTCTATTATAATTATTAGTATTAAATTATTCATTCATTTATAGTCGTTTATTCGTACAAAACTCCACTTTTATTTAACGACTGAAAAACGCGTCCGCCATCTTCAAAACAAGGGAGAGAGTGTCATCTTGGTGCATATCTTGGTGGATACAGTTCGAACAGTAACGGTTCTTTCCTTTTATCAACCGTAAAATCGCCAATAGTTTATGAGTGAAGCTTCAATATTATCAGTGAACTGTAGAGGTATACAAGGACGTTTTAAAAGATTACAAGTTTTCCAATTTCTGAAGGATACAAACTGTGACATATTCTGCTTACAAGATACCCACTTTCATAATGACCAGTTAAAAAACATTTATACTGAATGGGGTTCTGAATGTTTTTTAAGTAATTCATCATCTAATTCAAGAGGGGTAGCCATATTATTTTCCAAAAACATAGCTTATAAAATACACGCAACCCACTATGATCAAAATGGAAATTATGTAATCCTCGATGTTTCCATAGGGGAAAAAAGACTAACATTAGCTTCTATATACGGACCAAATACTGACTCACCAAAGTTCTATGAATCTGTTTTTAATACTATTGATAACATAGAAAATGATAATTTCATAATATGTGGAGATTTCAATTTGGTCCAAAATCCAGAGTTAGATTATAGCAACTATAAGCACTTGAATAATAAAAATGCACGTTTATTTTTATTAAACGAAATTGAAACTAGAAGTCTAATCGACCCCTTCAGACAACAATATCCTACAACCAGACGTTATACTTGGCGTAGATCCAACCCTCTTCAACAAGCAAGGCTTGATTTCTTTTTGTTGTCTCCTATCTTTCAATCTAACATTTCTGATATATCGATTAAACCAAGTTATCAGTCTGATCATTCGATGATAACCTTGAAATTAAGTTTTTCCGAATTTAATCACGGCAAAGGATTGTGGAAACACAATAATTCATTGCTAAAAGATAAAGAATACCTTGATATAATAAATAATTTAATTGATGCCATTAAAATACAATATGCTTTACCTGTTTACAACTTAGAAAATATACAAACCATTCCTAATTCTGAGTTACAACTTACAATAAATGATCAGTTATTCTTAGAAACACTGATGATGGAAATTCGTGGAAAGGCCATCTCATATAGTTCATACAAAAAGAAGAAAACAACGGAAAGAGAAAACCACATTAAAAACAATATTGAAATGATAGAAAATTCACTTTCGGAAAACAATCTTGATGACTTAAAGAGCCTTAAAGACGAACTGAAAATTATACAAGACAATAAGCTTAAAGGAAATATGTTAAGGGCCAAGGTAGACTGGGTCATAGACGGCGAAAAACCCAGTAAACTATTTTGTAACTTAGAAAAGTATAATTATACAATGAAAACAATAAACAAATTAATAAATGAAGATGGTACTGAAATAAACAATCAAAGTGATATTTTAAAAGAAGCTTCAAACTTTTTTAAGACACTTTACTCAAAAACAGAAACACAAAATAACTCAGAAGAAGACTTTAATAACTTTATAAATGGTATCGAAATTCCAAAACTAACAAATGAAGAATCGAACTCCTTAGAAGGTCTAATTCACATTGACGAAGCGACTTCAGCTCTAAAAAATATGGCCAATAACAAAAGTCCAGGAACGTCAGGCTTTAGTGCAGATTTCTATAAAGTATTTTGGAAAAAACTAGGTGATTTTGTTTGTAGAGCCCTTAACAATGCTTTTATATCAGGTAATCTAACAATTACACAAACTCAAGGCATTATTACATGCATTCCCAAGGGCGAAAAGCCGAAACAATACTTAAAAAACTGGAGACCCATTACATTATTAAATTGCATATATAAAATAGGTTCGGGATGCATTGCAAATAGATTTAAAAAATATTTAGACAAACTTATCAATAGTGACCAAACTGGATTTCTGAAAGATAGATTTATCGGAGAAAACGTAAAACTTATTTACGATTTAATGAAATATACAGAGGTGAATAAAATTCCTGGCCTACTACTACTTATAGATTTCGAAAAAGCGTTCGATTCATTATCCTGGAGTTTTGTTCAAAAGACATTATCTGTGTTCAATTTTGGTAACGATATCAAAAACTGGTTCAGTATATTTTATAAGGACAGTGTATCTGCTGTTACACAATGCGGGTTTTTATCTGACTTTTTTAATATTCAAAGGGGTTGTCGACAGGGTGACCCGTTAAGTTGTTATGTTTTTATATTATGTGCAGAAATATTATCACTAAAAATAAGACAGACTGAAAAGATAAAGGGAATTACAGTCAATACAATCGAGCACAAATTGTCACAGTTTGCAGACGACACAACAATAATCCTTGATGGTTCTACAGAGTCTCTAAATGAGACACTAAGAGTTTTATCTGAATATACATCACTCTCTGGGCTGAAAGTGAATTTTGACAAAACCAAAGTGGTTTGGATAGGAAAACAAAAGTATAGTACAAATAGCATTAAAACTAAATGGAAACTGCAATGGAACCAAACGAGTTTTGATATGCTTGGAATAACTTTTCACGTTGACCTAGATAAAATGATAGAATTGAACTATAAAAATAAATTATCAAAAATCAAGAAAATGTTAATTAACTGGAAACGACGAATTTTAACTCCTATCGGTAGAATACAAGTAGTAAAAACAATTGTGATATCTACACTAATACACTTATTTACATCCCTTCCAAACCCTTCGCAAGCCCTTATTAAAAACCTGTCTGACTCAATAAATGAATTTATATGGGAAGGTAAAGCAAGAATCAAGAAAAGTGTTTTAATACAAGATAACCAAACAGGAGGATTGGGAATTACCGATATTTACATATTTATACAATCTTTAAAATTGACATGCGTTAGAAGAATGATAATGAGCAATGAAACTGGGCTAATATAGCAAAATCTTTGTTTGATATACAAAAATTGTTAAAATGCGGACATTATTATGTAGAAACTTTAGCAAAACAAATTAGAAATGATTACTGGAAAGATACGCTAAGTGCATTAGTAACACTATGCAAAAAACAAGAAATAGATAAAACAGAATTACTTGCACATCCTCTCTTCTATAATCCTGATATCCTTATTGCCAATAAACCCATATTTTACAAATCATGGTTTAAAGCGGGGATTCAAAATGTTGAAGACCTAATAGATAGCAATAGAAACTTCTATAGCTTTGAGCAATTTAAAGAACGATACGATCTTACAACCAATTACATTCAATATCAAGGCATTATTGCATCTATCTCAAATTTCTTAAAAAACTACAAATGTGATAGTAAAGCAAAATTAACCAGACCCTATGTCCCTCCGCTATTTAAAAACATTTTAAAGTTAAAACAAGGAACTCAACCAATGTACGGTATACTTATTAAAACAGAAGTCCAACCAACATGCATATCAAAATGGAATGAAGAATTAGGTCAGCAATTAGGTAAAAAAGATTGGAATATTATTTTCTCTACCCCATTCGAAATCACAAGAGATTCAAATATGCAATGGTTTCAATATAGGATTATACATATAATTATTGGAACAAAATCTTTCCTTTTCCATATTAATTTCATAGATAATTCGAATTGCTCTTTCTGTAAAAATATGCCGGAAACAATAATACACTTATTTTGGGACTGTCCTGTAATAAAACAACTCATTTTAAATTTCTTTGAAAATCATGAACATATAGAAGTATACCTCAATTGTGAAACTTTTATATTAGGTATTAGAGATAAAAAAGAAATTGTTACGAACTTATTATTTATATACCTCAAAAGATATATTTATAACTGCAAGGTACAAGAAATCATACCTACCATATCTCGCGCAAAACATTATGTAAATTACCAATATAAAGTACAAAAAGAAGTTGCTGTAAAAACAGGAAACTGTGATTCTTTTGATAAAAATTGGGAAAAATATATAAATATCTTCATTTAAAAATCAACTGTCAAACAAATCTTTGTAGCCCAGAGAAAACATAATGTTATTGCATAGATACATATACCTATTAACGTAAAGGAAAGAACCACTAAACATACAAAAAATCCTTACTTTTTTCTCATACTAATGTCCACCAAAATTAACCACAACTATAGGAGATTTAAATGTTTAAATTAACAACCATTTTTTTTATGTATGCACGTCTGTATATTCATCAAATCTGTACTTTTGAGTGACATGCGTGAGTGTGTGCGTGTGAGGGTGCGCGTGCATATGTGTGCTACAAGTTTTGAATGTCAATGTAAGTGCGTGTGTGGTAACAGAAGAAGAATGAATGTTTTGTGTTATCTAATACAAAATTTTTCATTTATTTTGTCTTGTTTTGCACACAACACAAACGTCATGTAGTGTAAACGTTTGCATTATCTTCTTTGTATGTTTTGTCTGAATGCATTTGCATATTATTGATGATAATAACGTTATAATTGTACGGTAGTATGTGGGATGTCCTCGACCCACATCTACCTATAGACGAGGAAAATAAACATATCTCCACAAAAAAAAAAAAAAAAAAGAAAAAAAAAAAAAAAAAAAAAAAAAAACATGTGCAGGCATTTTATCAGAATACGAGTGTGGCAAGGCTATTAAAGATATGCAAAATAGGAAAAGTCCTGGTTCTGATGGCCTAACAACAGAATTCTACAAAATTTTCTGGAATGATATAAAATCATATTTAATAAAATCTTTGAATTACTCATTTCAAAATGATAAACTCACTGAACTCCAAACACAAAGTGTAATTTCTCTCCTGCCAAAAAAGAACAAAATTTTAACTGACATAAATAATTGGCGACCAATATCACTTTTAAATGTAGATTATAAAAAAGCTTCAAAATCAATTGCTAATAGAATAAAAAAAGTACTTGATGATATAATTAATAAGGACCAAACTGGATTCATTAAAGGAAGATACATTGGTGAAAATGTAAGAATACTTTATGATGTAATCGAACAAATAAACAAAGATAATGAAGAAGGGTTAATATTTTTCTCGGATTTTCATAAAGCTTTCGATAGTGTAGATCACGATTATATATTCAAATGTTTAGAATACTTAAATTTCGGTAACACATTAATTAATTGGATTAAACTTTTCTATAGAGACACCAAAAGTTGTACTATTACAGTAAATGGCAACTTGTCAAACTTTTTTAAGATAGACAAGGGTGTGAGGCAAGGCTGTCCTTTATCCCCATATCTTTTCATTACAGGCATTGAAATATTATCACAATCTATTGACAAAAACGACAATATAAAAGGTCTCAAGATGAAAAAAATATCGAAATTAAACAAACCTTATTTGCTGATGACGCAACCTTCTTTTCAGATGGAACAGAAAAATCTTTCAAAAATCTAATAGAACGTTTGAAAATATCAATCAGGTGTCTGGCCTATCATTGAATGTATCTAAATGTACTTTACTTAGAGTAGGATCATTACGAAATACAAATATAATGTACTGCAAATCAAAACAATTCACATGGACATCAGATGAAGCTTCTACGCTAGGAATCGTTTTTACAAATAATCCCAATAAAATATTACAATTGAACTTAGACCCAAAAATAGATGCATTTCAACATACTCTATATAAATGGAGGAGATGGAAATTGTCCCTAGTAGGTAATATCACCGTCCTTAAATCTTTTGCATTCCCAAAACTAGTATATCCATTAACTGTTTTAAATAGCCCAGATGAAGAAAGAATTAAAAAAATAAAAAATATCATGTTTGACTTCTTGTGGGATTCTAAACCAGACAAAATATCTCGAAATACTATTATTCAGGGATACGAAAATGGGGGACTAAAAATGATAGATATTGATGCATTTTTAAATTCTGTGAAGGCAAGCTGGGTTAAAAGAATCGGCACAAAAACTGAAGCTAAATGAAATGTACTTTATAATAAGGAACTCTCAAAACATGGATATGATATATTTAAATGTAACATTAGTAAAACAGATGCAAATAAACTTTAACCATACATTTCTGAAAAACATTATCTCATCTTGGTGTTCAATTAACTTTACTACAGAGTCTATGAATAACCTCCAAAAAGAAATTATATGGAATAACTCGAATATTAAACATACAAATGGTAATATGTCTTTATATAAAAAATGGTTGGAGAAGGACATCATATTCATAGAACAAATTTATGACTTCCAAGTAAAAGACTTTCTTACCTTCGAACAAATGCAAAATGAATATGGTATTGAAAATGGAGAATTTCTCAACTACCTATCACTAATAAAGTCTATAAATAAAACACTTGGAAAACAATTAATGGACGAAGACAATCTACCATCATTAGAACCTGAATACCTGTTTGACAAGCTCAAATCTAGTAATATGGGAAATAAAATGTATGAAACACAAATCAAAACAAAAACGGTTAATGCAAAAGCAATCATTAAATGGGAAAATGAATTTCAAGAAAGAACAATCACATGGAAAAATATGTTTACTATACCATTACATTGCACCATAGACACCAAATTAAGAGAGTATCAATATAAATTCTTAATGAAAGTAACACCTAATAATGACTATCTTTATAAATGCAAACTAACAAATTGTAGATTGTGTGACTTCTGTTTAATGAACACGGAAACACAAAAACACCTCTTTTGGGAATGTCAAACAATCCAACATTTTTGGCTTAACATACAAGAATACTTGAACAGTAACAACATCCTTGTAAATATACTAAACTACAGAACCATAACACTAGGGCCGGAAAACGAAAAAGATAGCAGGACCGAAAACATAACAAATTTTATATTAATATTGGCAAAATACTTCATAAGCTATTGTAAATACGACAAATCAACTCCTTCAATAGAACATTTCAAACATTATCTTACACGACGCATATACATCGAAAGAATCATTGCAACGAAAAAAGACAAACTAGAATTGTTTGAAACAAAATGGAATGGATTTAATATCTAATACCATATCACTAGCACATCACTATAGAAAAATATATTGAAAGGCTCACACTCCTCTTACACCCTCTTTCCTTCTCACCTCTTTTCGCCTTTTTCTCTTCACTTCTCTAACAGTAAGTCAATACAAAAACTAATAACCACAAGCATAGAATTTGAAGTTTATATTATATTGTGTTAATATGTATTGCTGTTGTTTTTGTGTGTATTGCACTAGTTTTTATTTTTGAAGTGTATGAATATATCTGAAAAACAAATGAATAAAATATACATATAAAAAAAAGATATTTTGCGGATACAAGCCCTGAATGTCAATTAAATGTCTTTGTGTCTGGACATTTTGTATGCTTATTTTAAAGAATTGAAATACTGTTCTATGAACGACCTGTTTTAAAACTAATTGGATACGTTCAATATTCCCCAAGACATATGGTAACTACAAACATGATAGGTAAAAAGGGTATACATGTGTACATCCACATGGAAATGTTAAGTTAAACTTAAGCTATCCAGTTGTTTTTGGTTGATTTTCCAGGTCTATATCTCGGCATTGTACTGATATTGGCTGCACTAGCTATCTTGCTGACGGTGCTTATTATGATCCTTTTCCACAAGAAAGGAATACCAGCTCCTGATTGTATCATGGTGCGTATGACGTCATGCGCGGCAAAAGTAACCCGGATGTATCTACCCGGAAGTAAACAAGACTCTTCAAATGGAGATAACAAAGTCGAACCAATTTCACCATTAAACGACAACAACTTGGATGTGGTCGATTTAACATCTCCAAATGACGTGAAGATGATTCCAAAGTCAAATGGACAAATGAATCAACACGAGGAGCATGCGCCACACGACGAAACCCTCACATGGAAAGATATCGCCACCATCATGGATCGATTCTGTTTCATATGCTTCTCTTTGCTGACGGTGGTGATGAACATATCGTTTGTTGTTACACTAACATATGGAGGCCAATCTTGAGAAAGTGAAATAGAAATTAGTTGGAATAATTTAGTTTCATAATTTTTATACTTCTCTTCATCAATTTTGACGTTCATGATGGATATTCCGTTTATAACTTGAACAATAATGAAAACATTTGTATCTGCATGATTTTATTACATTTTATATTTGTATACTTACATGCATTGTATGTTAATAACATTCTAATAAATGATTTTACTTGAGTTGAATTTCGTTTGTATCTCGTTCCCACTGTGGTATAACGTACACCGGATATTGCTAGCAAGATGAGTAATATTATCAATTTTCGCGGCATTCTAGTGTTGACAAGGGTAAGTTCAGAGATGATTTTTAGTTTTTCTGAGAGTGTTTCATGTTTATTTTATACAAAATTATCTCCTCCATAAATTTTCCTAGCCTGTGTAACCGGTAAACTGCCAGGAATCTCTTAAAAAGGGTGATTAAAAGACCAAACTCGTATCGTTACTCACGCAGAAAGTAAGCTCGATCTGTCGAAATTAGATGTTTTTGTTTATATTTTTCGTTAAAATACTCAACTTGAATCGAGCGAATTGTCATTCTTGTTGCAAAGATTATATTGCAAATATAGTATCCGAAACAAATAGAAAATGACGGTGCATTGCGAGAATAAATGCAGGTGTTAGTGTACTGAGTATTGCCATGTAGTGGCTCTCTGGTGTACGGAGTATTGCTGTATCGTGTACAGAGTATTGCTTTTACTTGTAGTGACTATTTGTCACTCAAATTGAATAAATACAAGGTATAATCAGCGTTATTTTGTAAAAATAACTTATATAATATAGATATGTACCTATTTAGATTGGATTGTATTGACAACATGAAGCAATTAATGTAACAAGCTAATCCTAGCTCCAAATCCTCCCTGAATTTTATGGGGAAACTTCTATTAGTAATTGTGTATTTCACATACAGTAAAGGGTCATGGCTGAGCAATTGCATTAGACAAACACAAACGTACTACAATGTCCAATACTTTGAATTAGCAACGTTGAATGTACGTCATAGCAAAGGCACCTCATTGCAGCATCTGAAATAGTTGAGAGATTATAATATAAACCTTGGTGTGTATATATGGATGTGAATGCCCTTATTTGTCATTTGACCATAAGCATGACTCTCAAAGAATTGCATATATCCAAGCTAAATATCACATTGGTACTACTCACGAGAACACTTTATGCATACAATTCAGCATTCTATATTGTTAATCGCATTCATCTGCCTGACAGTTGAAATATTTTAACATAATCATTTAAGAATACTCTTATTATATCGTATAACCCATAAGCCATGACCTTATTGGTGAGCAGTCGTAATAATACGATAAAAATGTCCATTTAAATACTTTATTTACTCATTTTATTAAGCCATAATTTCCCTACACTAACGTTGAGCTTATGTGCAATACTCCGTACACTAAACAGCAATACTCTGTACACGCACACGTATCTGTTTTGGGATGTATCTTAGTTGTTTTTCGAACAATATTTATGAAATTTGGTCACAACATTTTGGGGTTCAATATAAACAAAATGGCCACTTCAAAAAATCTACAATTTGGTAATACAGCCGTTCCAGAAGCTTGTAAAGTACTGCTGTCAATATTTGCGAGTGAGTAACGGCATAATACAGGTTCATTTTAACCTTTCTGTGAATGTCTGATATACGAAAGTGTGCTATAAAGTTACCAAAATGCCCGAAGAAGTTAAAACTCAATTGGGATAAGCATAAGAAGTGAGTAATTTGGAAAATTTTGTCTCTAAACTCACCCTGTTCTCCATTTCATGTCCTTAAAATTGATAATATTACTCACATTACCAGCAATATCCGGTGTACGTTATACCGCAGTGGTTCCTGTGTTGATCGGGCATTGAAGCACATCAACTTCATGTAGTTGGTTCGTTAGAAGTCAAATCCACGTTTGCGTAGCACGAGTCAATTGTTGCCTGCATCCGGATCAATAGAAAAGGGAAATCTAGATGATAGTGTGAACGATGCACAGGACTCTTGATCAGCATATTGAAAATACTACACTTTCTACTTCATAGTATGTTTTAGAGATTCGTGTTTGTGTTAACGTTGTTATGTTTTTTACGAAGGGCAATGAAATTATTTACCTGATCTACCATACGATCATTTTACTAGTACAGGGTGATCATTAATATATGGTAACATAAATAACTTAAATAACTTTGTCATATTCGATTTGACAACACATGCTGGCATTTGGTCACTACTTATTTCATTATTTTATTACTTCATCAGATTGTATTTATGAAACATCTAATTGTACACAATAACAAACGAGAGTTTCACAATCATTATAGTTTTATCAGCACGCGTTTATAAATCACCGCATAATTAACACACCCTAGATATCTTATACATGGGAAGTGGTAACCACTTTATGATATTACCAGGCACATAATTACACACATACATTCAACCCTTAGACAAGTAAAAAAATAGAAAAAAACCATACTTTGAACATACTAATTTTATGAGACAGAGAGACCATACTCGACAAAAACGATACAAAAAGAAAGGCACATTAGAACATGCAGGATCAGACGCCAAACGAACTGATCACAGAGCTACGGAGGAACTATATTGGACGATATTTTTTCTAAGTTTCAAAAACTGAAAAACAATTATGCTTTCATATCCATAAGATCGTTTTCCACTTCAGTTTTAACAGAAACTTTCTCTGTGATTTATTCGACATGCGAACTGTCCATTTTCATACGAAAGTGTTCTAGAACACCCTATGAAATTATAACAATCGTCTATTTTTTGACGATTGGATCAAAGTACAAGGAATCCATCCAAAGTTTTAATTTGCAATTAAGGTAGTCTAGTATCATACTAAAAACGATGCAAGTAATTATTTTGACATCAAATGACTGTTAGAATATAGCTCTATACACTTTAAGGAAAATACAAGAAGTAAAACATAACAGTCCACTAATAACACAAAATATGACAAATACAAAAAAGAAAGAACTTGACTTTCACGTGACCATATATCGATGGCTTAGAATGAGAAGGTCGTAACTACTACTTACGACCTTATAAGACTCATTCATATTTGAAATCTGCTTCTCAATGCACTTCTTATGAGCCTATTTTCATGAATTATTTATTCATTAAAATCTGAATTGGTCATGCTGACCAAAATAAAGTTTTAAAAACTTGTTTTCCCATAGGTAAAGACAAAATTTCAGACAGTTTTCTCTTGTTTTTCTCAATATATCGATTTTGTAGTTACGACCTTCTCATTCTAAGCCATCGATAAGTGTAGTAACTTCTCCTCGAGGAAGAGGCTACAATCACGATGTTTACATTGTCAAACTGTACCATACATCATTGTACAGGTTCATTGTAGTGTTTGCTTCTGAAGAATGGAAAGTGTTCACTGGCAAAACATACTGACTTTGTCAAAACATTTTATCTTCATCCATAACTTCGAAAGCACATTACACTGTTTGCACTGCTAACAATATGCGACCATCGAGACATCTTCAAAACAGCATGGTTATTTAATTGACTTCGTACTCGAAGTCTAAACAGTTACTTGTACTAACAATTTGATCGATGTTAGTATGTTTCGATGTAACGGATATTCGATTTTGTTGAGACAAATATAACGTACAAACACTAGTGTGAATGCATAAGCATCTAAAGGATGGCCATATTGACTCACCAATATTCCCGTAAACTGATCGTTAATATGGCAGTTATAAAAGTAAATACAAATTGTAGGAAGGAAACATCGAGAACTTTAGTAACACAGGTACGTAGCAACCCCAAATAGATGAGCTATACATACCTGAACAATTAAAGGACAAGAGAAAATATAACAGATAGGACAGATATACATCATGTATGCGCTTAGAAACACACCAACTAGTCATCAGCTTCCAACCACGTGTATACGTACAGCTTCTAGCGGAATGTGAATTCAAGTCAACGTTTGCTAGCCTTCTATCAGTCGTATAAATAGTACGGCGAAATGTTAAGTTAAAAACGACACTTTTCCATACTGTTTAGACACACTGGTCACTCCGATAAGCATATAATATTATAAGTCAGTTGTTATGGAAGTTGAAACAACACGAACACAATATTTGAATGTAGTTGCACACGATTCCACAGAACATGAAAATGTAGAACTGAACAACATAAGAAGCGAACATGCTTTTTGTTGCCGTTAAGATAAATTAAGAAAGGCATATAACAGACTAAAGTGAATATGGTTAATAAATAATATTATAACGGTTCAACTATGCATGATAAGCCGTTGTTTTAATTAAATACGACGATGAAAGGTTTCGAACAGAAATGTGCAAATGTCTTTTCCCCTGCTGCTTGATTTATCTTGGGTGCACCAGGTTTTACGCATTATTTTAATGTCAAAACATCTATTATAATTGATCTGAGATGTATTTCCTGAATGCATTATAAAGCACTACTGATCTTCCATCTTAAAACTAACCGGAAAATATGTTATGACTTTGTAAACAGGCGTATATACTGCAAATACTATTGGAGGTTTTACCTGTTCAAGTCGGAAATTAAGCACGCCTTCGTCAGATGAAATTGGTTGATCATGCTACAGCCTGGTCTAGTCAAAAGGATGAAGACACATCGAAAAGGAAAACAACATTCAGCAGACAAAAAACGAAGGACAAAGTAACGCGAAATACTCGAAACACCCGACAACCTGTCACATTAATCAGTCAAATTAAACTAGAATGGAAACCATTAAACAAAAACAAAATACCACGCGGACCTGACATAAACTGTTGACTCTAAAAGGAAATTACAAAATAAAGTTGTTTTTCAATGTAGTTCATTGTGTAACTTAAGCACTTTACTTATAAAAACCTATAATGCATGTTGGAAATAAGTAAATACAACTAAGGTGACACATGATCATAAGCAACATTAATGACCTGTTCAAAACATATCGTATTGAATACGACATGATATCTGCCAACGTGAGATGAAAAGTATTCCTATGGGAATTTTCTAAAAGCATCGATGTAATAACTCGTATTAACAAGTTTATAACCAATCACTTCTAAAGCCACTGAAACGATCGTTAGTATAGGAAGATTCAAATGTATCAGTGCAGTGAATATATGGTAACACCAAACGGCAGTGTTATAAAGTTGAACTTAAAGTTGTGAGGTTTAAAATGGAAAATAAGAGAATGCGAAATGAATCATGTTATTTCGAGGCACTATTCGTCTTTTTGGCTATTTCAACAACTTTGGGAGGTGAGTATTTCTTTGAACTTTAAAAGTTTTGTAACGCTTCAACGTTTAGATTTGATTTTTTGTATAATTAACTATCAACAAATATGCAATAATAAATGAATAATTAATTTTATATTAAATAATAATTATTAATTCACATACAGAATGTACATGTATTTCGGAAAAATGTATTGATGTATTGATCATTAACATGGTACCTTTGAAGTATTGTTTTTAAAGACGTGCATCGTGTGAAAAACTATACAATACTACAAACGAAGGGGATTTCTTTCAATTTGGCAGACATGTTGCTTGCTAAGAATGAGAAGATGGTAACTTCAAAATCAATATTGTGAAAAAACAAAAACATCTGTCTGACAATCGCACTTTACTTATGGCAAAACATGCTTTTTCAACTTCAGTTTGGTCAACATGACAAGTTAAGATTTTCATGAAAATAAGCTCATAAGAAGCGCCTTATGGTGTATATTTCAAATATGCATTAAAGTGTATAGAGCCGTATTCTAACAGTCATTTTATGTGAAAATAATTACTTGCATCGTTTTAAGTATGATACTAAACTACCTGAATTGCAAATTAAAACTTTGGATGGGTTCCGTGTACTTTGATTCAATCGTCGAAAAATAAACGATACTTATAATTACATAGGGTATTCTAGAACACTTTCGTATGAAAATTGACAATTCGCATGTCCAATAAATCACAGAGAATGTTTCTGTTAAAATTGAAGCGAAAAAATGATCAAATGAATATGAAAGCATAATTGTTTTTTTTTCAGTTTTTGAAACTTTTTTTAAAAATATGGTCCGATATAGCTCTATACACTATAATATTATAAGCTCGTAAGTGGCACTTACACGCATGACCTACTCATTCTAAGCCAGCGACGTGTGCAAAAAGATATGAGAACATTGGACAGGAAATTCTGCAAGCACTCTTACAATTGTAAATCAAAGTTTTTACTAAGCTCCTGTGGTAATACTACATATCATCATCAGCTTTTTTCTGACGCCGAGCCAAAAGTTAATACTAAAATAGCCCTCATCTGCTGAGGACAAATAAGGGGATTTTACAAGTTCTATTGGAACAAATTTGTAAACCAGGGCTTTGGCTGGAACCCGCAACATTCCTTTTCAACGGTCGGAATCAGTTTCTAATTATAGACAGATACACGACTTAGGGTTTTTAGTTTCATTGCGGTTTAAAGAATACAAATGCACAGTCACCGGGGCTCTCAGTGTTCCTGCCAAATTTCCAGCGTTAATAGCAGTAAACACTTTGGCGAGTAGTTCAGAGACATATTGCAAGATACGAATATCTCAATAATATCAACTATTAGAAACGCGATCGTTGCATTTATTATTGTAATCTCGTTAGTTATGAGTATATTAGTAACAAGATGAATAAAGTAAAACATATTCTGGTAACATCAATGAAACAATAGCGCATCATGCTACATAGCTCACGTCATTTCCTCAGGTGTACAGTCGGCATTCACAGCTGCAATGGAATCGGAAATACGATCAGAGACTGTCCTTCATTCTACCTACGATCCTGTATCAAGACCAAAAAGTCAAACTCATGTAAAAACTGGATTAAATATTCTAGCAATTGACGAATTGGTAAGTATTGGCATTTTTGTATTGAAACCCCTTTTTAGTAATATATATAACACCAACAGTTATACAATATAGGTAATGCAGGAGTGTCAATACAACCATTTATAAAATAAATTTAATCATGAAAAAAATAGTATTCGGTCCAACATGTTTGCCAAACAAAAACCCTTTAAACCTTATTGTTTCCAAACATAACCCAGTTTGTATTAAGAAAAACTTAACAGCAGATTCGATAAACCTTAACGCTGTCATTTCTTAAGCTATTTTCATTGGACAACGTGTACTTTTATCGGAAATCATAGCTCTTTAGGGATAAATAAATCAGGAATTTCGAAAACAAGGAATATTGAAGCCTGTAAATGCGTCACGTTCTTCTCGTCTAACGATCACATGGAACTCAGCGAACCCTATTGGAAGGTGGGCGACTTGCAATATAATCATTCCCAATGGTATCCATAATTTGTCAGGCGTGTTAAACAGATAATAATTTCGAATAAGACCAAAGAGCTTATTGTGTACCTTTCATCTTGTTATCGACTGGAGCGATGCATTTTTATATATTAACTGTGACTAAATCACCTAATAACTCCATCAACGATTTAAAACGACGGTGTCCATGTTCACTTGATCAAAGAGAATCATTAATTAGCAATCAGTGAAATCAATAAATGATCTGGAAAGAACGTTAAACTTCTTTTCCTTCGTTGACCGTACTTGACAACAGTTGTAATTGCTGTTTCAAGTTTAATATTAAGTGAAGGGTCATCATTACTATTCGTTGTAAAGACAATGATTTCAACGTCAATCTTCGTTTTATCCACCTGAGTAACTTGACCAACATAACACAAAAGCTGTAATGACTGTTTCGTGTTCTTTATAACTGATAGCGTACGGTTATCAATTGAAATGCACACATCAACAAACCTTCCAGGTTCATAATTAGTTCACACATAATGCAATATGATCCGAAGGTTGCTACTAAAAAGATGTCTAAACTATCCTTTCAGAATCACGACATGTCAATGGTAATATAAATTAATCAATTCCATACTATCGTACATTATTTATCTTGAAATCTGATGTATCATTTCAAAGCTACATTTCAAGCGACGAACGGTTCCGGTTTGCATTTGTAATAAACTAATAACTAACGATTTATCCAATCAACTCAACATGCTATCAAGGATACTATCTGCTCGGTTGTTTTGCGTTTCGCCTACTTCGCATCTTTCATTACACACGTTTTATTTCATTTTGAATCATTTCAGTGTTTGCGTACTTAGACGGCAACTTATCTCATTAGCTCAGTTAAGTTTCTACACGTAAGGTAACCTTCTGCCATGAAAGGTGTATCTTAATCACCGCTATTAAATGTGTTATTGCAATTCTCCATATTAAGATGTCGTAGTGTCGAAGTATAGTCTATAATGGATGTTTTTGTCAAGTTAAAATTGCTTCTAATATTTTGATGAAACCTTTTATCTACTGGTGGTTTTCATTTAGACCTAAGTGGGTGTGCCTTAGTCTAGGTTAATACTTCGATGTTCTCCTGAAATGATAAACATGCATTATTGTTTTACAGAACCTGAAGGGCCAGAAACTGACGATGGCTGGTTGGCTAACTTTTGTAAGTACATTATATTTGCAATGTCACGTACTCTGATAATACATGTTCACACATTCATCAAACCAATCTATAAATTGTTATCAAATTTCATTATTCATAATTTTGACCGTGGTAACTTTCATACTGAGCTAGAGATTTGTGATGGATGCTCCTTTTGTGGTTTCCGTTGAGTGCTGCCTGTCCTGCATAAGTTGTCACCATGTGTTTCATATATACATGTATTATCATAATAATGAATCCATTACGTAATGCATTTCTTACACATGCTTAATTTACTATCAGGAATGGGAGGACGAACGACTCACGTGGAACAAAACAGCTAAAGATGATATAGAATACATATTTACCAAACCCGAAAGCATCTGGAAACCGGAAGTCGTCATTGATAACTCGTAAGTTTTGGTTGATTAACTACATCCTCAGCTAACATACATTCTATGTCACGTTGTTGGCCACGTGCGACCAACGATCGTTTGTCATACCAGGTTTAACTATGTACATATTTTTAGGATTCGTGATACAAGTGTTATCCATTTAATATTTTATACCACGTTCGAACAGATAGAAAGATAATAATTTAATGAAATATTAAGTTTATGCCATCAATATTAATTGAAATGTGTTGTATTTTAGCCTATTTATTATTTTTACTATCTGTGTTTGATATGTCTTCATATTTTTATGCATTATTAACATGCTCAGCATAAACTTGATGTTAGACTATTGTTCAGGGTTTGTTGACCAGTATACTGACTAGTATACCAAAAAAATCTTTTATACCGGTAAGTCGTTATATCGATGCTTGTCACTACGGAGTTTTTATTGTAAAAATATCGATGGCTAAGGTCAGAAAGTCGTAACTACCACTTACGACCTTATAAGACTCATTCATATTTGAAATTTGCTTCACAAGGCGCTTCTTATGAGCATATTTTCATGAAAATCTGAAATTGTCATGTTGACCAAAATGAAGTTTTAAAAACGTGTTTTCCCATAGGTAAAGAGTAAATTACAGACGGTTTTCTCTTGTTTTCTCAATATATCGATTTGGTAGTTACGACCTTCTTGTTCTAAGCCAGCGATATATTTTGACTTCATTCATTTGCAAGTACGAGGGTCATTCAATAAATTCGTGGACTGGACTCGTCATTTTAATACACATTGACACAGAGAATAATTTTTTACATCACACTTAACTACAGCCTTTCTGACACAAGTTCAGAAAATTTTGCACGAAACGAGGCGTTTTTAAAGAAAATATGGCTAAAATAAAACTATCAACTTACCGCAACCACCACACAACGTAAATATATTCTGACGTCAGCGACGTTATTGGCGTTTTGTTATTTCTCAAATGGTAAACCCGAAATTGAAGTATGTAATTAATATCGAATTAAACACAAATATTTAAGTTGTATATTATTAAATAGATCTACCACAACATTTTATGTATTCAAAGATAAGAATTAAGCTGGACTTAATGGTTGAATGATAAATTGAAACACATCGCACATTTTGACTGGCGTTCCCTCAAACGACCTTATGTCTTTAAATTTCGTTCGATCCCTGTATCAATTTTAATACCATGCTGCTCCTAAGAAATTTGATTTTGTCACTAATACACAGGGACACTGAATACTGCATGCTTTCCGTCAGCAGCTCATTAGCAGCTTATTTGTATTTGTTGTGTATTTCCAAGACAAGTGCACAATTTAATAGCTGCATGAATTTCCTGGTGTAAATTCATCGGTATTTTGACGTAACTGAAAACGTGATAGGCATAGATCAAATACTTCTCGATTCAAACTCAAACGTCCGAACAATTTAATAATTTCACAAAATATTATTATAATATCTTGCAATAATCTGGCAAACATATGGGAATGTAAATTAAATAATTCGGAATTTATAACTAGTTGAACGAGTGAAAAGGATACGTTACGTAGGTCGGGGTGGTAGCACGTTACTATGGTAATACAACGGCTCATGACATGTTACTGTTGCATTATCAAAGAAAAATGTGTATCTACGGTAAGTTATAGATAAACGTTTATAATGATATGAGAAATTATTATTTAAATATGAATATAATAAAATGAGAACGATTGTCTACGAATATAATGAATGACCCTCGTATGTATATATTCCACCTCAAGAATTGAAGACCTTGGAATTATAAAGAACCCAGACATGCTGCTAAGGGTTAAACATACCGGTGGTGTAGAATGGCAACCGCCCATCATGTTTATAACTCATTGTCAGGTATCATGCTAGATAGAAACACCCTATTATAGTACACGCATATTACCAGTACTCATATATACGCATCACATATACATGTATACGTTATATGCTTGATCTGTTTTATTTAATTGTACTAAACTTAGTAATATATTGTGTTAGTTATTTCATTATTGCATTGTCAGCCACTTTAGTTTATATTCTTTTGTTGCAAGCATACCATTTGTATTTACTTAATTTTGTTTAGATTTGTTGCTGGCATCAATTCATTAAGTGATGCATTATCGTTTTTGGACATACACTCAGGGACTTTTCTAATCGGTCTATGCAAATGATCAGTTTAACTCTGATAGTCTTTTACTGATATTTGTACAATGGCATGTCAGCTTTTAGTATGTTACATATTTTGGTGTGTCATTTTGCAATAGTAATAAATGGGTTAGCAAGTCATACCAAACCATATGTGGGCAAAACATCTTAAAAACTATGGTCATAATAAAAATTTGGGTTTGAAACGTGACTAATTAGAAAAATGCTTGAGTGCACAGTATACGTTATTTCATCGTACGATAAAGCATTGCCTGGTGGGGTTCTTGGGAAGTGTCCGTAATTTACAGAACTCTCTTTCCTTACGTATAAGTCCTCAGATATCCCTAAACAATATTGTAACATAATCAGAAACTATTATAGCTTGGCAGATCTCGAGATTATATCAAGTAACGGTCTCAACGTTAGACTGAGGTATGATGGACATGTTGAATGGGAACCACTCAAGTTGATACAAGTTCATTGTGAGGTTGGTTTATATTGTTCAACACCATTCCTACCTTGTCATGCATCTCTGAGTCGGTTCACCTAAACTTATTTTGACCATAATGGAAATGGGCTGTCTCCACTTTGGCCTGATATCCTTTGTACGATGTAGTGTGTTTGATATCGTTTCCTTCTTGTTTCTTTTTACTTTGCAAATGTTGATATTTATTTATGATTTTGTAATTATGTGTTATATTGTGCATATTTTATTAAAGAAATTAAAACTAATTTAAAATTAAAACTATTTAATAAACTATGTATAGTGTACCACAAAATTACAAATTTGTACTTAAATTTTGGTGACATGTGTAATTGTATTCGTTGTGCCATGTTCTATACACAGAGTACCAAATATATTTTATTATTTCCTTCCACATTATATAATCGTTGTGTGTTTTTCCTTTCTATTTCGGGGCTTAAATTCCCCTGACACTATTTGAGCCACATAGAAACTACACCTGACATTTTGTTCTGACACAGGACAACCATTCCTGCACTTTTTGATCTTAAGGCAATGAACATTTTATGAATTAATCTACTACAGCTTGCAACAAACAAAAAACTACCACTAGAACTGGACCATCAATCAATTAAATGTAAAATATCGTCTTCACATTGGCACTACATCCAAAGATATTAAGAAATAGGTTTACAAAATACGAAGACATTTCACACATTGTTTTAACATCCCTCTAGATCTTAAAACTCACTACTCAAACATAAGCATTGCATTTCTCTTATGACATTAATTATGTTATCAATTAGATGAATGAGGCGTGATTGTATGAATACAGTATTCATAGCATTATATTCAAATTACATTGCCAATTATGTACTTCAATCACAACGATGCACGTTCCCTGATGTTTTAAAACAATGACTACATGTTTAAAACAAAATTGTAAATTTATATTGTTCTAACGTTAGTGCATTGTTTTATTCATATACAAGACATGGTTTTATTTTTGTTTTTGTTCATACACAGCCCTTCTTAGCACAGAGTCAGAAATGAACGAATGCAGCTATTCAGTTAGAGCTCGAAACCACATGACACGACTTTGATGGTTAATTAAAATTTACTAACTATAAGCTTTAAATTTCAAACACCAATTATTCAATTTGCTAATATAACCTTTCAATTTCAATACAGAACTATTAAGTATCAATTTATAAACACATGCTTTTTAATGCCTGATGAACCGACTTGATAGTTAACCTATTATCATTATTTGATTGAACCATTTACTGTTAATAATTTATATTGCATAATATGCCTTGCCATTAGAATACGCATGTATGCATTGGTAATTTTAAACTAGATCAATGTTGTTTATTACTGTTGTGTAGGCGTCTATGCGCTGGTGCCGATTCTGTGTGGCTTTGGTACATCTATGTGCTACTGTACAGTATTTTACTACATTTATATTTTGTTACTTGTAGGTAGACGTCACATATTATCCATACGACCAACAGAAATGTGCAGTTGAGATTGTCAGCTGGGCGTATACCTATGATGAAGTGGTGCTTGACCATTTGTTCTCTGTTATTAATATGGAAGATTTTGTGTACGTTCACTTTGGATATAGTCCACTTTATGCTAGTATGTCTAACAGACTCTGTGTTTATAAAGACACCTCCACAATCTTCTCTTTTTCTCGTAAAATTATTTCCCTTTGTACCCTAAAACCTGTGGACTCGATAATCAAGCCTAGAATAAATTCTAGCTATAACTAAAAATATTAAGCTATTTAATAATAATAACGACTTTATTTAAGAGGCAACACAGTTGGGAAAGCCCAGTCTTCCCTGTGAGCCTCTGCGGAAAAGGTGTTTACAACAAAAATAGTATGACATCAGCAATAACAGTCTGAAGTATATTCACGCAATATAAAGTTTTTGATTGATAAAATATATTAATTATCTAGTCGGGTAGTCAGACCAACAACATTTCAGCTTGAATGAAACCGCGTTTATCGCACAGGTGGCAGTATCAGTTTTTGGAAAATAAAGTTAAAAAATATATTAAAAAAATTCCGTCACTGATCTAAGTATACTTGGAAGGTATAAAGCCTACTAAATGTCTTTGTCCAAAGATTGTGGAACATCGCACCTAAGATAGATGTGGTTCCTAATATAACATTGATTACGATACTGTGAGTGGAGCGGGTATCAAGCGTGTAAATAAAATGGCCTCGAGCAAAGTTAAATAACGAAGGGAACATTGTTTTGCCGTTTCGCAGTTATAAGCTACAATTGAACGAGGTTTTCAGTGGGAATGCATATCTTATAGTTTATTTGAATGAATTGTGTAGCAATTTTCCTTCAGCGCGAGATGCCATGTTCCACAATCTTCGGACATAGATATATAGTAGGCTTTACACCTTGATAGTACTATAAGCCTAGTGACGGATTTTTTTTATTATTTCTTTTATCATTTTTTTTATTTATTTTATTATCCAAACACTGATACTGCCACCTGTGGTTTATCGTTGACAAATCAAATCCATTAGCGCAGTGGTTAACAACACCTCTCGAGATGCGCACATATCCAGCACCCGGCATGCTACAAGCGATAAGTGACCATTTGGAAAATGCTTACTTTGTTCGGAAGTTAGATCGAACAGATAGATACATCAATCAGTAGTTCAGTCTATTAAAAAGAAATATGTTAACAAAATTTACATTGTTTAGAGTTTAGATTAAATGTTGTTGCGTAATGGCCCAATAATTTTGTGTGGAAATAGTAATTGACGATAGTAAATAAATGCTATGTTGACATATATTCGACCGAATGACCTCTTGGAACAGAAGGAGTTGTTGATTACGATATTGAAATGAAAGCATTATTATTGATGAGAATGAAATGACGTAACTAATTCTTCATTGAGATGAACTTTTTCCCATTCACGAGCTTTGAATCATTCACACGAAGACAAAATTGAATTAACAACATGCTGTGCAAACCACTGATGGATGACCCGGTTAATCAAACAAATAATGAGGTAAAAGTACGTAACACCCGATAAGCTAGATAATCAATAGCCCATTCTGATTAACAAACTTATGACATATCGGTCAGGTAATGCAGTACTGAAACAAAAATCGGGCCACAAAACAAACCATAACAAGTTATATCCCAGACTACAAGTTCAGGCAACAGTGGCAAAATAAATAAGAGCAAAACAAATTAATGAAGCTTTAACGGCTACAAAGGTCTCCCTTTCTGCTATCATACCAGTTATGTTATTATAGTGTGGTACAATCATAGGTAAAATGTTCAAGCAAAATCAACTTTGATTATCAATGAAGCCTATGTATAATCATAAATGGTACATGAAATCGAAACTCAGTATTTGCCAATTTAACCAGGGCCACTTACATGTAACTACAGAGTCTACAATTCCTATACCAACTTTACCAAACAGCAATAACGATGCGTATTATGTAGGGTCAAGGACAGTCATTAGTAGAACTTCTACGGTAGATTACACTACACTGTGCACTTCCAGGAAACTAGATACACGGTCCATGACACTTCGTACTCTTATTGTTGTTAGGTATAGCCTTCTATATTGTCTTATAATCGTTTTATCTCTCCGATTTTCTTTTTCGGTTATGATGAACGCCATAGAATCAAAATCTAGATCTATATGCTGTATTTAATAAGGACTAAGTTTCATATCATTTCATGTACATTGATTAATATTTCAGACGACATGGAGAATGGCATATCAGCCATACTACGGTCGAGGATAAAAACCTGACAGAGCATATTCCGGACGGATCCGTACGAATTTATCCACAACTCGACTTTTGGTTATATCTACGTAAGTTCATAGATATTTTACGACGATCATCAATTAGAAAAAGTTAACAATATAACCTTAATTATAATATGGATTATTCGAAATGATATTGAACTAACAAGGTAGTATCAGCTTGTGATGAAATTGTTACACGTATCAGTTGTTGTGAGATCGAATACACGCATACCTGTACGTTTTCGTCCAATAAAATATTGAACTTAAATTTAGTCGCAAGACTCATTGCCTCAGCTTTTGACCCTCACATGTACCCATTTATTCAAATTGATGTAACAGTGAAGCATTGGGAGTATTTTGGACTCAGAGAATCATATGTTTATTGGTATGGCAGATTAGTAATGAACTCATGATCTATCGATCCCAAAGAGACACCTTACCTTTATACCATTACCAATCTTATTTAAGTCATATACATGTAGATATCTAACTATTATTTTTTCAGAACGACGTACCGAATTCTACAATCTCAATGTCATGATGCCGATAATTCTGACGTCACTAATGGTTGTCATGGTTTTCATTGTGCCGATAGATTCTGGAGAGAAAGTCTCGTACGTTCTCACGTTGTTTTTGTCCCTAGCAGTGCTTCTGACGATAGTTGCTGGGTCACTTCCACCAACGTCTATAACCATATCAGTGTTAGGTATGGTATGACATAGTTCAACACGAAAATTATTATATAATCCTTTAGTCATAAAGCAACATTCACTTACAATATCTTTACGCAAGGTATATATACCGATAATCTTATTTACTATTTTCCATTTACCATTAAATTTTAAAAGACACGCAAATTAAAAATCAGTATCATGCAACAACATTTAATACTGCTGCTTATTTAATAACAACCCATAAGAATATGCTAATTGGAGTAGGCTCTTAAAACATTCAATTAATTGCGCCGTACTGGATAATTGGAACATGTGTCTGTACTTAGGCACTTAATTAACTTAACTGGAAACATCACTAATGCTATACTAAATAGGAGCCTATATGAGCAGTTAGTCTTTGTGTGGTTTAAGGGAACGTAACAAAATGTCAAAACAATCGAAACGAATTTTTATCTCCGATTTTTCAGGACTGTATCTCGGAATCGTGCTGATCTTGACGGCCCTAGCTATATTACTGACTGTATGCGTTGTAATTCTGTATCACAAAGAAGGGGAACCACCCCGAGATTCCGTCATCATGAATATGACGTCATTCGCAGCAAAGGTCACGTGCAAGTACGTGCCAGTCATCAAAAACGATATGACAAGTAGTACCAACCAAATTGAACCTATTCCACAGCAAACTGACGTGAACAGTTTACCAAACAAAAATGGAACATCATTAGAAGAAGTCAAAGAAGTTCCGATTGGTGATGACGTCATGAATCAGTCTGACGATCACGTGACGGAATACCACGTGACATGGAAAGACGTCGCGATCATCATGGATCGATTTTGTTTCATAACTTTCTCTCTGTTGACACTTGCAATGAACGTATCTTTTGTTATGGCGCTAACAGTCGGCGGTAGAACTACAGGCTTTTAGTGGACCCATATTTGACCAAATAACAGCATTTGCGTTGTCATGTGCAATATATAATATTATTATTCTATATACAATCACTTAATTAGGGTTCTTAGGTTCAATTGATCGTGACAGCCTCTCTAATAATAATAATAATAATATAATAATAATAATAATAATAAATATGCTGTAATATTTTAGATGGAACAAAAATGAAAATCGTTTTTGTTTTACCATTTATTGTCATTGTTTCATTCTCCTTACCCGAACGTACTGTTGTCTCCATACACATATCACATTATCTCCATTAAACATTAAACATCTTCAGCGACGAGTCTGGAGTTTTACCAATATTATAATATCATTAAATTTCGTTGGAACTTGAATTCGTGGATTTTGCATTTTAGGTATTAAAACATGGGTTAAAATTAATGATCGTTGGGATTAAAGTTCATGGTTGAGGTGAACGACGAAATCCACGAAAGTTAATCCCCCATGAAAATTAACGATTTTACAATATTAGAATTGCGATTAAGATAGTATTACAGTATGATAGCAAAATAAATATAAACATTTCGCTGACTTAGAATGAGAAGGTCGACCTTATAAGACTAATGCATATTTGAAATATACATCATGAAGCGGTTCTAATGAGCCTATTTTTATGAAAATCTTAACTTGTCATGTTGACCAAACTGACGTTGAAAAAGCTTGTTTTACCGAAAGTAAAGAGTGATTGTCAGAAAGATTTTCTTCTCTTTCACCAAACGTTGATTTTGCAGTTACGACCTGTTCATTCTAAGCCAGCGAAATCATGACATGTGTATGAGCACCCGGCAGTCTAATGTAAATATGGCGAACGGTTCCACTAACATTGGTGATACAGTCCGTTCAAAGTTTAATTAGAACGGTTATAAACATAAGCTCGTCCTTTAGGTAACTATGTTGATCTTCTCATTCTAAGCCAGCTAATGTTCAGGCTAGTTTATACCATTATTCAAAAATACAACATATGGAAATGTTAGATCATTTATTACAAATGCATTTTAGAAAATGTAAACTTATCAATTCGAATAGCTTTCGTTATTATACGGTTCGTCACATGATAAAAAAATTCACAACGTTCTCTAGTTAAACCAGGAAGTTATTATCTATGTTTGCTATGTAACTGCATACGTAGAGGAAAAAACGTGAACCAAAAGTGTGTTATAGTACAATTATCTTCCCGATTGCGGATATAATGATAAAAATGTGTTATCACACTTAGGTCAATATTACTACCTAAATGAGGTGTACTTTATAACCATTTATACCGTATCATTAACATATTCGTATTAATAAACAATGACCTCAATCATCAGTGAAATGTTTATGTTTGGAAAACCAGTTCATTCTATTTTCGGAAATCGTCGTCGATTATTTAGTTCAGTCGTTAGTTTGTTGCAGTTTTAAATATTGTGTCGGAAGTACCAGACGTTTATTATCAACAAGAACACATCTTCGTACGAGGAACCTGAAGGTACAGATATTTGTACAAAAATATAGTTATTTGGGCAAAATTAAAGATATTTGTAAAAAATATAGTTATTTTGGGCAAAGTAAAGATATGTGTACAATAATATAGTTATTTTGGCAAAAGTATAACTATTTGTACAAAAATATAGTTATTTGGGCAAAGGTAAAGATATTTGTACAAGAATATAGTTATTTGGACAAAAATATAGTTATTTGGGCAAAAGTATAACTATTTGTACAAGAATATAGTTATTTGGACAAAAATATAGTTATTTGGGCAAAAGTATAACTATTTGTACAAGAATATAGTTATTTGGACAAAAATATAGTTATTTGGGCAAAAGTATAACTATTTGTACAAGAATATAGTTATTTGGACAAAAATATAGTTATTTGCATAAGAATATAGTTATTTGGGCAAAGTAAAGATATTTGCTCAAGAATATAGTTATCTGGGCAAAATTAAAGATATTTGTACAAGGATATTGTTAATTGGACAAAGGTATAATTATTTGGGCAAAATTATAATTATTTGGACGAAATTATAGTTTAGTTTAATGAGAGTGCTATGCTGAGCCTTTTGCCCAATCCTATTTCTTTGGAAATAAAATAGATATTTAATAAATTATAATCCGCCGGTTATAACACCAGCCTTTGTTTACAAATAAAATGGAAATGTAAAAATGCATGTTCTATGTATATTCAACTGTTTCATCGTGTGCATAATTACTTTGAATGCATTGTCCGGCAATTAAATGAACAACCCACGTATACATCCATATTCTACTCTGAAAACAAGCGGCCAATCTATCATGCACTGTTGATACTAGTACATGTAGTATACATTTTGTTTATAGACTAGACTAGATTTAACTTCCGCGAGTAATACATAGAAACCTTAGATACTACGTGTCTAAAAATTGTATACATCGTTGGCGATATACGGCCTTGTATGTAAGCTACAATGGAAATAATGTATTATGCGAATGCGTTAATGCTAGAGATGGGACCGAATATTCGAAAATTGAACGAATGTTCGAATCCAATTTCAATTTTCGAATATTCGTTAAAAAAATAATGAAACATGTTAATTCCAATTATTTTCGTATGCTTAATAACAACATAATAATTATGTGATATGTATAAGTAAGTCCCTAATTGACACTTTTATGACATGTCCATCGATATATTAACTGTAAACTCTGAATAAACAGTATGAAACTTCTCAAAAATATTTCCTTAAAACGATTGCATTTTAGACACACGAAACGCTTGTATTTCGTCTGTATTCAAGCATCGTTATAACACGGATATTAACTAAATGCGCTAAATGTTGTACACATAGGCTAATGTTATCGTCTTTGGACTCTACTTAGTGTACATATACATTGTGAATAAATAGAATATCATTTTCGGAAAACGTTATCTTAATCGGCTGTCATATACAATACGCCATACATGATGGGTATAACTGCGTCACATCTGATTAAGTATCAATACGATTAACATGATTTATCTCCCACCCCATTCCTCGCTCAGGTTAGCTGTGTTGTGGTTAATCTGATTTCTGTGCTCGGCTGGTTAGGTTGAGTGCTACCTTCCCTGTCGAATTTTCTCATACCTTTTTGTGTTAAAACAGAAATATGTATACACACAGGCCTAAGAAATTATATCACAAAAAACTGAGTTTAACATCCCCATTTTTCACTCATTCATAAGAAAACAAAAATAACAAATATACACTAGACTATATTGAATAGATGAAAAATTGGGGAAGTAAAAACTGTAGAAATTGCTTTAAGCTGATCTCTGAGCTATGCACTATATAAAGTCTATTGCTAAATAAGCAGTTATGGCTCAATAATGGCTGTCGATCTAGAGATGGATTTTATGACCTTCAGTAAATTAAAACAGCCTACAGGTACTTCATTTTTGGTGTATAAACCGTCGATTTGTTACGAAATTTACCCTTTGAACATTTACCGAATGTAACACTTAATAATAATTTGAACTTATCTCCAGTCCAATCCGGCAAACGATTGAAAAACATCTCTATTGATGCAAATCGTAAACTACTCATAGCGGAAGACAATGTGGGACAGCAAATTCATTTTTAGACAACTCCCATGTTTTGCATAAATAAAACGTATTTCATATTATACGGTAGATTTAGTTTTAATTTTTATTCTAGATTTCTGTCAATATGTCGATTTTTTAAAAATCATTTTTACTTATTATCACCGTCGCCTAGTGGTTAGGGCGTCCGCCTCCGGAGCGGAGGGTCGAAGGTTCTAATCCCGGCGGAAGCTGTGTTAGAACTGATGCGACCGGTTGGTGAGCCGCCAGCTAGTTAAAGAATTGTTACCGTAGGCCCATCTCTGCCAGGCGCCCGGCAATCTGAGAAGGGATTCGGTAGGTTCTGTGCGCAAGAAAAATAGGTGTCTCATAAGTCAAATTGGCTGGCCCTTTCAATAGGGGTGACACTATAATAAAAAAACACTTTACCTTTACCTTTTATTATTTTTTCGCAGACTGTAGATATGGCTGTAGGTGGAAGAGTTGATTTTGTAGTAGATGATACTAGCACGGCATTCGTTGGTAGAGGAGAAAACTGTGAGGTTTGTAAGATGACACACAGTGACGGCTATTGCTCACAGTGTGATATTCACGTCTGTCAGATATGCTTTGATAATCATTTGATAAGTAGATTATGTCGAGATCATGTGATGGTGCAAGATTCCGAAGATGGTAATGAACACTGCGATGTAATCCATTTTGAACTTTGTAAGGAGCATACAAAGCGGGAGGTTGATGTTTACTGCCCTGAACACAGATGTTGTGCATGTAAAGAGTGTATTCGGTTGTACCATAAGTCATGCAAATGGGAGTACATCACCAAAGCGTCAGAGAATTTTCAAAGTAGTGGAGAACTTACACGTCTACTTGAAGAAGTGCAAAGTATTGGATACACTCTCGATACATACCTAGAAGAGATTGAAACACATACAGAGTCCGCTGTAGCGCTTAATGCAGAAATTGTATCGGACATTGATTCGTTTGCAGATTCAGTAGTTGAATATGTAGCCACATCTAAACAACAAGTTCTAGAAGATGCTGCAGAACGAGAGGAAACACACCAACAACAAGTGAACAAAATGAAAGCAGATATCCAGTCACTCAGATCACAAGTCGAAGAAATAAGTACAGGTATCCTGAACGAAGAGTTGCTTCATAAACGTTTCATCTTGGCTGTAAAAACGATGGAAAAAGTATCCCTAATTCGGAGAGAGGTTGCAAGCATCGATTGTAACAACGTTATCACCAATTACACCTTCCGACCAAACAACTTGCTGAGACGCATGATGTCAAACCCTTTACCCCTTGGTAGACTCATTTTCGCAGAAAATGGTAGGAGTTATACAGCATCATTCTTACAAAATTGTATACCTTTTGAAATAGTTCGTGAAGTTAAGCTCGCATTGTCACTTAACGAATTATATATTTTAGTTTCATGATTAGCAATTATTTCAATGTTAAAGACGATGATGTACACTAAAACGCCATACACGACACATAAGTAATGATTTACTGACTATTGTGAAGCTGTTATACGCTAGTCTGATATGACGACTGATGACGGTTTCAATTACCAGCCAAATGTACCACGTTAGCAAGAATATTTATATCCACCACATACTGACATTTATGTAATTGTAAAAACATAGTTATTTTAAACACCTAAGGAGTAATATTGTACAACGTAAGAGTATTCATTACAATTTATTAAGGATTGGGACACAATTTTTCAGACTTAAACGTATTAGACTATATGAATTCATTCTTCTTTTCAAATTAAAAAGTATAGTATACATGTAGTAACATCTGGATTATGTACCTGGAAGGGGATTGGTTGTGGGAGAGAGACAATGGAAGACTAAGAGAAGAAGTATGAAAAAGGAGGCAGAAGAGACCGTTGTAAAAGTATCACACTGTCAAACTACTTTTCAGATGATGAAGACGAAGATGACATTGGGATAAACACTGACCATGAGAGAAATCAATTCCTTCAAAAACAGTTAGATGCTAACCAGGTACATGTACACGTTTGGATATTTAGGGTAGAAGTTTGAGCTCTGTTGATGGTCAATTGGTATGTGATGTTTTATGTGTTCTTTATTTAGTTGTTGCTGTCAAATATTCTCTCATTTTTGCGTATAATTATGCTGATTGATAATCGGACACAAGTTGCATGCCTATTTGACTGATTACTTTATACCACCCATCAAACGCGACCGTTACGAAATTGTTACTTAAAGTGTATAGAGCTATATCGGACGATATTTTTTAAAAAGTTTCAAAAACTGAAAAACAATTATGCTTTCATACCCATTAGATCATTTTTCACTTCAGTTTTAACAGAAACTCTCTCTGTGATTCATTGGACATGAAAACTGTCCATTTTCATACGAAAGTGTTCTAGAACACCTTATCAAATTATAAGAATCGTCTATTTTTTACGATTGAATCAAAGTACACGAAACCCAAGTTTTAATTTGCAATTAAGGTAGTCTAGTATCATACTAAAAACGATGCAAGTAATTATTTTGACATTAAATGACTGTCAGAATATAGCTCTATACACTTTAAGGTGCGTTTAGGAGGAAAAATACGGTACTTTAGATTTACAAGGTGATCATGTTTATTTTAGAATGAAGTCTCAAAGCTAAGAAAAGACCTTGATGACGTAAAGCAGAATTATAAAGTAAGTAATTTCTTTCGCCGTGTTTAATCATTTGCAGCAGGCTGTGTAATGGATTGTCGATGCCATGCCATGCCTTATCCACATTTATAGAAAAGCAAAAAACAACTTCAGTTTGGAACCGAAAGCTTCGCAATAAAAACCCCGAATTTATTATGCATGCACTAAAAATATATAATGTGTATCTGAACCTTTATTTTTTGCTGTTAATTTATTTAATACAATTTGTTATGACAATGCCAAAAATATCCGTAATTCGAACAATTGTAATGAAGTCTTAATTGAAATTGGTTCTCTGTGCTTCATAATTACGTGAATGAACTGGCAGAATACTAGTACATTAGTGACAGTGTTTGATATATTGATGTTATCAATTACTTCGTTGAAGTCGACTTTTTGTTTATATTTCAGAGCGTAGTCGAAGAGAACAAAAGATTGAAGCGAGAAATATCTACTCTGAAAAACTCCAATCAACCGGTATGTGGAGAGAAGTTTTATTGAGGAATAGTTTAGCTAATCAATGCTTATCGTTCTTTAATTTCAAGGATAAGAAAATATATTTCCATTGACTATGAGTGACGTCCATCATTAGTGTATATCTGTTGATAACCTAACATTTGCTGGTGTAAATTAGGAAAACTGTGTGTTATAAGTCTTTATGATGTATCAATATTTTAGCACCCTTTCTTCGTATTTTTGAAGTGTATATGTGTGTATATATTTATTTACTGACAGCATTATAACTTTTGTTATTCTTATTTCAGTGCACAAGTCAGCTAACAAGAGAAACTGAACACCACACAGTGCCTGGTGCCGACAAGACGATGACAGTTTGTGGCACCATCACATGTGGTTAGTGAAAGTACCTCCAAATTAGGTTGTACGAGAAGACTTGGTGCTTTTTAAGTTCCCAAGTTGTTGCAATAATATTATTCCAGGAAGGTTTTCATTGCAGTATTTTCGAAAGCTTTCAACTGTGGTTAACACATGAACTGTGGATGTTGCATCTTCTCAGTTTCCTCAGTTTCCTGTGTATTTTTGTTTAATTTAAATGTCTGGTTCAGATTTGTGTTTGGCATTGTGCCAATTGCTTATGGCCGCGTGCATGTCATTTCTGTTGTCTGTGCTTGGTTGTATCTGTTGGGAACTGCATTTTTCAGTCCAGCGTTTTATTTATCGTTTTATGGTTGTACGTAATAGGAATTGCCATACATTTTTGTATTTTCTTAGATCAGCCAGAAGGTATATTTACAAGCCACATTGATAGTTGGAATAACATTGTAATGGAATACACATTCCCTAGCGGAACCCAGACAGTAAGAACCTTACAAATATCTGGATTCGGGGTTTTATTCAATGTATACCTGAAGATCGGATGTTTACACGTCAGTAACGTTTACAAAAGTTCGTTTAATCCTATAATGACACACTTCCTGAATATCCTGCATATACATGTACATAGCAATTAAATTGCATTGGAACGCCCAGAGCACATAAGTTGTTTACTAGTTTTACATAGGTGCTAAAGCAATTCTACCTACTCAGAAACTTTGAGATATGTACTGGAATGCCCTCGATCCAACTACGCACACCCACTTGCAAGTGATACGTCTTTATTTTTCTGCTCAGCAGCTTAAAGACTGTCGCATGTTTATTAAATTAAAGTATACATTCATCTGAAAAAAAAAACATTATACAAGGATGTCCTTATATTAAACTGTATAGAGCTATATTCTAACAGTCATTTAATGTCAAAATAATTGCTTGCATTGTTTTTAGTATGATACTAGACTACCTAAATTGAAAATTAAAACTTTGGATGGGTTCCGTGTACTTTGATTCAATCGTGGAAAAATAGACGATTCTTATAATTTCATAGGGTGTTCTAGAACACTTTCGTATGAAAATGGACAGTTTGCATGTCAAACAAATCACAGAGAGAGAGTTTCTCTTAAAACTGAAGCCAAAATGGATACGAAAGCATAATTGTTTTTCAGTTTTTGAAACTTTTTTAAAAAATATCTTTCGATGTAGCTCTATACACTTTATTGTATAAAATTGCAGGAGGCAAATCGAAATCCTGGAAAACCATATTCAGGAATAACAGGCAAAACTTTCTTGTATAACGATGCTGAAGGAAAAGCTGTATTTAATATGATGAAATTGGCATTCGATAGAAGATGTTTGTTCACCGTGGATGGCAGAGGCAACATCCAGTGCGGAGTAGAACAATGGCAGTAAGTAGAAATTTAGACATTTCAGAATATTTTTTAAAATATATATATAATATATATATAATGTCGCTGGCTAAGAATGGGAATGTCATAAGTACTACCTCGCTACGACCTTATCAGACTGATACATATTTAAAATCAGCACCACAAGACGCTTTTTATGAGCCTATGTTCATGAAAATCGGAAATTTTCATGTTGACCAGACTCAAGTTGCAACAGCATATTTTGCTATAAGAAAAGAGTAATTTTCGGACACTTTTTTTCTTCAAAATATCGATTTTGTACTTAGGACCTTCACATTCTAAGCCAGCGATATATCAAACATCAGTACGAACTAGCATACGTAAGAATTAACTGTCATTTGTCTCAGACATATCATTACTATATTCATTCAACGCTATGTCAACCTTGTATCTAGATTTTATTTTTGTCAAACCGTTTTATAGTTCTGCACATTGTCCTTAATTTTAGGCTGTCGTCCTTTTAGTTTAATTGTGTTTGCTAGTCCTTGCTCATAGTTTGTTTGACTGACTGTATTAACAGGTTATCGGAGTGGGGTGTCGTGTTTGTGTCATTTCATCATTTCGTTTTATCTTATATCTATTCAGGAGTGTTGGCTCACTTGACTGATCCGTTATTGTCCTCTTTTTCTACTCAAAATATAAATTTTAGTTACCAAACACTGTCTGTATTCCAGTAGTTCATGAAACTGATGTGGTAATCTCTTTTCAGGTCGCATTGGTAAGTATGCATCTTATTTACAAGTTAATAAGTTTATTACGTAAATAATAATAATAATAATAATAAAGACTTTATTTTACGAGGAAACTTATTTGACAATATACTAAACAATCAATCTTCCATAAGATCCTCAACAATGAACGATGAACTAGAAAAATAACTATGCCAAGAAAACAATGATATTTGATATTTTGATATTTTGGCCCCTATGATGTCTCACAATATAAGTTGAAAAATTCATAAAAGAGTGTCAGTGAAAGGATTTGAAAAAAAGGTATACCTATGCATAATTATAGAAACTTTATCAAGACAATATCTACAGCTGTAATTAAACAAAAACGCTTAATCCGATATAGACAGAGGCCATCGTCCCAAAAAACAATTTATGTATTAAACGTGTACACAAAATAATCTTAAATATATTGTGTCGCCTGTTTTTGTGACTACTGTTGAAAAAAACGTTATAATAATTAATACGTGTGTACTATAACTATATTATGAAATAGGAATGCGGTCAACATATTGTCGAATATATATCCTATTCGTCGAAGTTAATTTCGTTGTAGATTAATTATCAATCTTTGTATATACATATGTTTTGTTCATGATTTTGTTTTGCTTGATATTTTCACAATGATAGGTGTCCGCAGACTTTACGGGTGATCCCCGTTTTAAACTATGTATATTGGTGGTTCATATCATAGACATTAGATTTCTGAATCAATTATTTTTTCTAGTCACCGGGAGTCCAGGTATGTACTCATTTAAGCATCGACGGATAACCACGGTCGATGCCTCACATCGCTACGTACATCTCCCGTGGGATTTTTCTTTCTTACACATAGCGACTACATCTGAAGTTAACTTTACCTTGGCGTATGAATTATTCAAACATTGAAGAAATACGTGACTTTCAGAAGGATACTGTTTATGCTTTGATCAGAGGAAAGTATGTGTGGACGCGGCCATTTTGATTTGCATCTCCACGCTGGAGAGTATCGGAGTGTCATTTGCATCTCCACGCTGGAGAGTATCGGAGTGTCGAAACTGTTAGTGTCGTTTTTATTGGTAAATGTATAGTCTTTTCTGTGCGAATCGGGGTTGGCACTATATGACACCCAATAAAAGGCGATTTTTCGTTTACTTTTAATCTTTAAAATGGAGTATGTGGCGGAAAGGGCTTTTAGTGGCGAAAATCGGCCTTTGCACATAATGAATTTGTATTAACTGATTGGAAGCCTAACCCTAACCCCTAACCCTGGGGTAGCCAAATACCGGGTGTCATATAGTTTTAATCGCGAATCGGTAAAGAAACATCCCACGGGAGATGTACGTAGCGGAGCGGAGGCACCGACTGCGTGTACCCGACGACGTCTTTTAAGGTACATAATGGGAATATCGGTAACTAGGAAAAATAGTAATTATTAATTTACGCATAGTTGAAATCAAACTTATCTATGGTTCTAACATGCATGCAAAATGTGTATTTCAGGTGGCATCAGTAAGTATCAATTTATTGAACCATTCATGATTACGTCATTCAACAAATCCCAATATTTTAGAGTCAAATAATTGGTCATAAAGGCAATTAACGTGAACTTTCAAAGGATCTTGAGCGCACATATCACTGCCTTATACGACTGATACATATTTAAAATCAGCATCACAGGGCGCTTCGTAAGAGCCAATTTTCATGAAAGTCGGAACTTGTCATGTTGACCAAACTGAAGTTCAACCATGTTTTACCATAACTATGTAAAGAGAAACTTGGTACTTACGGCTTCTCATTTGTTGCCATCGATATGGCTGACTCAATTTATGCCATGATGTCGTTAGTTTTGCTGTTCCAGTCTCTTTCATGCAATTTATGTAAACACCAAGGTTGTCTCATTTAAACAACACCAAGGGATAAACTTGGCCAGTTTTGTATGCACATTTGAGCTGAACATATTACCATAACAATGATTTTCCTGCTTAGCTGATACACGTAATTTTTCACTTAAGATTCTTTGTAAATATCAGCCCGATATTCTATTATTATAATGTTATTATGTAATTTAACTATAGCTAATATATCGACGGTGCCAAACCAAAACCCCGTAACTGCAAAAAGACAACTTTTCAGGAGACGAAAAAACGTATTTACTCCGATGAAATAATACCGACGTCTTGTAACGAAATGACACCCTCCCTGATCCTATTAGGAACCATTATAAATTCCGACATGTACAAGAATATGTTGACTTCTACTAAATGAATCGGAGTTTGTACAGTCATATACGGGATTTTCGACTTACCTTAAGTTTTTGAATCCAATAAAAATACGATATTGAGTCATCTGATTCTATTGAAGTAACGCGATTGGCTATTTAGATGGCAACTAGACAGAAATGCGCGGGGAATCTAGCAGATGCTGCAAAAAAAGTTTTCGCGCTAAAATTGAGTTACGGGGTTTTGGTTTGGCACCGTCGATATATTACGCATTTATACATAGATTTCGTCTACACACAATTGTAGTTATGCATTCGTGATTTAACATCATGATGTGATAACGTCAAGCTTGCAAACACTGTAATAATAACCTGTTTGTTTTGTTTATTGTAGTAGTTTGGGGTAAGTATTTTTACTTGTACATTTGATATCCCTTAAGGTGCTCATTATTAATTGTAAAAAAAGACAATTCTTTCCAGATATAACCTCGTGTCATTGTTGCATTGATGCAGAGTATATTTTAAAATGGTATGACATTGTAAAATCTTTAAAGAGGCTATTTCAATTTCGAGAAAAAAACTTTTACACTTTATCAATGATACAGTTACAGTTGTTTGGGGTATAGCGGATCATGGGGTATAGGGGATCACTCAAGTTTTAGACTACTCAATGGAAGGAGTCTATTCATCTATTCATTTTTGGCATGATTATTTGCTTCCATGAGAACAACATACCAAAATATGACTTCCGTAGTTCACTGGATTGTGGAGGCGTCGTATTTTGTCAATCTATGTGATCCGTAAAAAAACAAAAATTAAGTTGATGTAACGGTGTCATATGCTTACAGTCCAACAAAGGCATAAGCATATTACTACTCCAATTTTTGTGTATGAATAATGTACAATGTTATAAAATGTTTTTTAATTTGTGTTATATTACATGACATGTCTGTCAAGAATGTCATTTATTTCTGAATTGTAATTGGTAATTACGTTGATTATACATCGATTTACAATGTTATAATGTTTGCAACACACATTTACAAAATACAAAATACAAATTTGTTTCAGAAAACCTATTTATCAGAGCGTCCTTGCCCGAGTGAGACGGCAGTTAGAAATGATGGGAGCATGCTCTAGTAGACAGTAATATCACTTCAGTAAGTAAATTAATATATTTTATCAGCACTTCTAAGCGAGCTTGCTCAGGTCTAGGAACGCCGGTTTTTGGTTTCATTATGAAACTATCCAGCTCTTTTACTTTCCCTATCATATGTTTTATCATACAACAGTTTAAATCAACATAACACCTGGGACTGTCTGTATAGTACTGAATTTATAAATTTACTATTTTAAAATGTACTGATCTAAAATTATTTTTCTTGATATTCTTGCATTTATGTTATCACACAACACAGATAAATATTTCTTCACAATTAAACTTTAGTTCAGGGCCCTAATAGGAATTCCCTTAGTTTTACTTAGTACATGATTTCACCTTAGATATCTGAAACCTCATTAAGAAGGTTTCAGATATCTAAGGTGAAATCATATAAAACAAAGGTGATTCCTATAAAACCTAAGGTAAATTTATCAACATAAGGAATATTTTCCCCTTAGGAGCTTTATGAATACGGGCCCGGATATATCAGTATTTAGCAATGTCGTTTTGAAAACACCGACCATTTCAAACACAAGCATTGTTTGTTATGACCGCATTTAAAGTGTATAGAGCTATATTTTAACACTCATTCAATGTCAAAATAATTACTTGCATCGTTTTAAGTATGATACTAGACTATCTTAATTGCAAATTAAAACTTTGGATGGGTTCCGTGTACTTTGATTCAATCGTCGAAAAATAGACGATTCTTTTAGTTTCATAGGGTGTTCTAGAACACTTTCGTATGAAAATTGACAGTTTGCATTTCAAATAAATCACAGAGAGAGTTTCTGTTAAAACTGAAGCAAAAATGATCTAATGGATATGAAAGCATAATTGTTTTTCAGTTTTTTAAACTTTCTAAAATATATGTTCCGATATAGCTTTAAATACATATATATATGTGTACTAAATTAATTTACTATGCTTTTCAGATCCAGACAAATCAGTGTACTATGTTGATTAAAGATCATGATGCTTATTGTACTGTACAATTTATTCTGGTTCCCGGCATTCAATCTATTCCGATAGCGTTAGCATCAAGGGGAGGGAACTCCAGACTATGTACAATACTGTTTCGAGGGAGTGAGCAATGTATTATAATGTTATATTCGTTAATAGTGGAATATTCAGCAAGCTTGAACAATACGAATACGACAAAGATCTTCATAAAGGTCTCCACAGCCCAGCGATAACGCGTGTGTGTATCATCCTCTTCTCTTATATGTAATTTATGCCGCCTTATATGGCGAAGAATGTATGTTAATATGTTCATATGACAATAAATTGAATTGAAAATTGAAATTGTAATTGATAACTACAAGTCTATATTTATCAAAATCTTATTCTATTGGAACTAGTCAATCTAGATTAATTTTGTAACTGAGCACTATCAAAGTAAAACCAGTGCTGTTATAAACATAAGCTCCCCTGTCATGGAACATTGGTTTGCCTGAAAGTGATTAGATTCGAAATCAAAGTTTGAACAAACGCATTCTATATAGCAAAGGCGCTGATGACGCGCACTTCCTAAATTGTGCCGATTTATTCTAAGTTGTTGGTTCAACCCCAATCGTTTTATTTTATTTTTATTCCATGCACCCATATTATAATATGTATTAATATATTTTTTAATTGTACTGTTGTATCAAGTTAATTATGGAGTAGTGAGTATGATCATTGTACGATTGTATGATTATTGTATTGTATACTATAAAAAATAGAAAATACAAATATTCAAATAAATATATTAGCATAGGATCATATTTTAATTCTAATTTTTTAATAAATATGTAAAGTTGTTAAAGATGCGTTCCCTATAACTTTGATCGTTTAAATCGATTCAGGAATATTATACATTAAATAATGGAAGCGATAAATTATTATTTGTGATTTTACCAGAGTTTTGACATTATAGAGACATATTTGTGCACACTTTCTTCTGACTAATTATGATAATTGATAGTGCTTTGTACATTTAGCTCATTAAATGTGATAGTAGAGAAAAATATGCTGGTTATAGGGAATGTCTGTTTAACCTTATAAAAGCTAGGATACACAAACTCGTAGACTAGTTGTTAGTTATTAATGTCATAACATCAGCATTTCGGTTTTATGTTTTATTCTCTCACATACTCAAAATGTATTCACATATGCTTGTAAAGCTTGTTTGTTAATGTAATCCGACTTAAAATAAATACTTGTTGTGTTGTATTGTATTGTTTTGTGTTTAAAGTGTGTGTGACGGTTGATTAGCTACAAGCCATTACCAATAACTTTGGAATACAAAGGAAATGTTAAGTTACAGATATAAGATAGAACACGAGTTGGGAATGTATATGAAAACTAAATTCGAACGAAGCAAGATTTAATGTTTTCATACACAACACCTACAAGGGATCTATCTGACTTAGACCAAAGCAAATGTTAGTTTATCAGGTACAATTTGCACAGCAATCAACTACTAGCACTTAATACTATGATTAATACTTAGTAGTACACACATTATCCCCTACTGTTTACATTAGCCATTCATGAAATCAAATCAAGAAATGTTTTGTGCACTGGTATTTTGTGTTTTTGTAGGACATTCCATTGGCCTACTTTTTTTCTGAAGCATGCATTTTTTACATACTAAGTATGCTTTTAAAAAGCAAGTGTACATGCGTGTGTATCAGAAAAGAAGTAGTGGAAGTTGATTTACTTGATGAAACTATGTTTTTGGAGTTTGAGGACGTTACTGCTGTTCTGCAGTTCAAGCTTCTGCCCCCCTGAGACCTTTTAGTCATAGATCTGAACGAAAATCAAAGCTTTGAAAGAACAGCGTCTGTCGAAAAATATCAGAAAGCAACATTCTTGGACATGTTCAGCATACGAGCAATATGTACAATGGCGTAATTCTAAGGCATTACCAGGGCGACTTTTTTCATCATTTGGTCAGGAAATTTTAAATATGCAGCGTGCCCGTCTATATGAAATCAATTTTGACGAACAAGCAATAATGGCACGCAGTGATCATAGAAGCAATGTTGTGCGTGAGATGACAGCAGCGTAACTTATCATCCAAACTACAACCGCCACCGAAGACGCCTCCATCGCCCTAGCTTACAACTGAACATGTCGTCTCTGTTACGGTTATCAAGGCCGAGTCTGCTGCCTTGTCCAACTCAAATGCTCTTAAGATAACACTACCTGACTGTATAACTACTATTATTGTTTTTCACAGGGGGCTGAAAGATGTCGATTACAGTGTAAAATACTAGTAACCAGTCAAAACATTTGTGTAAGCAGCAGTAAAGATATCAACTTAATAATACATACTTTAAAAAGATCGTTATTTCACTGCATATTTGTTCATTTTTTTATACAAATGTACCAATTTTGTAAAAGAGCAAAAAGCTCTTAAACGTTAAAACTGTATAGTTAATGAATGGACAATGATTGTATACTGTTGTATTTGTTTAGATGAACAGAACAGTATTTAGGTGCATGCATGTGTTTTATAATCAGTACTATTGTAATTAGAACTGGTTCAGCAATAAATTATTCTGTATTTTAATGGTACTTTACACCGCTACACCCTCTTTAAACTCTATGTTTGGTGTTTGTTTGGGATATATACATGTATAGTAATTGTTAATGCTTTACTTCATTGTTACAATCACACTTGTCGATGGATTGTGTTTACAATAAACTAAGTTCCTGACTTGGTGGATTATTTTGTTTGGTCTTATTAGTATTGGATAAATCATTGTAAGTTTATATACCACTCTTTTTCTATATACCACAGAAAAGTGTTGTATATGGGATTTATCCAACACTTTTTCTGCTCGTTGATTGGTCAGCTACAGTAGGCTGTGGTCTAATGCTTGTTAACCATCATGGTAAGGCACTTAATCCTAACAGCAAACTATTTGGTTTGAAAAGTTTCAAGATGGCACAGTATAAAAAAGAACGCAATCGAACTAGCGATAGCTTGTATCTGGTATCTTCTACTCTCTTTCCCTCTAGTATAGTAGAACCGTACTTCAGGACGAAGAAAATCTACCAAAGGAATTATAACAAATCCGCCATAGGAATAACGAATTTTGAAAATGTAACAGTTCAACACTTGATTTATATATGTACACAACTACAAAACATTTATTTTCGAAAGAAACAAAGGGTTGATTCAACCACTTGAAAATTTGGCGATCTCGATGTGAATCATGGTGACAATTGTAAGCTTCAAGCCCCAAACACATAGTCTACTAGCAAACAATGTAAGGGGGGGGGTGACGTTATGGGGGACAATGTAAGGGGGAGTGGCGTTATGGGGGACAGAGTATATGACGTGACAAAAGGTATGTACGATGTACGTATGTGGCCATAAAGGTATGTACCATGTACGTATGTGGCCATAAAATACGTAAAAAGGGTTCAAATTATCATAACATTTAACAAGAGGACATGATTGTTCAGCGTCACCAAAGAGATAAATAATATTAATAATAGTCCATGCAGCAACTTACATCTTTACATTTGTCGGTAAAATCACTGGTATGTTGCCTGCTTACACAAATATCTAAAATGTTATTTAAGTCTTTGTTATTAGGTCTTTGGCTTATCAAAGCACTAACGGGAATCGTATTTGTAGTTGCAAAAGCTAAATAAGGATTGATTAAATACATTAAAACATGGCAGTGGCTAGGATTACGGTACCAATATCAATGTCAACTTGCAATATAAAGCGACCTGCACGCTTAATTGCACTCGATTTAAAAAAATCCGTAATTCTAGACAGCCCTAGCTAGAAACTTCCGTAATCCTAGCCACGACATTAAAACATCAAGGGCATCTTTCAGAAGATGTCTAAATCCACCTACTTTGCTTTTATCCAGGTCGTCCTGATATTCTAAATTTACCAACATATTTTTTTCTTCAATATGGCTTAATCATGGGTGTATGGATTGGTGATATGCGTCTCCAATCATCGAAATGCTAACAGACTGCAAGGGGCGATCACTACTGAGGAAAATGTATATTATCCGGTAATGTACGGGTGTATTCGGGTTTAGCCTTTTAGAATAACAAAAGTTACTTCCCTTTAACTATTTTTCTGACCTGGTTGAGTAAGAGACGCAAATAGCGTTCATTACGATTTCTGCAAATATCATCGTATGACGACATTTTCCAAAGCTATTCGGCAGTGACAACTAACTTTATGTGGTAAGTTTTATAGATCTTGTGTTATTTTTCAGAGTTTTCATGTTTGTTTAGGCGTTTTCAAATGCATAAACCCAACATTTCAACTTTTAATTTTGTCATTTTTGACAGTCACCCGTCTAGTCCAAGCTTCTTAGACGATGATTATTCCATTTACGTGATTATTCCAATTCATCGTCTAAGACATTTCTTCTTTAAAACCTATCAGCTGTACGACTCGGATTGAGTTGCGTTTGTTTAATGACAAAACGCATGTTTTCAACAAAATTAACATCGTCTCCCTATGAATTGAAACATATTCTACCAACATACACCAAAAAACAAAATCTATCATAAGAAATACCATCGCTTCCGTCGATTGTTTCAACCCTATGGATTTCACAGTTTCTGTTGCAAATTGCCATTATTTGAAAAGCCATAATAACAAAAGTGTTCTGGAACAAACCATGTGAATCATTTTTGGGAATCCCAGGTTTCCCAGTATTACCACCGATTGTCGTCTGCAAAAATAGCATTAATTTTTAGTGCGAATTTAAGTTTAAAGTTTGTTTATAAAAATAATGTGTTTATTTATTATGTAAATGTCTATTTAGAGGTTTGTTGCAATTAAGACACTAATATAGAATTTAGGAATTCATAAAACCCATTTTCATGAATTCTGTGATTGTCATGATGAGCATTAAATTTAGCCCTCAACACAGTAAATGTTTCCATATATCTAACTCAAAGACTCATTCAACTGTTTAAGTTCTATTTTCGGGTATTTTTTTATTATATATTCCAACATTGTATATTTCTGCCCCACATTGTATATTTCTGCCCCACAAACCATACCCTGTAATACTACTAACTAAAGAAAAATTGAGTCTTCACACGCAAAGTTATAGATCTAGTACAACATATCAAGTGTACATGAATTCATCAATGTTAAGGGACATGTAGTTTTTATTTTTAAGAATCCTTTGTCATTTGTAATTCATAACCACATGTTGTAAATAGTTGTTGGATAAAATACTGTTTAAACCAAGCTTTTTTCTTGTAGTGCTTCTTTGATGTAGTCATGGCAACAGATGATTATTATAAGAAACTTATTGGTAACAAGTTAAATGGTGAAAAGATCAAGCTCTGGGAACCACCGTATACAAATACTGATGGAAGTACGGGTCAGATACCAGAGGTATTTCAACTTGCTTTCTGATAACTCTAAAGTCATTTAATTTCAATGGGATAAAATTTCGTGTTTTTTTTGTAAAATTGATGGGACGTTAATTTGTGGATTTTGCATTTCAGGTAATGAATACCATGCCAATGGTCAAAATTATTGTTTGATGGGATTTTGAAATCCACTAAATTTAGTCCCCCACAAAAATAAATGATTTTACAGTATTCACTTATACAGTACATCCTCTTCTGAGCTGCCCTCTGTAGAGCAACAGCCTCTATAAGAATATAGAAGAAAGTTTCAACTTCAGGATTTTGACTGTGCCAAAAATATTATTTCTTTATTTTCCCTTTATAAATTTTCAATTTCTGATGAATCAGGGTTTTCAGAATTTCTAACTTTCACTAAATTATGATGTTTTCAGTTATTATAAACAGTGACCCCTTAAGAGTGGCACTCTGTATAGCAACAGCCTCTCTTTAACAGCGCATAAATTTCCCTCAGCTGAAATTTCATATTCATGTAACAACCTCTAAACAATCGCAAATATTATGCTGCACACAAAGGTGCGGCTCTTTAGAATTGGGCCTAAATTATATGATAGTATTGTTTGTTTTTCTTCCTTAACCTACCTATATCAAATAAAATCGCCCCTACTCACATATTTATTTTGCTTTCCAGGGACAAAATTATCTCACAAGACCAAAACATGTAATTTTACAATTTACAAGACCCCCAACATTTCTTTTTAAATTAAGCAGATAAAGTCAAATTTGGACTTTTTTTTCAGTGGGGAAGAAACGTACAGAATTTCTAAAGGAAGCACTCGCTTTTGTTTACTAATATTGACTTGGCATCATTTCAGGATTTGGTGAATAGGTATGCACAAGAAACAAGTTTGCCTCAATCAGATGTGGCAAGTATACTTACAGATCTTCGATCACACGCTCTGCAAAAACTTGCGGAAAGAGATAAGTTCAAGACTTCAGGATTAGCTACTTTGAAAATAAAAATATCCGGAAATCATCCCAAACAAGTTGGTTCAATTTGTTTTACAGTTTTAAACATGATTTTTTTCTATATTTTATTAATTTTGGTAGATCAGACAGGTGTGAGCAGCTTTAAGGATATCTCCATTATTGGAGTCGGTTGATGAAGGTTCAAATCAGAAACTTCAGAGACGTCAGCTGGGGAAATAATGGCTACTTTGTTACTACATGTATAAAAGGAAAAAACTGGCTTCTCGTACCATCTTTGTGCTATATTATATATTGCTGGCTTAGAATGTGAAGGTCATAAGTACAAAATGTATATGTTTAGAAGACAAGAAAAAAACTGTCAGAAAATTATTCTTTACTTATGGTGAAACAAGCTGTTTTTACTTCTGTTTGGTCAACATGACAAATTCAGATTTTTCACGAAAATAAACTCATGACAAGCGCCTTGTGATGTTGATTTTAAAACGGTGTCAGTCTTATGAGGTTGTATGTAGTTCTTACGGCCTTCTCATTCTAAGCCAGCGATATGTAACGCATGTTGGACATCATATATGTACATGAATGTAAGTTTTTAATTCATTGTCAAACATTTAATAGTAAAATTTGAAAACAAACTTTCAAGTACTATCTCTCTATCTACTACTGTTTTATTATTACAGAAAGAGATAACATCGGTGGAGATGAGTTTAACCAGTCCAGGTACTGAATTACGTAAGATGGTTACAGACATACTAGGTGATGTCAGGTGTCAGTACAAGATGATATGTACCGGTCGTGTAATCAGTGACAACCAATCCTTACAACAACAGGGCATTAAGGTATCAATATTATATTGATTTATGCAATTTAGATTTTCAGTCTGTACTAAGGCTGTAACGGTATATGGCGGTATACAAAATACCGCTGACTTCAGTCCCACACGGTTCACGATACAAGACTTCTAAATTTTGGTATGGTTCGGTATTAGCTTTTTTATGAGAAAAATAATATTCAGACAACGACAACGCCTGACAACCTTCTGATTATGTATAATTACCATGTAACATTCAATTAAATTTTATTGAGATATGCTTCATATTGTCTAAATTCACTTACAATAGTTGATAGACACATAATAATTGCTATTATAGAAGCATCAAATTCATTATCACTTTAAAATTTAAGTATTTAAGCTGCTGTTAGAGAATATTGTATCATACCGAAATATACCAAACCGTTAGAAAAATTGACGGTATGTATCATATCTTGAGGTGAGCGTACTGTTACACCCCTAGTCTGTACTTGGATAAATATAAATAAATTGCTGTTTTATGTGGACACAGTTGTAGTAACTAGTAATTATAGTAAGCAATGTTGAACAAGAGATGTTTGTAAAGCAAGAATGCCCCCAATGGCAGCTAAATAGTCGAAAATGGAATAGGTCACAGTGACCTTGAACCTTGACACAATGACTGCAAAATAAACTGTTGCTGGCCAACATCCATGTAAAGTTTAACGATCCTGCTGCTTTTTTTAATAAAGTCAATTATATTGTCATTATTATTATTATTATTTATTATTATTATTATTCTTATTATTTTACAGAATGGGAGTCAAATCCTGGTATTGTGTTTGAAGTTCACGGAAGCTGAGGCGCAAGCAGAGGACAAAATCTCCGCTGAATTACAGGACTACAGACATGCTGCGGAACTGTTGTCTAACCGAGCAGAGAAAGGTCAGGATTTTAGTAGTAAATTTATTAAGGGAATGGTCATAGCTAAATATATATGCATATATATCTTGGGGAAGACGTATTGATTTAGTGCTGATTGTTGACTCGATTAATGTCACAAAGTTTGATCTGCTGCTCCATATAATTGATAAAATATTAACAAACAATAAACTGGGGTCCTATAAAAAATATAGATTACCAAAAGGTATGGGACGATACAATGACCTTATAAACTCATATAAAATCAAATTAAACAAACAATAAACAAAGTGTGGAACCTAATGTGAGTATAATGTTTTACTTATAGATTATGATGAGATGGATATACAGATAGCCGACCAATCAGGGAAACCCTTACAATTACCCTCGGATGAGAAACGGGTAAGTGTAGAAATATCGGTGAATGTGTACCTTTTTGTGCCTCAATGGATTTATTTGAAAGAAAATGGTGAAAAAAAATCATAATAAATGTTTATTTTACTGATGAAGCAACAACAAAATATTGATAACCATCATATAAAACATTTATCAGTATAATTTTTCAAAAAACAGAAACAAATTTTTTCCAAAAAGAGGGGGAGGGGCTACTATTAGAAGGGGGGGGGGACTATTATTCGGGGAATACGGTATGTTGTCTAGTGATGGATCGTTGATGTGACCTGTGATGAATTGTGAATTTATATTACACTTGTTATACAATTTTAGGCTCTAACTCTCGCCATGGCTTTACATGAGAAAGGTAGACAAGCTTTAAAGAAGAAAAACATTCCTCTAGCGTTACCCTTGTTACTGGAGGCTGATAAAGAGTTTAGGTATAGCATACCTCTCTTATCTAAACAGCACCTCACTCATCTAAACCACACCTCTCTTATCTTAACTGCACCTCTCTTATCTAAACTACACCTCTCTTATGTAAACTACACCTCTCTTATCTAAACCACACCCCTCTTATCTAAACCACACCTCTCTCACCATAGCCTCAACTATGTAACCTTTACTATTCTCTGATGGATGAAATTTACCATTAAAAGACTTTTAAATAAAGTTTGGAAATAAAAAAAGATACATAACAATCTGTTTTCTTTTTCTGTGTTTTAAATTCATGATTTTATTATTTCCTTAAACTTTAGATTTTACCAAGCTCCATGAAATTGAAAAAAATCCATGATAATGACTTTTTTTACTATGTATGATTTTGTAAAAGTGAAAAGACATGAAAAGTGAAACCAGGTTCAGAGCATATTTGAAAACTTATTTGTATAGGAAGTTTCATCGGCAATGAGTGAATCTAGTTTCTAGAATCCATGTTTTAAATTGAATGTTTTTTAAGTGAATGTATATAAGTGTGAAGCGCAATAGAATATGATTTCATAATTTTTGCGCTATACAAATGACATGTATTTGTATTTGTATTACAGACAATGTAGATCTGATATATTGGATTTAGTGGACAACTATGCTATACTGTGTCTGGATATAGTCTGGTGTTATCTTTGTTTGAAGAATGTGGACGATCTACCAGATGCTGGTATGTCGTGTCTTGTTTTATTTTAGTCCCCAGTATCTACTGATGCAGGAGGCATATCGATGGCTTAGAATTAGAAGGTCGTAAGTGCTACTTACGATCTTTTAAGATTCATGCATATTTAAAATAAGCATCACAAGGCGCTTCTTATGAGCCCTTTTTCATAAAAATCTGAACTTGTCATGTGGACCAAAATGAAGTTGTAAAAGTTTGTTTTACCATAAGTAAAGAGTAAATGTCAGACCGTTTTCCTGTGTTTTCTCAAAATATCGATTTGGTAGTTACAACCTTCTTGTTCTAAGCCATCGATATAGTGATTGTCCTGTCCATCCATTCATCCACGTGTTCGTTCGTCTGTTACAAAATGTTGAAACTCAAATATTTAATATGTCCATGAATGAATTGCTTTCAAAATTGGCATACTTTTTCACCACCATCAACACATTAAAATATCTTAGCCAGGTAACACCATCAAACATTATAACAGCATTTTGACCCGTGAATGACTTAAGTTTTTGTTATGGACAATGCTTCCACCAGGGCATAAGCGCTTACTGAATGCAGCCTTGTTTTCCTTCTCTTATATCAGTTTGTCTTTTCGAAAATTTACTAGAAAATAAATACATGCATTTGAAACAAGTATTTTAATTTAAAAATGTTCATCAAGCCATGAATTGTGTTTTCCACAATGGAAAATCTTGATTGCTGTGTATGGCTTTTTAATGCGTTGTCATCAGATCATATGTACCAGTTAATTAGTCAGGTTGCATCATGGGACTCTTGAGCATCTGACTTAAATTTTCACTCGTGGCTACGATACTCATAAAAATATTGCATAAGCAGCTCACTCGGTGAAATAATGTTTGATCTGACAACGAACAACACAAATTTCCCCTATATAATCGCCTGTCTTGGTTTATATTTTCTAGTCCAAAGACTACAAAACAGTGAGAGTTTCTTCCAGAAAAGTTATGGTACAGATTTACAAAGACTAATGGCTGTAAAGGTAAGTCTCATGTATCATTTAGAGTAATCAATTATAGTTTGAGAAGACAATACAAGTAGCATTTCAGCTATTACCTCTTTAAGTTTTAAATTAAATTATCATGAAATACTGTTTGATAAAGTATCAAAAATGTTGATCAAGTTGGAAATCACATGCATTTTCATATACTCTTTCAATCTATACTAAAATAAGGTACACTCCTTACATACTTTCTTATATCACATAACTTTCCTTGTTTCCGGGTAAGTATTGTGAGTATGTATATTCTTATACTACACATGTGTGATATAACGTTGTCCTATATGGGTGTGTTTTTTCCAATAGAACATTGTGTAATTTGCATTATTTGTGTCATATGATATATAGACTCTATCACCTGTTGTCAATTGATATATTTATATTAAATTCTTTCAGGAAATATTATTAAACTTGCCAAAGGCTCGCTTTATAAATTTTTCAGAACTCGTTTGATATAAATTTATATCAATTGACATCTTGTTGAAGATCCTATATATCCTCTTAGATTGTGTTTGAACCGTGAGGTCCCAACAAGATTTCTCCACTCAGCCTGGACCCGATCTCCCGAAGCATGTCAAGCAGAAATCTCATCTCAAATTGAGATTTCGCCAAAATGAGAGTCTGAATTTCTTATGTATCTGAAGTTAAAACTCATTAAACACCGATGAAATTAACAGCAAGTATAGCAGTTGCTGTTTTGAAGCTAATTTTGAGTCCACCCTCTCTTGGAAATTACCAAACGTAAATGGAAATATTTGAGATGAGATTTATCTCAAAATTGAGATGTTTCGGGAGATCGGGGCCTGATTCTTTGCTTTGGCTTCTCCTCGCAGAATAATCCTGACTATCATAGTTTGGTCTCCATTGTTTTATTGTGCCGCCCCCCCCTCTTTCTCTTATTAATAAGTGGAGGGCGTATATAATCAGTGCTGTCTGTACGTCTGTGTGTAGGTCCATCTATCCAAACATAACACAAATCTTTTGTGAACTCCTCACAAACCATTGGGTGGAATTTCATAAAACTTTAACCAATTAACAACCTTGATGTGTAGTTGACCGTAAAGGATGGACATTTTGATACTGCAATTTTATCAGAGTTATGGCTCTTTGTTATTTAACTATACACCCCAATGATGATTAGCATTTTTGCCAAGAAATTTCAAATTCTACTAGAAATGACTTATTGACCCTGTCATATTATATAGATGTTTATGTTTTCCTAGGGTTCTTCAGGAGAGGAGCTTGCATTGTTCATGAAGTTACATTTACTACAAGGTATTGTGGCCTTCCATCAACATAGAATACAGGAATCCTTCACTCTCCTTTCAAAGGTAGATTGTTTTTGAATGCCAAGTTTAACCTTTATTCGTCAGTTAGGTTTCTGCTGAATATGGCAGGCATATGTTTGGCTGACTGGCTATACCTGGATTTGAACCTGGGCTGCCAGATAAGATCAGCTGCATATATCACATTGACCTTCTTTAGTTCAAACTTGTCAAGTCAAAATGAAACTGAATCTGATCAGAGAAATCTTGTCCATGATTTACATGTCATGTAATAAACCATAAATTAATGCTTTTTGCAAAATGTCCTGGGCCCGAGCTCCGGAAGCATCTCTAGTTGAAATCGCATCTCAAATTGAGATTTTGATAAAACCATATTCTGAATTTGAGAAAAAACTCAAGTTTAAACTCATTATATTTTACTGCAAAAAATTCTGAACAATATTTTCTGTTTTGTGATGCCAATGTTGAACCCAACATCCAATGAAAATTAACTGTCAGACACATGGCAATATATGAGATTGCACTCAGATTGAGATGTTTTTGAGAGATCGGTGCCTGTAATTTAATCTGAAATATGATTAAAATGCTTTTAGAATGCTGAGCATTGTTTTTATTTGCAAGTCACCTTTCTGCTGAAATATCTTAGGCTTAAAAGTGCCTGCACCTGTATTTGAACCTGGGTTGCCAGACAAGAGTGCTAATCACTGGCTGTGGATTGCTCTTTTGCTAGAGACTTGTATTTTATCACTTGCGGTTTTTTTCAGGCAGAAGATGAACTACGTAGGCTTGATATTGATGATGAAAAGATTTCTGCTGGTAAATATTTAGTTTCCATTTTCCTGTCCAAACAATAGTTTGATTTCTCTTACAGTCAGGTTTCTTAAAAAAACATGAACTACCTAGTGTGCATTGGTCGAAAGCTATCATTTAATTATCCCCCCCCCCCCATCATTGATGAGGGGTATATTGCTTTACCCATGTCTGTTGGATAGGTCGGTCAGTCGATTGACCAAATGGTTTTCGTTCATTAACTGAAGAACACTTTGCCCTAGGACCGTCAACTTTTACACTGATCAGCAACAGTAAATGACTCCTGTTGATTTTGAGGCCAGTAGGTCAATAGTCACTGTGACCTTTACCATTTCGGACTATTTTGGTTGCCATGTGACGTACATGTTTTACAAACATCTCTTGTTCCTATGTAATTAAATGTCCTATGTGTGATAAATATATGTTTTTTTATACTAGTGATGTCGATGGGTTTCTCAGAAGTTGAAGCAAGACTTGGCTTACGTGCTTGTGATGGTGTTATTACAAATGCTGTGGCACATATCATGAAGAGAAAAGAGGCAAGTTATTTATTAATTATTTTAACTATGTCGGTTTTAAATGTTTTTAGATATTTCATTTTATAAACTGAATGACTAATGGACGTAATTGATGAAAGCGTTGCAGTACTTTGTTCTTTTTCTATTCTGGTTTAAAGACATTTTTCAGCATTTTTATTTAATTATATACTGTGGCCAATTGACCTAACCTGTTTTCCTTGACTGTAAACTAAACCAGTTCCAATTTACCGAATACCCTTCCACTAGGAGCCTGAATAAACCTCACTACATGTGAAAGGAAAACTGTCATATTTTCATGAAAGGGTATAAAGTGTTCAGTGCAAAACTATGGTAACTACATCAATTTATAGAGGCACTTACCATAGTTTTGCACTGAGTCCTTGGTATATTCTATCCAAATACGTTTCTATGACCAACATTCTTTCCCAGCTAAAATTTCCACTGAGCTACAGATGAAAATTTTGTAATGGTTTGTTTATTTATTATCTATAATGTATTGTAGGAAAAAGTTGAAAATGCTAAGAAAAGGAAAGAAGAGAGAAGGAGAAAGAAGCTAGCAAACTATCTCGGAAAGACCGCAAGTGGTGTCCGGTATGTAGATACAATTTTGTAATTACGTCCACATCTTTGATGAGGGGGTATATTGCTTTGCTCATGTCTGTTGGTCTGTTTGTCTGTTGGTAGACCATATGGTTTTTGTTCAATAACTCAAAAACGCTTTGACCTAGTTTTGTCAAACTTTACATGGGGGTTGGTCAGCAACAGTAGATGACCCCTATTGATTTTGAGGTCAGTAGGTCAAAGGTCACTGTGACATTCACCATTTTCGACTTGTTTAGAAATATTTGATATCATTAATTAATTATGACACAGTCTTAATTTGCATTAAATATTTAATGATAAGAAATACAAAAATGAAGTGAGTCAGCTTCACTGTATTATATTCACTGTGACTTAATTGTCTTTTAACTTCACGGAAAACGAATCGCAAACTTTAACGCCCTCGAAAAATTTCAATATTTGAAAACGAAGAATTTAGGATACCACCAATTTTCCAGTTTTCCAAAATATATTCAAAAATATTTCCAATGAAAATTTAAGAATATACATTAATTACTCTTTTTACCTTTGACAACTATCAAATAATATCAATGTGCAATTAACCATCAAGAACTACAACTCTTACAATACCAAAATGTATCCCAGTTGCAACAGATAACCTCCCTTTAACAGTCATTTTAGTGTTTGCAAAAATACCTTTAGTTAATATCAATTCTTAAAATGTTAACACCTTTAAATAATTTCGTTCTGAGTGTAAAAATCTGATTTAAAAAAAGAAATGAGAAAAAACAGCAGGGAGGCAGCACTCAGCTTAAACAGCCAAGCAGAGAAAACAGTAATGTCACAACATAACCACACGCAGCAATGCCCTCACACAGCAATGCCCTCACACAGCAATGCCCTCACACAGCAATGCCCTCACACAGCAATGCCCACACACAACCCAAAGAAATTATGAAAAGCCCAAGTCCCGCCGCAAAAAATACAGGATGACCAAATTTCACAAAGAAATGACAAAATAATGGTGATCCCAAGTCACAGAATGAAACACAGCGACCAGCTGCATTATAATATTTAATTATGATTATATAATAATTATAATAATAACGACTTTATTTTAAGAGCCGCCACAGTTGGGCAAGCCCAGTATTCTCTGTGAGCCTCTATAACAAAACATGTTTACAAAGAGTATGACATAAATAATAGAATAGAATAATTGAAATATATAAACACTACAGTACAACCTCTGTAAAGCGACACCCTTAAGAAGCTGTAAACATTGGCTTTTGTACAGAGGTTGTTGTTCTAGAGAGGTTACATTTATGTGTGATATCAGCTTAGGGAAAGTTTGAAGGTGTTGTTATAGAGAGATTGTTGCTGTACATAGGCCTGGCTGCTCAGGAATAAGTAATATATATTTAGCATCATATTTAAAAACAAATTATAAAAAATAAACAAATCAGTGTAGTATACAGTAGGTTCAGAGTTAATTGATAACTGTTGTAAACATTAACCTGTCCATCAGGTAAACTATGTTTATATAGGTTAAACTGGGTACATCCGTGCTAAACGTCGTCTCCGCTATTTATTCGAATAGGATAGTTCCCTCATTAGTATAACTTATTGAATCAACAGTATTTAAAGAGGCATTCCCTATAACTAGCATATTTTTCTCTATTGTCACATTAAATGAGCTAAATGTACAAAGCACTATCAATTATCATAATTTGTCAGAAGAAAGTGTGCGCGAATAAGTCTCTATAATGTCAAAAATATATTTAAATCACCAATAATAATTTATCGCTTCCAGCGATTTATTATTATGTGGTCAAAGGGAAACAACTCGTGACTATTTAGGATCGTTACGGCAATATGTTTTCATTCTTTTCTCGGTAATTAGTGGGAGCTCTTTGTTGAAAATTTGAGGACTTTAAGCAATAATGATTCTCATTTAATGTATAATATTCTTGAATCGATTTAAACGATCAAAGTTATAGGGAACGCCTCTTTAACGCTATATTTTCAGTGTATTGGTGAAGTATTATGAACGTCTTACTGGTATGGGATACCCTAAAGGGGCTTCAGCTGAAGCTTTAAGACAATCCAACAATGATATCAATGTGGCAATTGAGGTTTGTATTTTGGTTATATCATACACAGGTAACTGTATCGTTGAAAACGAAAAAAAAATAGTTTGAATATTTATCAATTTTCAAAAAAAAAATTTTTTGTTTTTATTTTTTCATTTTCAACGATACCGTTACCTGTGTTATCATGCAGTTTATTTCGAAGGAGACTATAGTGGTAGTGATTGTCTGTGGTTCAGGATGGATGTCACAAAGTTTGTCAGCACTTATTCTACCACAGGTCAGATTTCAATGAAGCTTGGTGAAAGCTTGGAATGAATAATTGGTTCCAAGCCTAGTCGTACATATTTTCTGTTATAATTTTTCGGTCATTTTTCTACGAATATGTTGCTATGGATATGATGCTATTGATGAAGTGCTATGGATATATTGCTTTGAATGTGTTGCCAAGGACATGCTTCTATGGATTAGATGCTATGACTTGTATGTTGTTGTGGACATATAGCAATGAACATTGATGTTATGGACAATATTTCTATGGATACTGTATTCTTGTGTCTTGGTTAAAATCAGAATCAGTTACAACCTTTTACCATTTTTAATTTGGATGGCATTCTATTTCATTATATTGTAGATACTGCAAAATCATCCTGAACTTTTAAGTTTACCCGACCCTGAACCCTCACCACAGGTAGAAATTACAGACGCTATGATAGCACAGGTAGGTCAATATATAACAGTTGTGCCGGTCATATTGATGGCTTAGAATCAGAAGGTCGTAACTACCAAATCGATATATTGAAAAAACACGGAAAAACTGTCTGACATTTAATCTTTACTTAAGGTAAAACAAACTTTTACAACTTCATTTTGATCAACATGACAAGTTCAGATTTTATGAAAATGGGCTCATAAGAAGCGCATTGTGATGCTTATTCTAAATATGTATGAATCTTAAAAGGTTGTAAGTGGCACTTACGACCTTCTAATTCTAAGCCATCGATATATTATATTGAGACCGTGGCCTAGTGGTAAGGGTGTCCGCCTTCAAATGATAGTCTAGATGTCCGTCTCACAGTTTGTCTGTGCTTGGACTCCTCAAATTGATCACGTTACATGAGTTGTTAATACCAGTTATTGCCCTTTGCGGAAGACATACATTTGTGTGTCCAAATAACTTTGATGTGCCTTCAAAATTTCTCCATATTTCTTGACATATTTAAACATCTTTAAATTAGGCAGAAAAAAGACACAACAATTTTGAGCCCAACCATTATTTGAATATTGTAAAATCATTAATTCCGGGGGGGGGGTTAAATTTCATGGTTCACCTTTATCCTAATTTTTTCCCTTGTATTTATTACCTGAAATGCAAATTCCACGAATAAACCTCCCATCTAACCGGTCTTTTTTACAAAAACCTCAAAATATCGTCTCATCGAATTAAATTATAATATGAACTAAGGCGCCGCCTAAATGAGGGATTAAATACACATTGTATATCTGCTAAGCGAAACTGACTCAATATGAGTTGAATTTAGATGTTATACAATAGGCCTATACAAAGATAGTTATTGATCATCAACTGATCACTTTTCCTCTTTAAATTTAAGACGAGAAATAATAAGTATTCAAATTTTAGATTGGCTATGTATCTGTTGTTTATGTTTGGAATAAGTGTAGGCATCCCTAACCTGGAGTTTTACCTATATTATACTGATTTGTTATACATTGCAACGTAACGTCATGAGTCTATTTGGCGTACTTTTGGTATGACGTCATTTCTTGTTATTTATGACGTCATGACATCACGTCTTGTATTGGCGCCGTGTATCAAGTACAGTAACGTATTTCTTACTTCCCTTTGCTTATTTAAATAGTTAATTTATTTATTGAATATTTTTAAAGATGGTTATAATTCGAAAGAAAATGATAGGGGGCAACCGTTTACAGATTACTATTTTTTATTTTCAAATGACCATTTACCTCGGAAAACTGCCAGAAATTTTTGACCGGAAATAACTTTTATGAAAGCATTAGTACCTGCAGAGACTTGACGAAGATACGCACGTGAACATTATTGGTATGGGTATTTACAATAGCCAGCCTTGCTGGCTATTTAATCCCCTATTACTTTAAATCATCGTTTCATATGGTATTCTTTCTCTAGGTAACATCTTTGGGTTTTGAACCAGATATGGCTTACAGAGCTTTGAAGAATAACAAGGGGGATGTAAACCGTGCAGTGGAGGAGTTAGTGAACTCAGGGGGTATCATTGAACCTGTGTCATCAATGAATGAAAGCCCAATGGATGAGAGTCCGAGCACTTCATCTGGGTCTGCAACCAGTACACCAAATGGTAAATTTTCTTCAACTGTTGTTTAACCCCCCCCCCACCAGTGATGCTGGAGACATTAAACTATAGGTATTGTCCTGCCTGTCAGTTCTTCTAATTGTACTTCCTTTCATCCAGTCTATTATAATTTGGACAGAATCTTTATAAGGTTTTGAAACACAAATATTTTCCATCAACGTATTGCTCTCATACCTTGCTGACTAGTCCAACACAATGACAAGTCTCGCAGAATAAAGCATATGTTAACAACCAAAGCAGAGAAACAGAATTTTATCCCCTGATAGAGTAGCCTAGTTGTTATGGACAAGGCTTCTACTGGGGTATAAGCGTTTATTGGTGGCAGTTTGGTTCAGGCATAAAAACCAATAACAAATTAACTATGTGAATGTTTGAATTTAAGAAGTGTTCAGTATTGTCAGGGTGTGTCAGAAACGGCTCTGCAACAAAAAATGGCTCTCAAACTTATCTCCTATTTTCATTTTGTAATTTTCATGGTACGGCAATCTTTGAGATGATAAGGTTTGACTATATTTTCTAGGTACTAAAACAGCAGAAGAGATACAGAAGGAGAAGGATGCTATTGGTCGGTTAGTATCTGACCTTCCGGAGGACGAGGAGGATTACCTTGACCTTAATCTGGACGAGGAGAAACAGTTCTTACATGAATATAAAACTTTAGTGCAGTCTATGCTATCCTCGTAGGAAAAAGTAGTACTTTCATCAGACCCTGTGATTATAAACATTGGAATATGTACTCCATACTCAATATCATACTCTGTACTCCGTAATTAGAGCATGTTCATGGTTACAAAACCGGATGCAACTTCTTTATTTCTGAATGGAAACATATTATATTGGGTTTCATTTAAAATCACAAAGGTATATCTCTAATTCCGTGCTTAGATCATTTGCTACGAGTATGTGTTGGTTTTGATGCAAAATTGTAAAAAAACCTGTTTTTCAAGGTTGTGCATGGAGTATGAGAATGAGAAAAACACTGGGCCAGGTTTTTGAAACTGGAAAAATATACTTTTTAGATTGACTAGATCATAGAAATCCAATTGTTATTTATAATTCTAAGGTTCTTAAAACCAAGTGATTGCATGTTCAACATTTCACTCATAGATTATAGTTAGTTCTAACTTTACTTGTGTTAAAATGGACCATAGATCTATTAATGTCCCAAATTATCTCTTATACTCCGACACGCCCTGTTACTCTATTCATAAAGTGTACATTATTTTCGTAAGTGTACACTTTTTGAGTTGTAAGAAAGTTGTTTGTACAAAACATTTACTCAGAAAATAATTGGTCAATCATGACAAATCTGCTTATAACAACATGAACAGTTAAATTAATGACATACTGTAAAATCAATAATATTCGAGGGCCATTTAATTTCGTGAATTTTGTGGATGATTTCAACCATGAAAATCCTTTAAATTACGTTTTCACCATATCCACAAATTTCGTTACATTGAAATTAAATTATTTTTACTCGTCAAAAACATGTAGCTAGAAAATTGTAAATCCACCCAATGATAGTGCAATATTAGCCTGTACTACTGTAAAACAAACTAATGTGTGGCGTTTTACTCTAATCAGTAGTGTAGATAACTAAATCATGAATTCCAATATTCTTGATTTATTTAGGCCAGAACAAATTTTAGAGAAATTGCTTAATGTTTTGTAAACCGCAAAATAGGGAGCAAAATTTATATTCTTGTAATGACCACCAAAAGTAGAAATTAATTATAGCAATTGAAGCAAAGTTACAGAATATTCATACCAAGCAAAATTTATTTTCCAAAGAAAATCAGTGCTTTTACAGTATTTTTTAAAGTATTTGTAACAATTTAAGCGAATTAAAGATTTAGCTGTAAAATTCATTATGCAATTAATTACATGTACAAGAAACCTGAATATATACAGAATACAAATAGTTACTATAATTGTCTATCAGGTGAACTTTATTCTATATATTAATACGACTGTGAGCATCAACATGGGTAGTATGAATATAACCTTGTTATGTGTATTAGAAATAAAACAATACAAATATTTTCATAGAAATATGACAATTGTGAAAATAAGATGCATAAATTTCTACCTTTGTGCACTAAGTCCTTTATCAATGAATGAAAAAACCTAGATGCAAGTGTATTATAAGCACTTATAAGGTGTATAAACACATTGACACTTGTGAATTTTAATCACAAGCTAATTAAACCTATGAATGGACATTTTTGAACAGTTAACTTAATCCCTTTGGTACATTATAGGCCAAGCACAATTTTACATTAGAACTCTATTTTCTATGCTGCGAACGATGCTCTGTTCATGGATTGTGCAAGGAACTTTTGGATAATCTTTGTCTCTCTGGAGATCATTTTGCTTTTTGTCGGAGTATAAGTCAGATACAGAACTTGTTATCGCTCAAAGGTGTCTTCTTACAAGTGTTATTGTACAGTTTCGGAAGGACGAACAACAAATTATCCTCTGCTTTGCCTCGGACAATTATGTTGTTTGTCCTTCCGAAACTGTACAATAACGCTTGTAAGAAGACACTTTTGAACGAAAACTAGTACAGTATCTAATACAAAATGAGCAAAAACTTATCTCAAATATTATCCGTTATTTTTTTATTGGAGATTGCTGAAGTGTTGAGTCCTTATGACTCTTCGTCTTGCATTCAAGATTCTCTGTTCTTCATTGGTCTTACAGCTAGTTCACATTGGCAGATGAACTCAAAATTTGCATCACAAAACAACACAATTCACGATCTCTGAGTTTCAGAATCATCCCAATATTCAGAATGTGATTAGATCATCAGTTATAAATGTTTTCGATTGATTTTGGCAGCTTCAGTTACAACCTATTGAACATAATAGAAATATACGGATACCATTGGAATTCACGCTTGTTGAATCAATTTGATGAAATGAAAATATGAAAACTATTCAACCAAATACTGTTGTTTTTGTTATTGTTATTATGTTTTTTGTTATATGTTGTTCAATTCAATCTAAATATATTTTTATAGTTCATTACACTAATAAAAATGATTTTCAAACTTTGGTTCTTTTGTTTTCATACCTCTCTTCCTAGACACAATATGGACCATACATATATATACTCTGTCACAGGACAGGGCCGGTATTTATAAAGCATCATAGCATCATAAAGTATTCAGCTGCCCATATTTCAAAAGACACAAAAATAGCCCATGTTTTCTATATGATTACTGTAGCTCTTTACATAATGCTTCTAAACAATGTAAATAATTGTTCATATTAGTTTTCCTGTTTAGCTGATACACTTCAGGAAAATTTGAGATTTTAAGAAAATTCTAAGTTTTCACTTAAGATGCTTTATAAATACCGGCCCTGATTACTTTTGAGGCCCATATGGAAGATTCCATTATGGTAAATATGTTTAGTAAAGACTTTACTTACTTATTATTACTTGTACCTCTTTCATGGACATATCTTTGCCAAGATCGAACGTACATGTATGATTTATAGCATACTAATAGCACCTTGTGTTCAATTGCAAGATACTCTTAGACTTTTAGCTTTACTGTTTATGACATATACTTTGAATGAAAATGTGTAAACTCCGATACAAAATTGTCCAAAATGTAGTTCAGTGAAATGCCTTGTATAATATTAGCAGATCTGTATAGTCGTTTATGTATTCAACCACATGAACTTTGCATGTGGATATGACCCCAATTGTCTACACAAGTAACTTGGGGGTCTAAAAAATGTTGTACTGTTGAGGGGACCATGGGGTCATATCCACATGCCAAGTAACTGTACGCTCAACGTGATAGAAACTTCCTGTTATATTCCGGGGAATTTTGTGTTGATTTCCTACTCAAAGGACGCAAGGAAAACTAATCAAATAACACTTCACATTTAACTACTACTTACGACCTTATAAGACGCATTGTTACATATTTGAAATCTGCATTACAAGATGCTTATTTGGGCCTATTTTTTTAAAATCGGAAATTGTTATGTTGACCAAACCGAAGTCTAAAAAGTTTTTGCTTTTCCACAAGAAACGATTAGTGTTCAGACAGTTTTTGCTGGTTTTCTCAAAATATTATTTTTTTACTCACGACCTTCTCATTCTAATCCAGCGAAATACTTGCAGTTTATATCTTGAAAATCGACCACTGATGCCTTGTACTGCATGTTGTACTGGTCTCCCCTTGTATGATTTTGAGCAACGTAGGTCAGCATAGAACGATTCTTTATTCTTTGAACGTATCATTTCTTTGGGTTGTGTATGGACGTTGCTCCGTGAAGTTGTGCTGTTACTGTGCTCGGGCGCTGGTTCAATTAAGTGTTGCCTACCCTGTCCGATTACCTTATATACATTTTATACGTTAGCTACATGTGCTACTTGCCTCCATAGGTGTTGTCCATGAATTAACATTTATATGAACATTGTTTTACCTATAAAACTGATATTGAATATAGGATTTACTTTTAGAGACACGTTTAATTATGAGACGTTGTCTTTCGAAAGTAAAGAGTAAAAAGTAAAGAAAGTAAACTGAGGTAATTTTGGGGCTGTTTTTTTTCTTGTTTTCTCAAAATATCGATTTTGTACCTACGACCTTCTCATTATAAGCCAGCGATGTAGGAACGCCTTTCCTGTGATGGATGTTGCTTTAATTTCATAATCTAAACAGTTTTTGTGTACAAATCTTTAATATCAAGTGCTGCATATAATTATACAAATTTTCTCTTCAATTGTGACCATAGTCGAACTTTGTTTTATGTCATCCCTGATAGTGGTGTGCATGAAAGGGTATTACTAGGTTTCAATTTTTGGGATTTTAGATTTCCTTCCATTCGGTATGGCACCTAGGGACACAGTAGGAGAAAATGTACGTTTAAAGCTGTAACGGTTCTTTCCAAAATGTAGTCTCTATGAAGACAGAAATAGTACAAGTGACTCAAAAGTATCAGTGCTGACACGTGGACTGCAAATACCAAGCCCCGGTGTTTACCAGGGCAAAGACGAACAATAGCTGTGGATAGCTAATGTTATTTGTTGTAAATGAAATCAGACTTAAAATAAAGATTGTATTGTAACACGTTATTACCTCTAGACCACGGCTTTCAAATACATGTATATTTTTTTAAAACATAATATTCAAATTAGGCATTTCCTACTGCAGATTTCAAATATTAAAATAAGGCATTATTTTCCCTACCGCCCACCGCGGATCATAGAGCGTGTATAATCATAACGGTACACAAATGTGGAGATACCTCCAATCTCAGTTTAACATAATATTTGTAAACACCAGAACACGAGGCCGTTCGGAAAAATGAATTTTTAAACGATTTCTAACATGTTTACAAGCGGGTCATACTAGAACATTATTGACCCGGTAAACAAATTATCGCCCCATAAATGTATTTGCATGCAAATATTCGCCAATGTTCATACTGACAGAGAGCGGAACCACTTGACGCCGACTATAAATATTTAGACATTGTAGTGTAAACAGCAAACTCTATTTGCGTTCGGTATTAAGTTCTAATTGACATTACACTTATATATGCTAGGATTATAAGTCTTCTCAGTCAGTTCATAAACACTCTGAAGGCATAAATGACGACAAGCTATTCTCTGAAGTGGTTTGTGACGCTGGGAAGCAATACATGAGACTACAGCTGACTAGACGTCTGTTTTAACTCTCAGGTATCTGTATCATTAATAAAGAGTTTTAGACTAAAACGAAAAATAAATGTGTAATTTTTATTTTTTCGTTACCAGTGGACGGGCGTCATCTTTATACATCGCTTTATTCTTGTATTTGTATACATTTTAAATGTATTTTCGTTATGGGCATGAAAGTTTACATTTATATACAGGTATTGTTGTCAAGCTGGTGTCGTGTGTTTACTTGATTGAGGTTTCTGTCCAGTTAATCAGGTGTATGATTCTTCATCCTTTATGCTGCATGGTTGCTTTCAACATTCTCGTCTTTAAATATTTGTGACAAAAGAGTCCAGGGGCCTTATTCACCAACGCTGTAAGTCTAAAACACAGACTTAGACTTTACATTGTCAAATGTTCTATTTGCTCTCATGTTGTTATAAATGTACCGATTTTGATATAAATCGGTATACATGTTCAGTGAGTTACAACAAATGGTCAGACAAAATTTCACATGGTTAAATTTAATTTCAAAGAAATGGCAGTGATTATGAATAATGACAATTTTAAGTCTGAGTCTGAATTTTAGACTTACAACGTTGGTAAATAAAGGCCCAGATTCAGTTTGGCCTACTCAAAACTGATGTTTACAGTTTACAACTACTCTAGATTTAGATTTATTTCTACATACAGTGTACAATTTACATGACAAAATATATCATAACATACAATAAAGCAATATACAAACATACACGCAATAATACTGTCAGGACAATCAACATTGCATGTAGGCCTACAGGATGGGACAATCAGAGCAACACACTGTACACCTAGTTTTGATTCCATTGCGGTCTTTTGACAAAATAATTCCATGAACTGTGAAATGATTATGAGACATGTAAGTATAAAATTAATATGTAAAGTATATAAAATAGCAACGATTTATAGTGTATGTAATGGTGCTGTACATAAAGAAAGTCTTGATCGCATACAGTGCTTCCCGTCCACCTTTTGCATCGTCGGATACCCACGATGTACGGAGCGGAGACAACGACCGTGGGTATCCGACGATGACCTTTTGCTGCAGTACGGTATAATATACGCCAAGTGTCGGCGGGAACTTTTTAATTGTTTCTTTGGCTTATGTGTGAACGGCATTGCCCAGGGTGGTTGTGTTGTGGCGTTTCTGATTTCTGTGCTCGGCTGGTTAGGTTGAGTGCTACCTTTCCTTTCGGATTTTCTCATACCTTTTTGTAACGTTTACGAACGTTCCAATTTGTACTCTTCCAAGTTCCAATCATTGTATACAATGTGAAATATCTACGTGTACGCGAGGGTCTGGCGACGAAAGTTACCCTACTAACCCGTCTTCGGGAATTTCACCATGACTACATGTGGACAATTTCAAATCAGACGTAACTTTACCTTTTCATACGGGAAATAGTTCGGTTCAGGTACGTTGGAAAAGTATCTGCAACATGGTATAATTACGTATGTTACAGGTAATTTCCCCTGTGATTTGTTTAAGATGGTGCAACATACATGCTCACAGACTCACTGAATAACAGACCTTTTGTCTTACATTATATCAAAAGCAATTGCAATATTTGACCTTGAGTGTGTTTCTATACTTGATAACTGACGTCTTACTCTTAGAAAGAACACGATATAAAACACATGTAGACCTTTGTAAGAACTATCGGGTATACATAATACACCGACGAATACCAGGATTGGAGTCAAAACAGAAGGACAGGGAGTGGGAAAGCTTGGGTCATGTAATGTAATGGAAAAGCTTGATTATTATCAATCATTAGGAGTAATTAGTGTAATTGATTTGTAATCAGCAAGCAGTGCACGCGTAAGTAAGACAATACGTGTGTCTAATTGTTCTGAGTGGTACCGCCCTTTGTAATACATTATCAATGACCCAATAGTACTGGCTATATCTGGTGCCCGTTTCTTTAAGCGCTTTCCGAGGGAGATAATCCATGCCTTCTATATTTAATTGAACGGGATGTAACTGAATGAAGGCGCTCGGTGACGCTTCGTGTTAGGCAACAGACACCTTGCTATATATAAATAAAACTCAAAATCCTACATACACATATATGCGAACACAATAAGAACATTTTAAGAAATATTCCTGAACTATTTTTTTTTAAAATAAGCTGAAGAACAATCCAAAAACTTCCCCGAAAAAATGCATGAAAAACTTCAAGAAGACTTTAAGAATTATTAAATGAGACATTTTTTATAGAAAATCATGAACATAATTACAAAATCCGATCTTTAAACAAAATTCAATAATTATATGCGTATTCTTTCCAAAAACATCAGTTATTTCGCGAAATTGCATAACAGTCATGTGCGTTATTAACAAAGTACTGAAAATAGTACAAATATCTGCAATGTGAATAGTGTGCATGTGTCGGGTGCAAATAGAGTGCAAACATCTTCAGTGCTTGCGACATTAATACCTTGCACTGTTACTGAAGTTGTTGCACTCTTTCCTTTGAAAATTAAGATGCTACACTGTCCAAGTATGTATTGTAAGTATTCCCACCTCTACAGTATGTAGTGATGTGCATGGTCGTAACTATGGTGCAATATCGGATAAGAGCACTAACAAGTTTTATTCAGCACACAACGAAATCGAGGTCAAGTAATGACGCCACAGCTACGGACGCTAACAAAAATTCGACTGAAAACATAACATTTTATACGGCTTACGGTTAATCAGCGGTCATCTGCGAGACGAATACAAACGAACACTTATGCAATGTAATGATCGTCCAACCTGGAGCGCATTAGTCCGGATTTAAACAGCGAAGGTAGCTAATTAACAGAACCCAGGCCATTATGTATGTTTTGTGGTATTGTTCGGCGTTCCGTGAGGCGGTGTTTTTGACCATCCTAATTAGCGCGAATGTACATTTTTGGGTGGCCATCAAGTGGAAAACTATAACAGAAGATGCCGACGAACATTGCTAATCCTATTCAATACCAAAGTGTCACTGGGAGAATTGAATACCTCAAGTAGACGACAATCGTACGCACCCCTTCTGTCCCGCAGTGAGGCTGTCAACATGAGCAGATGTGTGTAAAAAACGCAGCAAAATTGGGACGACAACGATAATTTAACAAAAGAAAGCAGTCGCCTGATAATTTAGTATATCCTCAAGTTTCAAAGGCTTGACACTGATGTTGTCTAAATTTGAAAGAAGTTGTTCGCCGTTTCATGTTCATAATCAAGACATTAAAATATCAAACTTGTCGAAATTGTACTAGTTAACGCAGACATTGCTTTAGTCTCCTAAGGTATTAGAGAAATCTATAATGGCCATTCCAGGACTGCTTTCTTGTGCTTTAATTTGGACAATAGTCGCATCAACCTCATCTTCAAGGAACAAAGTTAAAACTGAACTACTAAATAAATTCATAGTGCTGAATAGTATAATTGTGTACATCGAAATTATTGCTTTATTGTCAAGTTTATTGTATAGGACATTTGGTTTTACTACTATAATAATGTAAGGTATTCTAAATGGACTGTAACTGTTCGTCAAACTGTGCCGGTTAATCTGTGATCGTTACGTAGGTCCCTGAATATTTTACCACATATTCAGTTATACCAGACAGAAAGACCATATCAATAATGAAACCATCTCACAATTTAAACATCAATTTCAGTCACTGTTCTGCTCTTTATTTAACGCCAATATATTAAAGTTTGGCCCTTTTTACTTGTCATTCGTGAGTTTCTTCGGAGGGATTTCGATGAAGGGTTTATAACAAATGTTATTTTTATTAAAACATATTTTACCAGAAAAAAACTGGATTTGCCTTAACCATGATGAGCTGCAGTTCATGATTCTGAAATATCTTCCCGTTGAAAGTTGTGTCATAATTTAATGAATTGCTGTACATGACGATGTACTATTTAATTGGTAATGTCAGTTAATTACGAGTTTTATCGAAATGACACGAAGATACCCGATTCATCATACGTAAAACCAACAGACAGAAAATGTCAAAACAAATCAAAACAGACGATCACAGAAATATGCTCGTGGCAAAGCTAAGCAAAACAAAGTAAGAGATTTGTATATACAGGTCAGAAACCTTCCGTGTCATAACGTTCTGGGATGATACCCGAGTAAGAACGGCTGGCTGACATTACGGCAAACGTCGGGTCTTTCCGTGACTTGCAAAAAATGGCTCCGAGAAAATCGAGAAGAAATATATTTAAATTTATGTTCTTTATCTTTTCATTGACATATTGATAACTTAATCCATGGTCTCGATAAGCAGTGCTACTAAGGACGCCATTCCGGACGTTGTAAATGAACAAATGACGTCACTCGGCACATTCCGGATAATTCCGTATCGGGTATTTCTGTGACGAATTATTATAATTATGGTACTCTGAAAGGAGTAAGCGATGAAAGTACTCACGTAGGGCCGCACATTCGTCTTGGTATAGACAACCTCACTCAGTTTGTTTATCCAACATGTCACTTTTCGACCAGCCGCTTCCCATCATTCGTCAGTGTACATTAAAAAAGTTCTATGTAGATAGGCCGAAAACAAACGACTTCTTTTTAAAGTTTATCAAAAGCTTTTGCTATGCTGGAGGTAGGGAATGCTGTCGGACCAAGATAAGAGTTTTTTTTCGAAACCTATTTTTTTTATTTGCTGCATGCTATAAGCGGTCGATGAAAAGTTAATTGGTTAAACACATTGCCGCGCTATTTTCCGTCGATTGAAACTTGTTGTCGACAAATGGTAATATTATGGCGCAGATGATTTGTTTCCATTGCAAATATTTTGCCAAAATATTTGTAATCTTATTATTTTAATAATAACAAAACGGCTGCTGTGTGCGTATATATTTCCACATAAATATAACAATTATAATAGTATATACTTTGAATTTAAGGTTTTTAAAAGGTAAGGAATCGACATTACGCGAATGTTTTTCTTCTAGACGAATAAGTCCTGATTCGTATATAAATGTATTAATTAAGTCGGTCAAGCCAAAAACATCCGATTTTAGAAGAGCTTTTTAATAAATTTTGCAATTTACCAAATGGAGTTGAGTCCCTTTAAGGAGGTCTTGCGTATTAATAAAATGGCCTACCTAGAGCTTCTAAATTAACAATTTGGTTTTTTTACATATGCTTACGTGTAACTTCGTCCTAAATAAACAAAAACGTTTAATTAATATACAAATGTACACTGTTATGCTTACTGCATCTGCAGTGCATCATAATGGAAAGATGCGCACATGTTTACCAATATTACACAATGTTTTAATTAAACAAAACTTCAAAAACCTAAAAATCTACTTGACTGAAATAATATTTAATTTAGTATAAAGCAACATAACATTAAGATTTTATTTGATTAAAGATATAAGAGAGATCGAATCTATCAACAATATATCATTGTTTACATACTTTATGATAAATAATGTGATTACAAACCAACGCTTTCGTCATTATCTAAATATTATTACATGTGTCAAATACGACATGCCCCGATCTATTGATGTTTATTTAAATAAGAGTCATGTCCTACGGGCGAAAAGATGTGGCGAAAAAAGGCAACAGTCTACATTATGTTCCCATGATATCGCTTAACAGAGATATCAGTAAAATATTGCTTTTTCAAACCGAGCAGAGCCAAAAGACCACAGCCGCGCAACGCCCCCAGCAGAGATTCACAGAACAGAGCCGAGCAAATTCGAATCGAGCAAAGAAACGTCACAGGCAAGGCTCTCCAAAATAGAGCCGCGTCAAGACGAAATGAGCCGAAACGAGTCCATCATGCATCGATCTCCCAAAAGCATATCAAGTATAAATCTCAACTCAAATTCATGTTTTACTAAAATCAGAGTCACGATTACAGATAAGTCTGAATTTCCAGCGCTTTAGCTTTTACTGTAGTAAACTCCGTGCATTGTGGTGCAAATGAAGACACATACCACTATTTGAGATGAGATATAGTTCGGATTGACATGCTTCGGGAGACCGGGGTCTGAGCTTAGTTGGATTTAATACTTTAAGGTACCTAACGCAGATACACACTACAAACGAAAAGTGTGATTCCTTGGAATCAGTAGATTAGGTCCGATGAACGAGTAAAACGTAGAAGACTACCAGATCGTCAGAATTCTAAAAACTCCAAGATAAACTACATCTGTATTATAAAACTATAGTAACAAGCAACTACTCTTTCGTAATAGACATCAATTAGCCGATTCTTGGTCCAATGCACTAACTAATTAGTAAGCAATTGTTTTCCGTTATCATTTAATTAAGACCAATAAAGAATCACTCATACTTGACCGGCAAAACTCGGTGATTACATAGAAAAGAAAACTAGAGGTACGGTTATACAAAATGTACATGTATATAACTCGCATGTTATCAATTACCTCGAATTTACCTGGAATCTGTTTGATGAAGTCGTTCAATGTCCGTCATGATGTGTTTGATGTGCAGTCTATTAGTAATTACACAGGCCTTAGAAAATTACAGTTTTTACTTCCCAAATTTTTTATCCATCCAATATAGTAAAAATTCTTTTATCTACTGAATGAGTGAAAGTTTGAGCTTGTGATATAATCTCTTAGGCCTGTGGTAATAAATAAGCACATATTGTTCAAAAGAATCGGATGCAATGAAATATGAACACGATAGTAGAGGTCGGGATGTACGGGTCCGTGATCATCAGCCATGGGTCGAACCGGCACGGATCGACCTCAGGCCCCGATCTCCCGAAACATCTAAAAAAAAGTTCGAGAAAAAGAACAAGACACAAGTAAATGGGTGTCAGAAACGATTGGTTCCTTACAAACAGCTCAACTACTGGTACATTACAGTTAGTTACGGGTGTATAATGGGTTGATAGACATATACATGTACGTGTATCTGTCCGGATAAAGTAACTAGTGTCAATTTACTAGTATTTGCACTTATATGTAGTTCAGACAGTCGTAAGTGTTTGACTTCGTTTTATATTCTGCGAGAGTGACCAATCCCTCCCCCCTAACATCGAGAAAAGAGACAGTACTGATGCCTAGTGTTTACCATGCTATTTACGGATAGACACCCCGTGCAATCTGCACACGAGTCTATTCCTGTGATACAACCATGTAATCTCTTCTTTTGTGGCAAACACTGAAAAGAGTTTCAAAATGACCATGTACATTGGATGAGAATCGAACCAGACACAATCTGTTTCCTAGAGTGTTCTAGCCACTCGAACTCCATTTTATTCTAGTAATACATCGCTGGTTTAGATTGATCAGACTGGTAAACATCATGAAAATCGGAACTTGTCTTGTTGATCAAACTGAAGTTCAAACAGCTTGGTTCACCGTAAATAAAGAGTGATTTTGGGCACTGTTGTTTCTTGTTTTAAAATAACCGAATACATTTGTGTGTGAGCGTAATTGTTGGAAAAAAAACACCAGTCAGACATCCGAGGGTCAAAACTTTTTTTTGTAAACTGCAAGGGTCAATGTGTCACGTGAAAGGTCAAACTAAACCTTTAATATAGATAGAAGGACGATAAGAATTACATACAATGTTTTATTTAATGTATCATAAACGTGTTCTTCTAAATCCGTGAGTTTTCACCACTGAAGATATTAATTGATATCATTATATTTTGTTTCAAAACATTGGCATCGTATGGTGTTATTGTATTCAACCTGTGTAAATTTGCAGCGCAGATAGTGTCGGTTTAAAGAGGGTGTCGCTGTATAATATAATTCTTCACAACTAACATATATTCTAGAATTTAATGTAACGATCTATTGCTTAAAATTACACAAAACATCCCCTTTAACTATTGTAATCAAGAAATGATAAAAAATGTAACGCTTGAATCAATGTAAAACTACCCTCTGCCAAAAAAACGAATAAAGAACATTTAACATGCACGATATTGCGTGCACTACACCAGTTAGAGAAATACTAGACAGAATGTTTTGTGTTATATGTGATTTTATAATGAAATTTGTTTTTAATTTATACCGGTAAATAGTTTTTCAGTTTCCAGTCATTTTGTTTTTGAGCGTCAAATTTCCATGTGTTGAGGTATTGAAACTTTTGAGCACGCAATAAATATATAATCAAGTATTTGTTGCGTTTCATGCGATACGTCGCCATATCGTTTCGCTGTTTGGAACACTGAAACTATTTAAACATTTAAGCTACTTTAACTGCATGGGGTTAAAAATGTTGAACCCCAAATGACCATCAACAGGCATAACTATAAAATTCTTAAAAGCCAATACAAATGTAATTCAAATTGTGTGATGGCATTTCTGTTAGATTTTTTTGTATTTTTCATTTATGTGTACAATAGACTCCCTCAAAACCGGGTCAAAAGTCCGGTTTTCTGTGAGGTCCGGTTTAGTGAGAGTAGTGTATATAATATACACTTTTCTAGGTTTACAATTTTGTTCTATTTAGTAGTTTGATATAAAAAAAATGTGTTTTGTTGTTGTTGTTGTTGTTGTTGTTGTTGTTTTAGGCCTATGCTGTATAAAGGTATTCCGATTTTTGTGGTTTTGTTTGTCATACTTTATATTTTTATCTAAATAGTATACACATGCGATGACCCTTCCCCTTCTTAATAAACACTCCATGTAAATATCGCTGACTTAGAATGAGAAGGTCGTAAGTAAAAATCAAATTTGAGAAAACAACAAAAACGTGTCCGAAACTTACTCTTTACTTATGGTAAAACACGCTGATTCAACTTCAGTTTGGTCAATGACAAGTTCCGATTTCCACGAAGATAGGTTCATAAGACGGGCCTTTGTGGTGCTGATTGTAAATATGCATCAATCTTATAAGGTTGTAAGTAGTACTTTAGACCTTCCCATTTTAAGCCTGCGATTTTGACTGTGTTTTTGAAACATGATGTGTTTAAAAAAAGCGCAGACAAGAGGAGTATTTGATTATTGATCTTATTTAATTTTATAATAAGGATAGCCAATCATATCGCCTTATTTACCAAGAGTTCAATATGATGCAATCTGATTTTTTGTCATTATCCTTAAGCCAAGTAAGAACATTATTGAATATTGCTAAAAACAACATTGATATTGCATGTTATGGTGTTCTAACGTTGCCATGACGTAAACGGGTGTGTAAATATCCTAATTTTGTGTATACATACATCCTAATTCTTGGAACGTTCACCTTCATGGATAAAATATGTTTTGGAAGATGTACAAATTAGCATGAACTCGGGCCGATCAATTAGCGTCCTTAAGATAAATGGTAAATTTAGTAACATTCCAACATAAACTGAACGATTATATGTTTGTTATCCATGAATGAGTTAAATGTTTCGGAATGCAAGGTCGACGACATCCAGCAAAATTTATTTTTAAACAACGATACTTCTCGTAGTTTAGTTATTATGTATGAGGATTTAGTGTTCAGTTTTGCAGACCTAGTTGAAAACCATGGGCTACGGCACTTCGCGTGCGCTGTGCTATTTCCAGTTTAGGATTAAAGTATTTAGTCTTGATACCGAAGATTGGGACCAGTCAACCCGAAAACACGGACAGAACACGTTTGCACTCTACAGGAATCCTGTCCTTTATTTATGTTGCTTAAATATGGCCCCAAAATAACCCACACAATTCCGCTGTTGTGTCGTATAGTTTCAATGTACGTTGAAACAAAAAATGTCTTTTTACTTATATTCGCGAAAATACGTTAGTTTATAGTAATCAGACATTGGTAGGGTCATGGTCTGTGTAATCGAGGGATAAATGTCTACTAGTTGGCACTGTAATATGTTAGAGTATCCGCGGTGTAACCCACAAAACAAGACAACATAAAACAGAAACTTGGCGGCCCATCTGTTACATTAGAGAGTCGAGTCTCCATGACTTGTATGAAGTTGTTGATTGTTACTCGTCCTACAGATAGGAACATGCTCGATGATCGGTTGCCCCCGGAGGCACAAAGTGCAAGGGCTTGAATTGTCTGTGGTTATATACCAGGACCAATTTATTATCTTATCCTGTTATTACTCAATGTTTCCTTCCAGTTTCACATGTGTCGGGCAATGACATACGCGTTAGATATGCCCATATCCAAAAGTACCAATTAATCAAGGGGTCTTATTCACCAACGCTGTAAAACTCAAATAGTGTCAAATGTTATATTCGCTCTAATGTTGTAAATTTACCGAATTTGATATAAATATGTATACATGTCCAGCGGGTAACAACAAATAATCATATACAATTTCACATGGTTAACTCTTATTACAGAAATGGCAGTGATTACAAAAGTTCTCAATTTTAAGTCAGAATGTGTTACTATGACAACTTTTTGTCCACCGTGTTGTTGTTTTTGTTATTGCATGCATTAGCATATATGGTAAATCATCATTCTGATCACCTCGGTTTTTATCCAGACCGGAGAGAAACGGAAATGGCCGAGCTTTTACGATTGGTAAATCACGTATATGCATAAAATATTGTTCATAAATTGTGAAGTTTCTCGTAAAGTTTTCTTAGCGAATAATTTATGTAATCGTATGTGGCTTCGTGGATAACGTATATATTTGCTCTTTCTTTTGCTAGTATTCGTGTAAAATGTACGAGTAGGAAAATTAACCACCAAACACGTATAAATTAAGATTTATCGTATTTATTTTGTAAAATGTCCAAAAGTAGATAGTAGTGTGTTGCTAACACAGCAAATAATGTGTTGCCAATGTAGTACTTTGTTGCGTATGCTGTCCTTTGTGGCTGATAAAATGCAGTACTTAATAATAATGCCATCCTTTGTTGCAAATGTAGTATCTTGTTGCTGATGGCATCTTTTGTCGTCAATACAATATTTTGTCGCTAATAAGTATAGCTTTGTTGTCAATGTAGTACTTTGTTGCTAATACGTTATGTATTGTGTTGCTAACACAGCAAATAATGTGTTGCTAATGTAGTACTTTGTTGCGTATGCTGTCCTTTGTGGCTGATAAAATGCAGTACTTAATAATAATGCCATCCTTTGAGGTTAGTACCTTCCTTTGTTGCTAATGCAGAACATACTTTGTTGCTAATGCAGAACATACTTTGTTCCTAATGCAGAACATACTTTGTTGCTAATGCAGAACATACTTTGTTGCTAATGCAGAACATACTTTGTTCCTAATGCAGAACATACTTTGTTCCTAATGCAGAACATACTTTGTTGCTAATGCAGAACATACTTTGTTCCTAATGCAGAACATACTTTGTTCCTAATGCAGAACATACTTTGTTCCTAATGCAAAACATACTTTGTTCCTAATGCAAAACATACTTTGTTCCTAATGCAGAACATACTTTGTTGCTAATGCAGAACATACTTTGTTCCTAATGCAGAACATACTTTGTTGCTAATGCAGAACATACTTTGTTGCTAATGCAGAACATACTTTGTTCCTAATGCAGAACATACTTTGTTCCTAATGCAGAACATACTTTGTTGCTACTAATACATTCATCTGTACAGTAGCTGATCTTGTGTTTTGTTTCCGATGTGTATCCTTTTATGTCATGTCAGTACGCAGATAAAATGTGAGAAAACTTGAAACCATATAACAAACAAATTATTATGAACGAGACATTTTTTATTATTTATAAATACAATTCGTCACAAATAAGTGCCATTTTTGTACAATTATTTTCATCCAAATTTCGCACCATTATATACATATTTAGCACCAAGAAAAAACATATATGTGATAATTTTCATAAAAATCAGTCAACTTCGATCAGTACAATAACATATATGTCGTTGGAATCGAAACACTTTTATACACATACTTATTCCACAACATTTTTACTTGTGATATAAATACAGTTATAATATATAATACATCAAAACAAACAATTCAAACAAGACAATATCGTGACGTAATAATTAATTGTCCAATCAATAACAAGTTAACAACCAATGGGTCACGTGATCACAGTAAAACACATTTTCATTGGCTGGTCAGATTTGATAATGCTCAATACTGGAATTCGATTGGTTGATTTGAATAATTATCAAAAATCGGACAAAAAAAATAACAAAATTACGACATCAATTTACATTCTTCGTTCTAGAATGTATTATAAATGAATATTGCACAATCATACTATGGAATAGACAACAACCTCATTCAAATATAATCTCATAGTTTAACACTAGAGGTCGCTATTTTAAAACTTCCGCCCTAACAAGAGTTGTTGCCCCTGCCTTATGCGAAAAACCGAAATTGTAGGAAAGATAACTCTTGTGTTTAGGACATTGAAGCTTGTATAATCACAAATTAGCTTTAAGGGAGTGTTTATAGTTAAATGAATAACTTACAAACATCCTTAAAATAACGAGCATTAACTAAGTTTACAAATCTCTTACAAGTTACTGTACATTATGTATTTGGAAATCACTCGCGAAATCAAGTCAAAAGTATAAATTGCTGGGTAGGAATATTAGTAGAAATACTTCAAGAACTTAAAGCTTATTGGAAAAAAGTTTTGTGAATTCTATTCGAGAAATATAAAATTTCTGTTGTCTTATAAACAAGCGTACACCCGTCACATGCAAAAAGATGACACACAAAACGTTAAACAGACAGCAACATGGCCATTTACTGAACACTGGTCAAAAATAAAATTAAAGTCGGTTAAAACTGACATATTTGGATGTAAAGAGTCAAAATCAGTCAATATCAGTATAGCAAACACGAGGTCATGACAATAAAACTGATCTTCTTCTTGTTTTTACGTGCGTTTGTACTTGTAAGTTTACAGTAGACCTATTTCCTTATTGATCGAAAATGTATTTTTTTTTCAATCTACATATCAAAAAGTAGGGTATTTTTCAGTTGGGAAAAGATTCCACTCTCAGAACAAATAAACAATATTTACTCTTTATTGATGAAGATAAAAAGGTTTATTTGTTGTACTGCCAGACGACAAAAACACGTGACGTCATATTTGAATAAAAAAATAGTCTAAAGAAAAAAGAAATTTTGTTGAATTAAAATAGAAAATGTATTTCTATTGATATTAATTATATTTCTCACTGAATCTTAAAGAAATTGAATGAATATAGCATTGTAGATAAATGTATACATGTTTTAGTGTAAATAAACGAAACCACATTGAGGAATTCACAACAGTGAGATTTAGCGAGATAATTCGAGATTTGCAGCTGTTTTTGAAAACATTGGTAAAAAGGATGAACACAGATTAAAAAGTTCCCCCAAAAAGTGAAACAAACGCAGAGAAACCTTGTAAATGCTAATTTGTGAACCCATCTTCTATTGCAAATATTTTACATAAATCTGTAAGTTACATACATAATGGTAATACAAGTTAAGAGGTCAGTGGTGAATTTTGAGGATTTATTAATTACATGAACATATTTTCATAAATATTTCCCATTTCTGGTATTAAATGGTCATTTACGTTAACAAAATACCCATTTCGTATAATAACTGATCATCTCCGTTTTTGGAAACACCCATTTCGTATATTAAACAGCACAAATAGAGTTAAACACCCGAAAAAGTCACGTTGCTTTAGCAATGGCTAATTGGTGGTTTGTGGAGGCTTGAGATGGCTGAGTTCGTCGTAGGAGAATACTTAATTGGAGGTCTTGAGTAAGCGTATTCAGAGTTTCTACAACACAATCGACCATTGCACAATTTTTTCCACGTTTCCAAAGTCTTTCCGGTCCAAATCCAGAATCCGCTAGTAATACCAACTACTAACAACATAAAGTACTTTAACATAAACACTGCAAAGTCTGGTTTTGATGTTTTCTCTATACACGGGCAAGTAATTGACTTCTCCCATTCGTCTTTCAAATACTGTTCATAAAAGTAACACGCAAGTACAATGGTAGCCGGAATTGTGTACAGTAACGAAAACACGCCAATTCTGATCATGAGACGTTCAAGTTTCTCAATTTTCCCGCCATTTTGGTGCTTTATAACGTTTCGAATTCTGAACAACGACACGAAACCCGCAATAAGAAAAGTGGATCCAATAATTAGGTACACAAATAATGGAATTAACACAAATCCTCTCAAATTGTTGATATTCTGGTTCCCGACATAACATATTCCGGCGACTGGGTCCCCGTCCACACTTGACATTGCTAACACAGCAATACTTTTCACACTGGGTACCAACCACGCCGCCAAATGAAAGTATTGAGAATAACTAGCAATGGCTTCTGAACCCCATTTTAGTCCCGCGCTGAGAAACCAAGTGAAGGATAAGATCACCCACCATATTGACGAAGCCATTCCGAAGAAATAGATCAACAAGAAGGTGGTGACACACGACGCAGGTCCTGTAGTTGAGTATCGAATCATACTTCCGTCGCACGCGACTTTCTCGTGACCAACCACGATTCTGATGATGTAACCAATGGACACCATGAGGTAACATCCACTAAGGAATATGATTGGTCGTTCAGGATATTTGAATCTTGTCATGTCAAGGACGAATGTCAACAAGGTGATAGATGTTGATATACAACAAAGAATCGACCATAAGCCGATCCAAAATGTCGCAAATGTCTTTTCATCATCACTCAAATAAGGACTTGTACAATTCATTCCGCAGTTTTTCACTCCTCCGGAAGTAATCTTGTTGTAGTACGAACTTGACTCCGGTATTTTTTGCAGTCTGCACTGGCACGTACAGGCGGTTTCCATGATATCGTGGAAAGGATCAACATTGTCGTGGTTGTTGAAGTTGGCATTGGTGTTTATGTAAGTCTCCCAGTCCGACATAGCGTCATCATTTTTCTTTCCACCAGTTGGTGTTTTATCCGGAGTTGGAACGGGACCACGAGGTTTTAGTGTTGACTTAACATCCGGTACCTTCGGTGGTCTTTCTGTTGATGAACTGTCTGTGATATTACGGTCCATACACAACTTTCCTTTCTCTCCATAGTATGGTAGCTTACTGCAATCCATGCGCTCTGGCCAGACAAAGCCATATTGCCTCATCAATGGAGCACAGCCTGATCTAGCTCGTTCACAGACCGATCTGAAAGGACAAAACAACCAAAGGTGATCAGAATTATAATTAGAGGTTAAACACCTGATCAAAATACTATTCGGATACCAAAGTCAAAATAAATTTATTTTAAATCTTTGATGAAACCAATCAAGAGCAACATCATTAATTTTCCTCATTTGAGCTACCAATCATAGATATCGTTCCATAGGCTACTCATGAAGTGTTATTGTGCGATATAAGTTTTACCAGTACAACAAAGCAAGAGGTTGTAACTCAAGAGTAGGTCAACTTGGAGATGTTTCGTTGAATGGTTCCAACTTCCAACCTAAGGAAATGATAAGTAAGTGTACTAATTCTAAGAAATCAAATCAGTTCACATATTATCAGAAGAAATTAGCAGTAGCAATTATCATATACATGTACACGAGTACATGTTTATAACATTGAACAACACACTTCACAACAGCTGTTCATCTTCCTACATACATGTATATACGTCGAGATTTTTATGCATACACGAAGAAAATTGAGTGTGTATGATTAAGAACAACAAGGGCATTATCTATGCCAAAAATGATTTTCCTATGTTAAAACTATGACCAGAGTTTCTAATCTATGTTTAAATGTTTTCAATGCATTGTTGACAACAAACTGTCGAATTTAATCATGGCATGCAAAACGCTCTCAGAAGCCAAGCGTCTGGCGTATGTTAAAGATCTGTATTTGCTGGGAAAAACATAATCCCGTACCTGAGGGGATAATATACAACATGCTCCTGATGTTGTTTTAACCAAGGTGGGTAAACTAGTGTAAAAAATTAGTGTGCATTGCTTAAAACATGTGTTTAGAAAGAAGCTTGTATTCGTAGGTGTTTTCAATTTCCATTGGCACATGAATACACACTCTGAGTCTGACACAAAACATGTAACTATTGAAATTAATGGGAGAATTGTGTAACATTTGCATGATGCAATTGCATAAAACATTGTCTATATTGAAATGGTATCACGCAACTTAGTATAAAAGGGAGAATTGTAGCTTAAGGAAATCAACAATCTTAAATCGCTAGACAAATTAAGAATAGAAAATGCAAGGTCATCCATAATTCCAAGACTGCATTAATGATGTTTTTATACAAACTTACTATAATCACTCGCGAATATCAGAACGCTTATAAAAACTATAAGTGAACACGTTTTGTGATTTAAAGAAGCAGTTCCAGTATGTAAGGGACTGATGGAAGCCGATTCATTTTTTAAATAATGCGATGCCATGAGTTGCCAGTGTATGTGTTAAAAGGAGCAGTGTATGTTAAGGAGCATAAGAGTTTTAAACAATATACTATCAGAATTGTTGTTCACTAACCTGCAAGCTGGTAGATGTGGCTTATAATTCTCCATACATATTGGAGCATACATTGAACACAAGAAGAATTTCAGATCTGGTGAACACTGGATTTCCACAAGAGGCCAAAACTGGTGAACTTCTAACCCAGCCTCGTCCTGGGAATCATGGTTGAACTGAAAATACAAGAAAATGACAATGTAGAGATAAATACGTACATGAATCAAGGTTCTACCATTTCAAGTTTCAAATAATCACTGTCAGCAAGTTATACATTGAAGGAACATTAGAATGTGCATCTAAATACAGTGTATGTTAATATCTGAAAATGGATGAAACGATGTGACAAATATTTTAGAGACGGACGCCATATTGCTCAAATTGATCACGTGATACATTGGCACGTGGTACAGCAACACGTGACACATGAACAAGACGAATATCAATGACATGTGTAGAAAGAACAACAATAATCCAACAAGGATGGTTCTCAACACACAACAATCCTCGTCGCCATGCTGTCAGATATACCCACAGAGACTTTAAGCACTTGTTCTGATATATCGTATGTATCACCATTGACTTTAATGGCCCATAATGACCGAAACTTCCGAATCTTATTGTTGTGTGTTGGCACGCGGCTTGTGGATCATACGAAACCTGTCCTAGTTCTTACATACTAACATTTTTCGTACATTTATTTCATGATTTGGGTAAACTTGGTAACGTTTGTTTGATTTTGTAGAGAGCCTGAATACATATTGTACAGTATTGCCTCGATAGAAGACAACCTCAAAAGCAAAACCATATAATTATTAAATATTTACTTGAGATATGTGTACTGTATGTATTTATTTTGTTTTCAACATGCTTGTTAATAAATTTCATAGTCCAATAATTAATATGAACAAAAGCAAGTGTTACGTTGCAAATAAAGCATTTCATTTACTTGTGGGAGGCAGTGACGACAACGATTTATATTCTGTAGCATTCGTCAGAGAACAAAATGTGAAGAAAAAACGATACAATGTACATCGTTCCAGGGAAGAGCAAAATTGTTATTTTTGTCTACACTAACTTATTTAAAAAGTTGTAAAGTTGTTTAAATATTGGTTAAGAGAGATTGGGTTAGCTCTAAACTAAAAGAAGTAGATGTACAAAGTCCTTAATTAAGAAAACAAATATTGAAACTCGTGTGCACTTTCATTGTTACAGAATTAACGACTTGTTCGTTTCATGTGTTGAGTTGATTAAAGTTTCAATAGTAAGTTTTATGTTGCACGAATTTGTTCATTTTAAGAGCATTTAAAACAAATTCATTAGGGTTTATTTGAAATGTTATGCGCAATTATCATTTAAGTGTGTTCAATTTAGGAGTTTAAGTCGCAGGTTCTAAACTCGGCAAATAATGAGTTAGGAACGTTCCGATGCTATTTGACAAACAGGTAATGAAGAAAGGATGGCACTGGGTTGTGGGTAGGGTATAGTTCTTAAATACAGTAAAACAACAGATAATGAAAGACACCATAAGGAACCAACTAAAAAGAAGTCTAACAGACCGCAAGCACACGCAACATTGACCAAACACGAAACGAAAGTAGTGTTCTTCTTATGAGATGCAGTTCATTGGGTGGTCTTTAAATTATCTGTGAAAATTATGCCCTGTAAATTTTAATGTTTGACTCGCGTGTTAGGTGTCACAACATGATTTGTGATACCACACACAGGACAATATTGCATAACTTTTAGTTTGACTTCAATCTGATATTGACAAGTGTTTGATATATTGTGAGCTAATCGTTGTGACGTTGACATGTTATGTTGCGATGGTGGCTTATGTAATGTTCTAATATTGTAAAATCAAACCTTTCCGTATATTTGTAATACTCATATAATTAGCTATGTTAAATTTGGTACCATTTTGTATCATGGCGCTGGTGCCACGTGACGGTCATGTTATGCGCGGTTGTGGTGACTAACGCATTTGTGTTGCGCATATTCGTGACTAAGCTGTCTAGCGTATATATTTGTCGCGTGCAGATGCTGTTGCAATAATCACCATTTTATGCAAAAACTTGCGAATGTCATATACTTCTCAAAAATAGTTTTATTAAAAAATTGAAATGCTATGATGAATTTGCAAAACGTGTGTACTAATTGTGCGCAGGCAGACGAGACTTGTAGACGCTTGTTTCGCTAATCTCGTTACGTGAGGCGCTTGCAATCTTCTTTATGTTTCAAGTCGCCCATTGGAAGGAACAGAAAGTAAAACTTTAAAGGCTTATATTTCAGAAAATTCTGTTTTTAAGTATTTTGTGTTATACGAACACTAACTATGTCGTCAGACTGGGCACATCCTATAACCATACCTTATTTATCGTGGATCGTATTACACAAAAGATGCAGAAAGTACACCAAAGTTGCAAAAAGTATTGAAAAGTAACACTTCACTTCAAAGCTCAACTTCATAATGAATTCTTAAATCGGTATAACTACACACAATCCCCTTAGGCAAAGATATTCACATCGTCAAACAGACATCTTATTATTTTCAAATACTTTTATTTCAAAGTATTTTCATCATTAGCAAATACCATGCGTCGTACGTATTCTTGTGAAGGACTTGATCCATATAATTTTGGTTAAAAAATCACGAAATAACGTATACACAAAAAAAACAGTGTAACCTCAATCTTAAACCACCTGTTTGATAGAGGCCTCGTGGTCATCTTTTGGAATGGATTTTGAGTTTGAACAAATAGCAATGACAAACATCGAAAGGCAATAGTAGGGTTGTTCAATAAAAGATCACTTAATAGCGAATTGTAATCGTTAGGATGCATACTCGTTTTAATTGAAACTTCTAAAGTTTACTTCCAGAAAAGCGTGTTATAAGAAGTTGATGTATACGTTCTGTTTAGTTTTATTCTTGATATTAATATTCTCCTCAAATTCCGATTTTAGTTTATTATTTAAACATCAATTTCCCATTAGATATACTCAAAAAGTTCGAGTATTTTTATATGTGTCGTGGGAAATTGAGACGACAAATAACATACATCGATCGATTTGAGTCCTCAAACGAACCCCTTAAATATTTTGTACTAAAAGCAAGTTCGAACATTGTTAATATTTCGAGTACTGCTATTAAGCATAATTGCGTGTATATTGAATGTTTAAATTTGCATCAATGATATCCATGTGAACTTGTCGTTTAAAAATAATGTGCATGATAAATTGGTTTAAAATATGTGTATTTGTCTGTTTTAACAAAGCTGAAATGACGATAAGAGGCGTGTTTACAATTTTTAGATACAGTCTGTTGACAGTCTATTAAAACGTAAGTATATTGCTGCATTTTGACTGATACCCGATTTAAAACAATCCGGAACTGAATAAAATATTATGAGCATGATAAAGATCTGTTCTGAATGAAGTAAGCCGTACAGGACCGTTTTCTTTCTTTTTTCTTTGTTGATTTTCTGTGTCTGTAGAGCTCAATGCTTTTTACATACTCAGGTAGTGATTGCTCCAATTATATACTAATTGTGTTAAGCATGCATATCTTTCATTTTGAATTTTGTTTAATGTAGTCAAAGACGATTGGTGCACTCGCGTTCACGTCGCCAATAAGGTACATGTAAATGTGTATGCTCGATTCTGTTCTATTTGGTTATGTACACGGACTGAATGAACTCAGACGTTGTGGTCGATTCTAAACGGAAATGCTTCACTTCTAACAATCGACTAATTATTTTTTAAATGTTTGATTTTATTTATTTTTTCAAGCATGTTTATAATGTGTATTTGGTTGGGTACACACTTTATATGCGTTCCCTTACCTGGTCGATTTTATTTGAGTTGACATACATTCTAAATAATATTATCATTTCAGTTTATTTCCTTCATTATTTAAAATGTATTTTTAAACGATTCTCATGACTGAGAAGTTGTTGTTTTTTTTAAAAAAAAACCTTGTTCGTACTCATTATTGATTATTTCATTTCACACACTGACTGCATGATTTCACTTTTCTTCAACTTGATGGGTACATAGTGCTTTCCTCCCACCGAGTGTGTCTCTGGTAAGTGAGAGATATTAATTTCATACTAAATGAATTATACTTCAAAAAACGATCAATTAGTTTAAAATATTGATTTAAAATCATATTTGATTCTAATATTTACACTGAACGTTCGTGCATTTCACTATTTGTTTAAACAATCATAATTTTATAAATTTTAACACGGAGCATTTTGGAGTAATTGTGTTGAATATCATGTTATGTTCTCAATCCTGAACATGTCGATTCTTAAGGCTCATATATCATAAAAAGCATTACAATTTAGTGAATTAGCGACTCACATGCTTTATAATTAATCTATAGTTTTATATCTCAGATAAAAATCAATACAGGTCTGTCAAATTGACAAACTAAATCTAAATCATTCCAACAACATGTTTCAAAATCATGACAAATTTCCAAATTCTGTCAACTATTCACTCCCACCATTTTCCTTCCAAATTTACCGCGAAATAAACATTTTCCACCAAACTTTTACTAAGAAGTATGCCTGCTTTTTATATGGTAAATCATGCATATGTATATTTACAAATGTTGTTTCAGTATAAAGAATTCACGTCATTTGAATGAAATTTAATGAATACAAGTTTTGAGGGGTGGTCCAACAATACTCAGGAAACTTCTAATAGAACCAAAATATTTTGTTTAAGTTTTGGATCATCCCTTGTACATAATTTAGTATGCATAATTAATTTATCTTAATATGGTCATAAATACGGTAATAATAATTTTATATAAAACTATAATCGTTATAGTTAAGTTAAGTACATTACACATAGGTCAGGGGGTTGTAACATATACATTAACACGTTATTTACATTTTCTTAATAGTCTCAAATTAGACGATATTGTAATTAGTAAATAATTATTATATTATAATTAAGTATATGTGTGAGTTCCATAAGTTCATTATAATAATTATTACCTCAGGATTGAAAACGGGACAAAAGAGTACAGATGATTTTTATGAAAATAACAACACTAGTTTTTTTTCCACATATTCTATTGGAAGATGTGTTCTAACTTTGATGTAGATGTAGTCTTAATATTGAGGAGGTCTTTATAAACGGGTTTACTTAAATACTACTCAAAATAATAACGTCAATAATTTAATTATCGTTGAAGTAATGTTAATTGGATCTATTATGACTATGAGTTAAAGGAATACAGTTTGAAAATGCTGAAAACAATTACGCAGGAACATGAGGAAAATGGAGAAAAACGATACTCAAAACCCTGAAGTTTATAAAGTATTCTGAAAAATTGTACCAAAGACCTATATTACAGTAATTTAGGTATTTGCTTGTTCCAATGTAAATTTTGTTAGGTAGTACTAACCTCATTAGGCATATAGGTATAGTTATAGCCAATCCCTTTGCACATTGGTATGGTGATTTCTTGACATTGTTTCTTGTCTCCTTCTGTCACTCCAAGAAACATAAGAAACAAGGCTAACACCACCCTGTATTCATCCATGGTTGATTTCTTCAATCTCTCTATCCTTGTTGTGTATTTATTCTTCTTTCTTTTCTTTCCTCTTTCCTTCCCTTGTCTATATGTTTATAATATTCCACGTGTTGTGTATTCCGAGTCCTAATCCTACATCACCGTGTATATCCAGAAATTCTCTCACCCTGCAAACACGAAAATAATTCGTTATTTCGACTCAATTTACAACAAATTAAGACAATTAACTATAATTCCCTCTGGTGATTGGGCTTATCAGTAGATCGGTCAATTTATACCGAACCTATCTCCTATCTGAAAGTGTTATCTCTTGACCACTGAAATCCTTGCATTATCTAAGCTCTTAACTACATTACAGATAGTCACTATCTTATTTCTTCTATTTCGGTGTTATGGTTAAAATTTTATACGTAAATTTGCTTTCCTGTGTTTCTTGATGTTTGGTGAGTGAAAATGATCGCGTATAAACAACGTGCTTACAGTAGCTGTCATTCTGTCGTCACTACCATAGTGCTAGAGTTATTTAAATGATGCAAAACTTATAAACAAATCTGACCTATTATGAATTCCAAATATCTGTATGTAATGCTCGTCAATTAAGATAAATGGCTAGTATAGACATATCCTCTCGAAGGAATAGTTCATTCACCGTAGCGTTATTTAATCTAATGAACTCCAGTGCAGAAGTTTAACTCGTGCATACATGTGCAGAACAAAATAATAATAGAAATCTAATATACATGTATAAAAGTTAAAACCAAAGTCATTGGAGAGCATTTCAATTGTTTGAAAACCTCCTTTCGATTTAAGATTATAAAATGAAACTATAATAATACCTGTAAGTCCGTACGAGGGAATCTGCTGGCGTCACTCTGTCACAGAATAATTATAATCCAGTTCTTGTAGAAGGTTGTCAAACAATTCTACTCAGTGAAATATAAAGTCCTCACATTGGCTTGCTTCAAATACTGTATAAAATCAACTAAATATTGAACAAATTACACTAAGAAACACTCATGGACCCTGTCACACGAACTAAAGTAAACTTATTAAGACTTATAACCTGTTTATTTTACAAGCCTGGATTTGAGCGCTGATGTCTAAATACAATCTCTATATATAATCCGCAGAGCTAAGTCCGTATTAAGTTTCCAGTACTTGCGTTGCGTTCAAACACATTTGTAATGAAGAGTTCTGTGTTTATTCGTCGTTTATATTCCTGTTTGATTTAAACATCACACCATTGACACGTTTGACACTCGATTGACAATCTGAGATGTAATTCTCAAACCTATATCTCCGAATGTGCGAAAAACTGTGAATTTTTAAAATTTGAAATTATTCGAATACATCACTAACTGTGAAAAACATGTCTTGACTTTTGAAAAACAACACTTGTATATCAATCTTATAGTCCCCAAACGCGACAGAATAATATTCGTTGTTTTCCACAGTTTGTAAAAATCTCCTATGAACGTATATTTGCAGTAGTCTGAGTGGGTCTACCATTCGCAAATATAGATCACAATCTTAGACCTTCTCTTCCGTTGTCAGTATTAATTATTAGACCAACTACACTGTCTAATACGTTTAATTCACTCGTGAAATACGTATTCGCTGGTTAATACGCTTCGAGTTACGTCACTGTAAGCCGTAACGATTTCGACGAATAGAAAACGCTGGTAGATATCACGTGACATGTAAACTCCGCCCACTACTGGTTCATCTGTTTTATCTAGACGATTGGCATGTCTCGGGTATAATCAAGATCAGATACGTGCTCTATGATTTCTGAAAAGATAAAAGTGGGGAAATGATTTTGAAATATCGCTACTTGTCAATAATGTCACTTTTTTGCGCTAATTTGTTTGATGAAAGAGTGTTTGCATTCATTTATTTAGCATATTAGCACTGAGCTGCGTGAAATGAGAATAAATGAGTTGCAACTTTGCGATACCGTTTCAACCTTTCGTCAATATGAGTTTAATAGATATATTACCCCAGCAGTTTTGCCAATTTTTTCTGCGCGGAAAAATAAGAAATATGTACTATAGTAAACCGATTGTACATTCTACACATTGAGTTCATTATTTTCAATAATTTGGTTTTCAAATTGAAATAGTACGCGCGGTCCCACTTCAATCTGAACAGTATTTAGACTCAAATAAAACTTTCAACATTGAAGGTGTATTTTACTTTTTCTGGAGGGGTATGGGAGGGTTACAATCTTACACAATGACGAATTCAGGTCACACTATATTCAGGGGGTGTTTCAGGTTACAAATAGAACAATATGAGACGTGAACACAATCGTGAGAAGTTAAACATTTGATACAGTTTTCCGAATTTATTTACATGTACAACAAAAACACGATTATATGCTTTGTTAATGCACAAGGGAAATACAAAACACGACTTGGAAACAAAATTACAACTGAGTATACTAGTACCCGTCTTGATAGAACTATACTGGTACAATGTATTGATAGTATAAAGTATTTTATACCCTGATAAAGAGGGTGTAGATCGTTTTCTCTTATAGCTATTTCAACTTTCATCGAAATCAAACTTCTTCTTCTTCTTCTTCCCGTTGAAGTACAGGGCTCACTCTGGAGCATCGACGTACTTGTGATATATACAAGGTGAGCGTAAAACAAATACGTCTCCATAAAATAGCGGATTACAGAAAATTATATATTTGAAATGATTATGAAAGGGAAATGAACAATACCAGTTTGATTTTTTTGAAAGAAAATGAGAATTAAAACAGGCTTGTTGTTTTGATTTGCCAAAATTGGACCACATTGGATCTTTGACCACATACATGTGTATGCTACAATTTCGTAAGCGTTGGAGTGTGCTTCAACTTTCAAAAAAAATACAAAATACATGTAATTTGTATAGCGCAAAAATTATGAAATCATATTCTATTGCGCTTCACACTATACATTCACTTACAACATTCAATTTAAAACCTGGATTCTAGAAACTAGATTTCACAAGTATGTTTTTGAAAGTGCACACAAATCTCATAAGTCAGAAGGCCATCCAAATGCTTATATTTTCATTCGCATAATTTGAAGTTATACGAGGAATAGTACACAGAAATAAACTCATGTTATAGTATGTCTTGTATATTTGTGTATGAACAGGAAAGTTAATGCTAAATCCCCGCTCCCGGCACGCCAATACCGTACACCGTTTATTTATTTAAGTCATCAACTATTAAACATGAGTCGCATATCTCGAACAGTATCTGCCTGGCATACGCCTTGTTTCTATTATGCAACGATACTCGGTAAAAATTGGAATCCGTCAGAATTGTATTTTTCTAGCATTTTTTTGATGCGCCATGACGTCTTGTAACACTAACTGTCGCCCCACGTAAGCTTTAGCCGTGTCACCATGGCAGCATTTCCATCACGTGACATGACAGGCATGTCTAAAACCCGTGAGAAGGTCGTTCCGGAATTATCGCGATGCGAGAGTAGCCAAAACATTGAATTAAGGCGACAGATTGACGGAGACTGGGACAGAAGTTTGCAAAATCGACATACATGTACGCCTGAGATTCTCCGGTATTTAAAACAATGTCAAGGTTGAACCGATAACCTTACACAGCCTGCAGTAGACGTGAGTTTTCGACTCACAGTCAGTGAATTCGAACCCCGCTCGGCTAGACCAGCATCCTGTGTATCCGAACCCCACTCGGCTAGACCATCACCCTGCGTTAGATTCTTGAATTAGATCGTATTATCATTTATGCTTTACTTTGACCTTTGCTGTATGGACATGTCCCCATATTATCCTCCTATATGGGAGGTTGTCAGTTGCTATTGGAACAGCAAGATAACGCTGGTTGATAATTAATCAAAGTGGAACAATTGCCTAGAGGTATGACGCGCGGCTTGCTTTGAGATCGAAAGCTTCCGTGTTCGATCCCCGCCTGTACAACTGCTTAATGTCTCTAGGCCAGAATAGCTCACTTGATGTGTGAATAGAGCCGACTAGCGACTGACTGATCTGAGTGACGTACACTCGATCGAACAAGCACATCACTGAACTCAGACTTTAACTTAGTACAGTGATGTTTCAACTAAAAAGCGCAGAAAAGAACATACCCCCCCCCCAATGAAAGCCAACGCATGCTGCATTTTCTTGCTCAAATTCTTATATCATTCGTTATGTCATTGAATAGAAGCTATTTCTATTATTTAAAAAAAATGCAGCCACTCTGAGATTATCCTGCCAAGCACAATTACCAAGATTAGATAACAAGATCCCGGGCTATATCGATGGCTTAGAATTAGAAGGTCGTAAGTGCCACTTACGACCTTTAAGATTCTTCATATTTAGAATAAGCATCACAAGGCGCTTCTTATGAGCCTATTTTCATAAAAATCTGAAGTTGTCATGTTGACCAAACTGAAGTTGTAAAAGTTTGTTTTACTAAAAGTAAAGCGTAAATGTCAGACAGTTTTTCCGTGTTTTCTTAAAATATCGATTTGGTAGTTACGACCTTCTTGTTCTAAGCCATCGATATATACATAGGGTTTTTATTGTTTAATTCTTGATAAAGCAATTTGTATATTGTTGTTTCTACTGAGAGGATTAGTGGATGGAAATCTCTTCATAATCATAGATGCAACACGTGTAATGAAAACATATTTAATACCGTAGTAGCTTCTAGCGGAGTGGCTGGGAATTCTAATTCGTATTTTATATCCAGAATTGCATTTTTAATGCATTTTGTTGCTAAAGAGAGAAAACTAGACCTACATTGTTAAATACGCCAACATCATACAACCTTTTGGAGTATACAGTAGATGCATGGGGCCAAAATTAAAATGTTGTGTGTATGCCTTTGGACCTCTTTGGTTCGCCCCAACGGTAAGAATTTTTAAAAAAAATGTTCTGAAATGCGTAATTATTACGAGTCGTTGCAAAAAAGTGAGTCGGCAGGTAAAGGGCAAACACACATACATGTAATTTTAATTCAGGCCTGGGCAATTTGCATGGCTAGCATAGTGTTAGATTTCACAAAAGTATATTTCATCAATATAAGATTTAAAGCAAATTTAATAAAATAATATTTAAAGTTGTATACGCTAGAAGCTTAAAATATGTTTAGTTTTTCAACAACAATAACAACAACAGCGGAATTCTGATTAATCAAATTTCAGAAATTATCAAAAATGTTAATTTTGACACTTTTTATAATATAATAATTAAGAGAATAAATAATTAGGACTAATCGCAGTGAAAGGAAATTATTATATCACATTAATATTCATTTATTTAGACTGTGAAAAATGGTTGATTATAATAGCATTAGTTGCGGAATTTTGACTGATTGATAATTACTATTTCAAAAGAAATGACATTTTCGTTTTGCAAAGGTGTAAAATGTCATAATCATAATTATAATGAAGGTCAACTAATGACAAGTAGTATTCATTGTTAATACAAATGTATATATTTATGACGTCACGTGATATCATAGTTAACACTATTTTGACACGGGATCATGAGCGGAAATCTTTCAAATTATGTAGTCGTTAAGTCAAATAGTTATCATGCGTTTTGATAAATGAACCATGAAAGAATATCGGCACGCGATCTGACAGCTCATGATTATTCATAATGAAACTTACATGAAATCTATTTTTAGATCTGTGTGTCAAAAAATCGATAAAAATCATAACAATAGTTCAGATAAGAGATTTGCGTAAAACATTAGCCCAGTGGCACGATAAGGCGAATTTTAGTTTTGTAAACTTGTCAAAATTGTTTAGAAAAATATAATCAGGCAAAGATCTACACTAAATAGTTATAATCATTAATTTTGTTTAGGTGAGGTGGCGAGCTGTGCATTTAGAAATGCCGCGAGATTTTTCCCCAGATTATTTTTGACATAGAATTTATTATTTTTTTACCGATTTTTGTACGATAAAGCCCGGCTGTTATCACTATTTGTCAATAAACAATCGGATATACTTCGAATTTTTTGCATGTATACACTACATGCGCGTGTAAGCAAATAATAAGAGAATATATTTTGGCATCTCTTTGTTTAACATTCATTAAATGTCAGATTATATCAATTTACCAGTACATATAATTAATACCACGTTGTAGAAAATCTCAGCGAAAAATGTCAGAAAAGTAAATAGTGTCTAAACTGATATAGTAAGATTTCTAGTCCTCTATAACCCCATAGAAAACATATTATACAGCCATGGACGGGGCATGAACAGTTTACAAAATCCACATCAGTTTTTATCAAATTTGAAATATTTTATTTTTGAGTTACTTGATTACAAGAGGAGCTGGTCTATATAAAATACCTGATTACAATAGAATATACTAGTATGGCTATGAGCTGCGAAGAAAATGATTTAAACGTTCATAGTACGCGAGTACTGTTTTATAAAATAATATAGTTACGAAAATCCTATACTTAAGTTCAAATCAAAAGTTTTTACATTTATTTAACACGAAGGATTTCGGGACTTAAATTGTGTGTAGGAGTTCTTTAACCGAATCATTGTTCAAATATAAATTCAAGATATATACTGTAATTCTAATTTGGGCGTAATTTGCAGTGATAGAAAATTAGTATGACAATTCCAGGAAGCCCCGGTTTGTAGACAAGAGGTCATAACTCTTTCGAAACTGAGTTCCTTGCAATGGAAAGCACAGGTGCACAACGCAACATGTACATTAACCTTCGAAATAGTTACATGACCATTGCAAACATATGCTTTCGATGCGTGCGACACCGAAAAAAAATGTTGAAGCCCGTCGCCGACGATTTCGCCAATTCATAATAACCGAGAGAATAAAACAAAAAACGACATATTTATGTCTAGGTGTCACAATGATGTCAACTAAGACATAATTATACTTGACACCACGATCGTCGATGCCATAGAATGTTCTACGTTTGGTGTCAGATTCAAAACTTACGAAACCTATGAACTGAAAAAAATGCCGTTAATTACAAGAACCCTTAGAAACAGTTTGTATAGTGACTCTCTATCACTTTCGATAACGGTTACTAATATATATTTATGCTATTACGGTATTACCCAAGCAATTGTATTTTGCCAGTTAGATTTCTGCTGAAATTTGGCAGACATTTGAGTGTCTCCAACCGGATTTGAACCCGGGTCCAAAGTTTAGTCGACAAACACACCACCCACTGGACTACGAAGACACACTCTTCGTAAACTAAACAAATACATTGAAGTGGCATTTTGGGGATATTTTCTATACTTTATGTTATGAGTTTTCAATTTGTTCTGTGAATGATATTGCCAATGCATCAAAGTTTACACGCACAATTAGTTACCGTGGCTTGCATCGATTAAAGCACAAGTAAATAGTCGGGCACAAACCAAAGCCACATAGCCACGGCGGCAGCGCCTAGCCACACACATAAGAGTCAGACCTAGTACAAGCCGTCCATATCTCCCAAAATGGATGCTTCAAGCGAGCCTTATATGCTCACTCCGCAATTGATGACACACTGTGGACTTCGAATTTTGTGAATAATAAGCCACAAAGGGAGGTAATTATAAGTGGTAACTACACTGCAGTGAAGAATGTGAGATACCCTTTGATTTAAATGAGATAACCTGACTCGTGGAAGCGATAAAACATTTTATTGAATGAAGATACAAAATTTATATGTCCGAAAGATGACAGAATTCGGACAGGGCAAAGGTTCGGACATAGTTCACAATTTGTCTACACGGTGCATACAGTGTCTAGTAGGTAATATTACACGCATACAGAGATAACGTTTCAATGGCATTACTATTTTGTATGCCAAACAACGAAATATGAAGAAAATACCGAAGAGCAAATGAATTGTACCACTTTTGAAATTCTAATTAACATTGAAAACATCTTTCACAAAATATCACGTTAACTTTAACCTTGATGAACCTTTAACAAATTAGTAAAACACATACCAAATATAATATGAACATAGCTCTGCACCGTGTACATGCTGATCTGTCAACAATATGCTGTTTGTTCAAGTGTATAAATTCATACAAATCGGTATTTATATAACCGTCAACATTTCGATACAAAATGAAATGGATTTTTTAAAACCAAACCATCCATTTGAATTTGGGCATGTATTATTTGCACCGATTAAAAATTGCTATTTAAGGCATTAGGCGACTTACATACTGTATTGTATACAATATCGTATTTTTATTTTTTCTTCAGCAGACAAACGTTTTCTTTCTCATTGAAAAACTTGCCATGTTCTCCACTATCAGCGGGGTACCAAATACTTTTGGATAATCTTTTATACACTATTGTTCAATTTTTCTATAAAATTCATCCTATTTCAACAGCTTATAATAGCAACATCTGGTGTAAAGGCAGATTGGCTCATTTTATATACGGTCTCGTTTGAAGATAGTTCCGTATTGTCACGCGCCCCAATCAATTTGTTGGTTTTTCAAAAACCGAAGAATGAAATTTCGTTATATTAAAGTAGTATTTGGCGATATTTATTGGGACGAATAATTGAAGTGTTTTAGCGAACTTGTCGATATTTGAGATTCGAATGGCACGGCTGGTTACCCCCGCTGGTTCTCATTGATTCGGTTTCTCCCTTAATCAATTAACTCTTCGTTCACAACTGTGCTGTTACAATGAAGAACAAATTGCCGCATCATATGAAGAAAATCGGCGAGGTTCGCCACAGGAAAATTCGTACTCATTAATTAATATCGTGTTTCATTAAACGGTGAGTGAATTTTAACTGACTAAAACTAGTATCCAGCCATTTAGTACGCATTTTATCAACTTCACTTGGAAGGTGTTAAGATAACACAGCAAGGTTGAAACACCAAGACCAAGACAGCGCAACTTTAAACCAACGGACATATTGTTTCTTGGGAGGATTTCGTTAAGATTTCCATTGGCTCAACATATACCCCATGTTATGTACGCTCTATGTACCTCTATATATCAACACTACTTCCGGCTGTTGTATAGAGGTGGTTAACAATTTAAGGTATGCGGATGTGAGACAAAAGTTGCTGCTATAAACAGAAAAGGAGCGGAGGGAGGGGACTGGAAATGCTGCTGTCACACAAATAAGGGTTTGGACAGAAGGAGAGAGGATGGTCAAATTAGAGAGGGGCTGGCAGATGAATGTTTGACAGAGGTGCACTTGTAATACAGTCACCGAATTTTGTTTTAACAATATTTCCCAAAGTCGTAAAGCACGTGAGTGGTTCATTTTTTATAAACGAAAAAAATGAATTTGCACTGTATTGTATAACATTTCGAAAGAAGACAACAGCTTAACGTATGTTTAAACAGATCTTCCCTTATAGTCACCCTATTGATTTGATGCCAAGACTGAAGTACCTTTACAATATTTGCTTAGGTAAACAGGCTGTATTGTTGAAATTTCATTTCTATACATAATGTTTGCGATACTTAAGAATCTTTGGGGTAGATGCGGTACATTGGCTAAATGACATCTCTTTGGGTTCTTTTAAATATTTAAATGGTAAAAACGCCCCTTTACGTATTTTGTACCGACCTTTGTTGATTTTAACCTGACAGTATGTTTGCTTACAATGCAAAAATGTGGTGCAATGATCCTGAATGTATCTTGACAAAAATAAGCACGAATGACACTTATGCAAATATGCATAGACATCGACCAAACATGCAATTAGTCTGATGGTGTTCAGATTGTTGACACGACGTGAAAAAACTATATCATAATCATGAACGGGTTCGCCAAAGAATAAATTTTTTTTGTAACACCTTGAAGGATATGTACATGAGTTGTATCACGTGACATATCAAAGCACATGCAGCATCATTTTCCAATCGTTAAAGTTCGGTCATTTCTGTTTGTCTCCGGTGAATACAATACTAAAACGCTGCATCATCTCCCTCGGAAATCAGATGAAATGCTGTTACTACTGTCATACCATAAATTGTTACCAGGGGTTTATTCTATAAGCTGTAGTTCTTTATGCCGTTTGAAATTCGCAGATATCTAACCTTGCACACTGCTTCAGAACACAATTTGTGTGCAGGAAACAGTTAGTTAGTTAGTAGTTGCTAACTACATGACTGTTGTTATGATGTCATTCAAATGAATGGGATGTCCTTATAAGGTATTTTGGTAAAAATAATGCTACGTCTTTTTCAAGAGGACAACAAAAACACCGACGTCATCCAAATCAGCGGGAACCCTTTATACGACATCTGTTGAAAATAGGTCTAAACCCTCATTAGGGCTCGTTTTCGATGTAGGTAGCACATTTCCGGTGTCAACATCGATATTCGTTAGTTATTTAGCCTGTCTCTGCCTGTCACCGATGACTAGCCGACCGCACCTGGGTATAGATTAATCCGCGAAGTTGTTAGCACTATTTTCAACAAGGTGCCAGGGCTTATTATTGGGCAATCATTGTATTTGATTGTCAAATAATCATGACTGTAAGGAATTGTCAAACACATACAAAGACCATCAATACGGACAATCAAAATGTGTTAGAATCTCTGATAGCCGCGTGGTACACTTTGCACCCAGAATACAATGCGAGCCGCCATTGGTGATCACACGTTTCTTGATGTCCGTCTGTCGGCCTGCCCTCTGTGCGACTAATTTTTCTGATGAGATGTAAAGTAAAATGTCAATAACATGAAGGCACATGTCTTAACCAGATTTTTTCTACTGATTGTCATGTGCAGAAATATTTCTGTCTTGTACCCATGCGTATTGATTGGTTGTTTTAATTAATATCTGCAGTTATATAGTCCACAATAGCTGGTGCAAAATACCACAACCTCGTATCATCGACTTCTATATTATATATTGCGAAAGTTCGTCCCTTTCGTTTTGATAGACTCTGAAAGTTATTATTTTATAACAAACTTGATAAGAAACTTTTATGACTAATTAATGATCGAACTTTGCCTTCATTATTGACTTTTGAAATATGCGTTCAAGAAGCACAATATGCGGCCACTTTTCACTCATTTTCATTTTATTTGACTATGAGTACTGCAATATATCGATGGCTTAGAATTAGAAGGTCGTAACTACCAAATCCATATTTTGAGAAAACACGGAAAAACTGTCTGATATTTACACTTTACGTATGGTAAAACAAACTTTTACAACTTCATTTTGGTCAACATGACAAGTTCAGATTTTTATGAAAATGGGCTCATAAGAAGCGACTTGTGATGCTTATTCTAAATATGTATAAATCTTAAAAGGTCGTAAGTGGCACTTACGACCTTCTTATTCTAAGCCATCGATATGTACACCGTATAGTTTCTATGAAAACAGTCTTAGTCGCAATTGCACGAAATGACTGATCTAAATTGAGGCTCAATGAGGAAATGAAACGACGTTTTCTAAATATTTTAGAAGAGTTTGATTACGATTAATATCGAGTACGAAAGAAGGTATTCCGAGTTTGAAGTGCTGAAACAGCTGACTGAATTCTTTCAGCGCGGTATTCTACGTCGGAGGGATTTTTTCAAATGCACCAGCTTTTCTCTGATACGACGAACGCAAAACTATTCCGATTCTTATCATTAATTTGTGGAGAAACTAAATAAATATGTATCATTTATTTAGACAAGCGGAGACTTAAACAAAACACGCACCTAGAGTACTTCAAATTGCCAACTAATCGGGGACTAATTTTCACAGCAGGAACCGGCTCGGCTTGCTAAAGACGACCGAACGATGTCGAAAATTTTGGCAGGCATGAACTTCTTTTTCACCGTTATTAATCCGTACCAGCCGAGACAAATACACGATGGACGCTTGACTGCTGCGTTGATAATCATTGCCTGACGAACAAACCAAGCGTTTGTGTGATGCGGATTAAAAATGTCCGCCAGCGTCTTAAAACCGGATGTTCGTGCGGGTTTAAAGAACGCTAAGACGCACAGTACGTGCGTATTAATACACCAAAGTTGTCAAAATAGTTCGGAACAGGTCGGCTGTGAAAATAAACGGAAAGTAATCATTTTCAGACAGACGTGTTTGCGTGTATTTCTTGTTACGATAATAATATGGTGTTTACTATAAAACAACTTCCCCTGCAAACTTGGCAACCATCGAACGCTAGTGACGAAAATCCAAAACACGCGGCAAACACATGTTCAACATTATTTTACCGCGAAAACAAGACCAGTCTATGAGTTATAAATCGTATCCTGGTAGGTGGGGAGACAAGTCTCCAGTAACATCTGATTGGGTAAATTCAAAATTAGTTTAAACCGGAGTTGAAGTGGTTGGAACTGTATGGGAATTGCCCCGGGAACGTTTCAACGCCAAGGAGCGCGTTCGTATTCATTGTATCACACAAACTTGCTGTCACCAATAGAAACGGCTGATCGTGGGCCAATTTGCCAATTTGGCAGATAAAACCACAAAATGACCACGCAATGACTAATGGGACTGAAAACGCACAAGGACCGATGTGTTCAGAATTGCATTTTCGCAAAGTCATGCGCTAAGGTGAAGACTTCTGATACATTTTTTGTACACTCCACTTTCATTTAAATTCATTAAACTAGAAAACTGTCTTGAACATAACCGAATGATATCATCTACTACAACCCTAACCATTGTTTCCAAATGAGCTAAGTCACATTCGACCCTAACTACTGTTTATACACAATCTAAGTCACATCCGAACGAAGGACAACCGACTGTAGACACTTCTGTTTACAAACATGCTAAGTCCAATCCGGGCATGTCCATAACTTCTTAAGCCCTGACCACCCTAGAATGGAGCTGGACAGTGGTGAGATAAATACGATGGACATACGATTGACTGAATTAGAGAGATAGCAGTCTCAAGTAGATTAGGTTTATCATAACAACAGGATATAATTACGTATAATATGAACATAATCTAGACAAGAGAGACAGTGATGTCTTAATGTAATCACTAGATTGTCAAGTAGCTTCATCCTGTATGTACTAGCTTCATCTTGAATGTACTAGCTTCATCTTGAATGTACTAGCTTCATCCTGAATATACTTGTTCCCCATCGAATTCTTCAGCTTGAATTGTGATGTTTTGTCTGGTTTGACAATACAGTGTATAGCCAATGATGTATGAGCAGAGCAGAGCAGAGCAAAGCATCTAGCAGAGCAGAGCATCTAGCAGAGCAGAGCAGAGCAGAGCAAAGCATCTAGCAGAGCAGAGCATCTAGCAGAGCAGAGCATATAGCAGAGCAGAGCAGAGCATCTAGCAGAGCAGAGCATCTAGCAGAGCAGAGCATCTAGCAGAGCAGAGCATCTAGCAGAGCAGAGCATCTAGCAGAGCAGAGCATCTAGCAGAGCAGAGCATCTAGCAGAGCAGAGCATCTAGCAGAGCAGAGCATCTAGCAGAGCAGAGCATCTAGCAGAGCAGAGCATCTAGCAGAGCAGAGCATCTAGCAGAGCAGAGCATCTAGCAGAGCAGAGCATCTAGCAGAGCAGAGCATCTAGCAGAGCAGAGCATCTAGCAGAGCAGAGCAGAGCAGAGCAGAGCAGAGCAGAGCATCTAGCAGAGCAGAGCAGAGCAGAGCAGAGCAGAGCAGAGCAGAGCAGAGCAGAGCAGAGCAGAGCAGAGCAGAGCAGAGCAGAGCAGAGCAGAGCAGAGCAGAGCAGAGCAGAGCAGAGCAGAGCAGAGCAGAGCAGAGCAGCGCAGCGCAGCGCAGCGCAGCGCAGCGCAGCGCAGGGCAGGGCAGGGCAGACCAGACCAGACCAGACCAGACCAGACCAGACCAGCGACACTTCAATATAATATAAGTGTAGTTACTCTTATATAGCAAATGCAAAGACTTGTATTGAAATCAATGCAAATGATGACAAACGTAGAAGATGGTGAATAAACTAGTACATACGTATTACTCAATGAAATAGCTAGGGGCATTTCAACATTAATATTATAACAAGTATTCACATTTACATATTTTACAAAATCTAAGAATATTTTAATTAAGTATACTAACTTTTAGACAATATACTTTACGTCATTATTCCAATATGTCCATTCGGGTAGCTGTTTGGAATCTGTTTTACTTAACATCACAAATGAACGCAGAAATCCAGTATATACACAAGTAAGTGTATACTTTGCTAAACGAAGCAACATGATCTTGTATCTTTATTTCTCGTGTGAAAATCATAAGTGTACTAATCAACATCGTTGTTATATTACAAAGTACAAGTAAACACTTATACTTAACCAAAATGAATAAAAAGGCTGATGAAAATATAAACGTATTTGTACATGTATAGAGGATATAATGTACGGGTTGTTTGAACTAAAAGATCCGTCATATTTCTTACTCAACGGTTCCAGCTCACGGTTGAACACGTGTGATTGAGCTCATATTTAGAGCACATGCTAACAGCTCGTTAGTTTCACCGATTTGCTGGGTTGACCTCATATTTCAAAATCATAGAATGGAACTTATTTGTTGTGCCAATGTTTTAAATGTTTCTATGCTTTATGCGAGATTCATAGTCACCCATACTTAGATACCATTGCTTCGATTCTTAGTGTCGAGGGTGGTTTTTTCGAAGCCATATTTCGAGATAATTGCTCCAAGCTCTTTAAACAATTGGCAATATTTGATTCCATACCTATTCATCACCATTTAAGAACGAGACTGTGAACGGTTTCTCCGTCGTTATATTACGACAAAAATGTCAATTACATTAAGCATATGAGAAGTACCATATAAAATATAGAAACAGTGCGAAGGATACAGACGTCGTCAATGGACGGACCTGGTAGCAACATTACGCCCATTCAAAGGTAACGACTGTCTCATTAGATTGGTGCTTGTACTTAGTCGACTATTTATTGTTTTCAAATTAAAGAGCTTCAGATAAATGAGTTCACTGTGGCCTAATTGTTATAAGTATCAAGTTTGTGCAAAACTTTGAACTAGATATCGTCCATGAATGGGCTCACAATGACATTACTGTACATGTTTCTGATTCCGATTAGACCAACTTTAATGGACGTGTTTATTTCAACTATCTTCCGCCAGCTTGTGAAGTATTTCCTCAAGCAATATCATAATTTATAAACCAACCCATCTACTTAAAATGCTATTACATAATTTCACGCAAAGTTTATTTAATTTTCTGCTCAAGACAAACGTTAAACAAACGAAAACATGTGCTTAAATTCATCAGCCTGGCCACATGTTTGTCTACGAGGGCCGCTTATGGCATTAAATAAATATCGGACTAAAATCTTAATTCTTTACAGATGGAGCCGGCCCGGTTCACAAGTGGACGCAATTACATAAGCGGTCATCGATGATATTTGATTTATATATGACACAAGCGACTTATTTTCGTAACAAGGAATCACAATTCGGATAAGCGGCTTATCCGGCTATTATACATCGGACGGATTAATAGCTATTAGGACCAGTGCGTTTGTCGGGAGGAGAAATATACAGTAAATAGCTACCAATGTAAGCCCTGCACTAATCCGAGAAAGATAAGAACTTAACATGTCAACATTTATATATCAATTGTCAGAAAAATAAGAAATATTTACCAATACACCCGTGCACCCGTGTGGAGGAAAGCGGCTTAACCCGAAATGTGTCGATGAAAACACGATTAGTTGACAATGTAATAAAATACATGTAATAACATAGCACTTAATATGAAAACAAATCTTTAATTGACTATTATTACTATATTGTTGTTAGTCAATATTTGACTTGCTGCAATCTCTTTTTATAAAAGAGTTACTGTATCAATACACTAAACACTTATTTGAATGGGCTCTATATGCTGTTTGGTGTCTATTGACATAAAGTTTCCTCGCTTATTTGTAACCTGTACCCATTACGAACATTATGTCAAAGAAAGATGTTTTGGAAAGCTTTAACAAGCAATAATAACGTAAATTGTTGCTAGAATCCTTCATTTTAAACATCGTGGGTATGAAACGCAGATATGGCGATGTTAAACTTGAAAACCACAGTTTTAAAATAGGTGCGATTATTATTGTGATAGCGGAAGGCTGCCGCCTAGTGATTGCTATGTTCCTCTTCGATTCTCTTTTTTGGCAACCGCTTTAGTTTTTCATCAAGTTCGAAGTTTAAGTTCAAGAATGACACAACGCTTACTTATTACTTAATGAAATACGGATATGGCCCATGTGGTATAATAGTATGATTATAATTAGATATTACATAGTTTTTTATTTATTACATTGTGTACATATACAGATATTTATATACAATGTACAAAGATATAATTCTACTTATTTAGTGCTTTCTATCTAGCACATTAAGCACAATTCCTCGTCGCCATAATTAGAAAGTCGGAGCCAAATTTACTAACGTTAAGTACTAATTGACCGTAGCAAATGCGATTAAGAAACGACTGACATGCGTCACCTATTGTTCTCTAAACAGATTAAAGATAAGATATGAAAAAATACAACACATTTAAGGTAGTCTGTAAAAACGTGTCAAATTTTTCGATTTCGATTTTATTTCTTAAAGTCTGATGAAGCATTGTAAAAGCCTAACGATGTATTGTGGGGGGAAATGATAATGATATAACCATTAAGACTACTGTGAAAAGATTGGAATGTTAACTCGGTTATGACACTAATTGGGACAGTCTTGGACCACGTTCCAAAAATGCTAATATTTTCATATTCGTATTAATTAAAGCCCGTATTATATTTATTAATAATTTACTATCATAATCTTACATAATTACGTCTAAATGCATATAAGAATGTAAATATTTTGTTATACAATGATTATAATATTTGGTATTGTGATTAATTGTATAATTACTTAGTTAATGCATTATCAAAATGTAAACATTCGTTTACTATTAAATGATTATAATATTTGAATTATAATATAAGAAATAAATGGCATTCATGCTGTCGAAAATATAATAGTGTCACCAAATTTGACACATATCGGAAGATTTTCTCATGCAATGTTTTAAGGTTACAAATTCGTGTTTTGAAGAGACTGGCTAGGAAGCATGCAAGACACTAGTGACAATGCTGGGTGTTGTAAAATTTGCATCAATGCATTTCGCACTATTTGCGTTTTAAGCATTTTATAGCAAAAAAAAATCCGTTGGTATTCTACCTTAAAATATTGTTTGGCATTTAGGATTTCTCACGTTTAGACTTTTAGTTCGTATACACACTCTTGACAAAAACACCTTTAATGCTTATAATACAGCACCTTCCATATTTAGTATTTCCCTCTATTATTAATAATGAAACTGCTTTGGAACTTTGTGCGACTACTTAGCGGCTGTCATCTTGTATTTCCGCAGTTTAGGGAGACACACGTCCCTACTGTGGCGTTGTTAGATGAATAGATCTGTATCCTCGCCACTTTGATTAAAATACAGTTTTCTTGATAATTATTATAAATCATTAACTGTAGGCAGGGAAATGACAGTATTATATTCATGATGAATCTATCATTAATTATAATGAAATTTCAGTCTATTTGATGCCGTTAATCAAAGGACACCATTCCCACTCTGATCTTGCAAAATGAAAAATCATAATGCATTAATGTTAAAAATCTATTAAAGCATAAAAGAACCTGATAATACAATAATAATGTGGTCACTATAGCAACGAATTATAAATCATCATACAATCATCATACAAAGAAATCATGGTCAGTCTTGTAATTTTGTAATCCACGGGAATATCTTAGAACTACTATGATTTCGTGGATTAAACGGAAATTATCAACGAAAGACAAAATTATTTACCTTTGATGAAATATTTAAACATAATTATGATATTTACAAAACCACTGTTTAGGAGTAATTTGGTTCGGTGTCGTCAATGCAGGTTCTTGAATCAAATACTATTAATGAGGTTGGTGCCTTATTTAGAGATGCAAATGTACACTGTATTAGAATGGTAAGTACATACGTATAATTATGGAAGCGACTCCTCAAATTTTACCGCGCAGTTTATTACTTATGTTAGATTTGTGAAGGAGAGAACATACCAAAGTCCCCAAGGACTCGCCTAGCAATGCTGTTGAATTCTCATTAACAAGGAACTTGGAGAAGGATGCGTCCAAGACACACAAGGAGACGGAATGTAGCAGAAAAAATGGAGATATGATGATATATGTGGACCAATCTAGAGGAGTTGGCAGAAAACAGTATGAGGTGGATGAATACTATTAGCGGCCAATGTTTCACAAAGTAACAACACTCCTAAAAAATACAGAAGTAGATTGTATAAGCAGTCTGTCAGATGAAAACAACCATTTGGTTGAACCAATGTTCCGGAACAAGATACGATCCCGACACTGTCTCCAAATACTGATAGCATGTCACTTTCCTTTTTCGAAAAACAAGTTAGTGCTGACTATAGTAACCGCATATAATTCGATGGCTTAGAATGAGAAGGTCGTAACGACCACTTACGACCTTTTAAGATTCATACATATTTAAAATAATCATCACAAGGCGCTTCTTATGAGCCCATTTTCATAAAAATCGGAACTTGTCATGTTGACCAAAACGAAGTTTCACATGCGTAAAGAGTAATTATCGGACAGTATTTTCTTGTTTTCTCAAAATATCGATTTTGTAGTTACGACCTTCTTATTCTAAGCCAGCTAATTGTGCGTACCAAAAACAGGGTAAATGTGGCAATATTTGATATAGGCCCAAAATAATTTGGAATTATAATCAGATGGCGCAGTTTTTGGAATAAATATAATATGTCCCAGTGATAGAATCGATTCTAACTTTGTACATTTGTATATGGACCCTTGTGCAATGTAAGTCTAGGCACGGAATCATACAAACCCACCATCGGTCACCAGGCACATGCTCGTTCATGTGTTTTGTACTCTTGAATATGCACATTTAAAGAAAAAAAAAACACGAAATCAAGTAATAAAGACTTTACCAATTTAAATTTTGTGAATGAATTTTTAACACACTGTATGACTAAACTAAATATCTAGACTAAGTGTTAATTAAATAGCATAATATATAGGTAATGTTAAACTATGAATGAGAATACATAAACCTATCAACAATGTACAAAATGTAACAATATTAATCCTTAATGACCGTGCGAATTATCTACAAAAACAGAAGTTCAAGTACCGTGTTATGACCATATGAAGGATCATTAAATGAATAGTGCAACCAATCCTTGGCACATATATACATAACATTGACCGTTCAAGTGTATTTCTACATTTTAATTAGGCAAATTTAAGGCACTTAGGTTCGGTGTAATACGCTATAAGAGGATTTTTAAACATATAAATCCGGTCGGGTTTCATAACAGTAATGCGATATTTAAGTTTTAATTGTTTGCCCCCACGTGACACTTTTTTCTGATCACGTGGTGTTTCGATGAATATTTTGTGTTAAACAAATTGATAAATACACCGTTTTGAAGAACTTGAAACTCTCATTTTAACTCCCACGTGCCCCAGTTTGTAGTCACGTGACTTTTAACAAATTACTTTTGATTTAGTGATGAAGACCGTGCTTGGTTGCATTTCCGAATGAAGACTCACACAATGACCAGTGTTGTGTTTCGGTTATCTTCGAGTAGTCAATCGCCAAACGTTCTAAATTTTGTTTCGTTTGTTCTAAATACGTTGTTGCAATGTCAGTAGGTCCACGCGTCACGGTGACGCGTCGTTGAAGTGACTTGCACACAGTTACATTGCTAACCACACCGAGGAGTGTGGTTATCACTTAAAAATGGCATCTCTATTTCGAATTTAGAAAAATAACGCCGCCGGAAGTGGCAATCAAAATCGAAGGAAGTCTGTGCCAACAGCAGACGATATTTTCATTTTCAAAACAAACTTTTCTACAATCAGCGTCTACAGACAATCTGAAGATCCCCTTTTGCGGTTGACAAGAAGGCGATATTAATTTCGTCAACATTTTAAAACGTTTTAATGACTTCTTTGTGGAAAGCGAAATGCTTCAAGCCACTATAGCGACCAAAGTGAAGTAGTTTAAGCGTTTTAATATTAACATCGTCATCTTTACTTTAGGCAATCACATTTAAGACTTAGTGCAAAAAAATAACTTTGCAAATGTTAGCATTTATTCTAAGACGTTCGGTTAACGAAGGTGTCAATAGTCGAGTCCGTTTCGGTAATTTCCGACAAAGTTCGCGAAAAGCGCATTGAACTCTTCAGTAGAGGTAGATTTTGTACAATACCGGTAGTTAGACGGACGTCCGATTGTCCTAATTAAGAATTATGGGAAATATCACGAAACACCTGTGTGAGTTATAACAAAAATATTTTTGTTAACCTTCTATTATCACCCTGGAGAACATCTGGTCGTCAGAACGATTGTGTTATGTTTGGCCGAGTGTACGTTACCCATCGTATAAATATTATTCATAAACATTTAGCAAACTATCAAACAAAATGGTTTGACATGTATAATATAGTTGAAAATTGAAAACAAACGTAAACAAAATGGCAGGCATCCAACTACAGTTCATCCAACTTAGCTAGAAACATTTTAGGAAGGATATTATTCACTCATGAGAAAGGCGCCTTGATTACTCGGTGATCGAGTGCTCGCTTCGAGTGCAGGCGTTCGGGATTCGTACCGTGGCCGTGTTAAACCGACGATGTGTATCTGTTCGTTTGTTGTACTATATAATTTGTCAACTTTGTTCATTTCTGGGTCATAAAAAAGCATTGCTGGTATATTCATGCAAACTGCAATGTTATCCATTTTTCATAGATCCAATGAAGCCAGTATCCTGAATAGTTGGATAATATATTGGATAAGTTCGGAAAAAATCAGGAATTTCCGCCATAACACTTACATAAAAATAAATTGCTAAAAATACAGTTTATATGTACTTACATGAATATGACGTGACACAACAACAATCACAATCTGTACTTTGTAACATAAGCTACTTTCTGTATCATCTGAAATGATATAAAGGAATACCATAATTATAAGACATGCATAATGTTAAGCCAATTCATTTCAAAATGAAGAAAATAACAATCGACTGCTAGTATGATACATAGACACATAACAAACTTTCTGATATACATGTAATCGTACTTTCCTTAAATGTAACAATTTGTATTTTTAGTAATCAACTACAAAAGATGAAAAACAGGTAAAGCATGAATGAGAGTAACCAGCAAAACACCAAAGGTACACGTACACACATCACTCTTCACAATCACACATCAAAACGTTACAAAGGAAAAAAACCGAGTAAAGCCTTTATTTGCCTGTCAGCTTTCTACTGAAATATGACAGGCATGTATAAATTTATAATTGTGAACCTCCACCCGGATTTGCAACCGGGTCGCAGTACTAACCACTGAACTACGGAGGCATTGTATCAATGTTACCAACATCAATAGTAACAGTTTATTGGCAGAACAGTACATAAGAGAATAGATTAGTTATAGTTCATTGACAATTATTATACATTTGCCTTTGGTCATTTACAAAAAAACATGATCAGTACTGCAATTTTGCAATACTGTACTTGATATTATTGTTTTTTTTTATTATAAAGCTTACGTATAACAGAGCTACCTAGGATATCCGCATTAAGCAACAGGACAAAGACAACATGTTGGTTTTGGCAACATATCCTGTGTAGCAGATAAACCTGTGATGGGTCGGGGAATATATCTTGAATTATTGATAACCAAACGAGTTTTTGTTGTAAATCTTTCCTCCTTAGTCCGTTACTCCCTTACCATGGGTATAATGATACAAAAAACGTTAATGCTTAGTCAATATTGATTGGCGTTCAATGAACTTTTGAAAAATAGTTTGTATTCGTGTAATTTAACTATATCACTATATTCGTTTACTAGAACTAATCCCACTCAAACAGCAACGGTTTTCATGAGACTTCTCAAATAATGTGAGGTTGCATCAGGCATTTGGCGGCGTAAAATTGTCTTGAAGTCACCGTTTTGACATATTTGTGAAACTAGGTCATCCTGCAGAGGGGACTTGGGGAACTAGATTGGGTCTTAGCTGCGTTTCATTCTGTCACTTGGGCCATTGTTTTGTTTTGTAAAATTGGTACATCTTGTATTTTAGCGGTGGGGACTTGGGTTTAAAATAATTTGTTTGGGTTGTGTGTGGGTATTGCTCCTTGTAGTTGTGTTGTTACTGTTTTCTGTGGTCGGCTTGTGGTATGTTTGCCTTCACTGTCTGATTTCCTCATTCCTTTGTAGGTATAATTTCGTGTACAAGAGACTGATCGAAAATTCTTTTTGTTTAAGCTGCGAATTGCAGCAATCACGAATGTATAGAATTTGGACGAAATCAAGGCGTGACATTTTTTCATGCCACGGTATGCTAATTTTGCCATTTTTATTTGATTATGATCAAATTTTATCAGACAATAACTCACAATTAGAACTTTATAATTTTCTATCGCATACAAATGTTGAATTGCAAATCAATCCCATCATGCAGTCTGTTCTAGTAAAACTCACGACATAGTAGAAATAATGGACGCACCGGAATACTGATTAAAATTGACAGCTTCATCAGGAATGAGTCTGAACGAGACATAATTATATTTGAAATTTCCATTTAATAGAGTGGACATCATGCGGAGCCTAGACTAATTCTGACAACGATGACTCACATGTTTGAGATGACCATTACTACCATAGCAAAGATGATAAAAGATGACCAAATCGTTTCGGTTTCTACGGCAACCATATTGCCCGAGGTACTCCGACTTTGATATTGAGATATTGACCAATGAGTAATCTTTAATAAGGTTAGTAAATGTTTCATGGCTTGTTATCTGTGAATTTACGCTTGTTATATTTTAGTATCTGAATTGCAATCAACAGACACTTCATGTGAATAGATATGACGTGTTTGCTGATTGTTTTAAAATTCTTATTTGTGAAACAAAAACCGAAATTACTGCCTAGGAAAGAAACTGACGAATTCCATAGCAGGAACTAGCAGGATATAGCAGGATATTTTGAAAAAAAAGAACAAAACAGCCCGAAACTTACTTTTTACTTATAGTAAATCAAGCTGTTTCAACTTCAGTCTGGTAAACATGACAAGTTCCTTTTTCATGAAAATATGCTAATAAGAAGCGCCTTTTGATGCTTATTAACTGACGACCTTCTCACTCTAATGCTACGGTCACATTTGCCCTACGAGCCCCGTACGAGCTCCGTACGAGTTGATTTTGCTGAACTCGCACGACGTCCGTACGGAGTCCGTACGGTGCCCGTACGAATACTGATACTCGTACGAGTATCGTACGGATTATTTCGACTCGTAGAGGTCTCGGCGACATGGTAAAACTTTTTCACCGAGTTCCCGAGTTGTCTACGAGCTGTCTACGAGCTCGTATATATTTTGAGTCAGACGTATTTCGCACGGGACTTTAACGGTCAACGTCATAGGATTAGATAGTGAACAGTATGAAAGCAGTTATGTCAACAATGTTAATTGTTATGTGTATGTAACAATATGTAATAGACAATATATTGAAATTTCGACACATTTTTCAATATCGAATTGATGATACATGTGTTTAACTGCTCTTGTGTCAATGCTGCATCTGTACCCAGTATCTAAGATCCGGTACAAAGATAATTATAACGTATCGATTTAAAAAAAACAACCCATAAATTAGGTAATGAAATCCAAATTTAATACATAATTATAATTATGCCCTTCAATTTTAACATCTGCTATTTTTTTAATATATAGCTTTAAATACAAAAGAAATATTTAGTGTAATGATTAGTATATTTATACAAAAAATAAAATGACTAAATACTTTGATATACTAGTATATTGCCTATGTTTGTTTTGGTTGAAACTGAGGGGGAAAGAATGATTGGTTAGCATATCCAGAACGAAATACAGGGTGCTGACAGATTACTAATGCGTGTAGGTCTATGATTCTAGGTGGCCGGGTTTATCCATGATGTGACAAGTCTGGCCACCCAATATGGCATGTTCGGCACCCAGTAACTTTATATGTCATTGTTTGTATGATTGTTTATAAAATAGAATCAGGTATGAGCAGAGGTCTACAGGGAAGACTAGTCTTTCCCAACCGAGTTGTCTCTTAAAATAAAGGTATTGCTGTTATATTATAATAATGACGCTACTAGCTTTTGAAAGAAGTATTTAAATGATTTTAAGAAGACTCAACATGTAAGTACGTCAACAAACCTTTTACATGTGGTATGATCATCCATTCGGGTGACACTCAGACTGTGGTCGCGTGGGTAATTCTCTAGAATACGGACCGACAAGTCCATCAAAGGTTTTGATCTCGACCGGGACATATGGTCATTCGGAAATCATTTCATTGTTTCCACCCAACTAGAAAAGGACTAGTTTGTAAACTCAGAGGTGGTCTACACCTAAAACGTTATAGAAACCAAGTTGTACATTCGAAAAGGCTAGGGGTCCCACATGCCGTTTAACATTCTGTCTCTTCCATCCTCCCGTGTATCCGATATGTACCCGATGATTATTGATGATCGCGCAGACACCGACCGATGAGTAGCAACGTATATTTTTAATATACTTTAAATGACCCTGGCCGCCGTCACTCGATGCTACACAATCCCCCGATCTGCAGCATGACAACGTTCGGCTTCAGTCAAATTAGCCAAAATGTACACCGACCGTTCAGTGTATTATGAAGATGTCCAACCGGTTATTTTGCTAGGTCCTACTAGCACAAGAACATAACATAACACAAGACGTACTCGTCTCCTAATGTAAGATGGCCATATTTTTTCCAACATTCCAGAAGCATGGACCCCCACCTCACCAAACCTGGATCCGCTCATGCTCAATGTAAAATTAATTGACATGTCCGTGATTCGCGTGCACATATCTTATGTGTACACATGAATATTTGTCTATGCATCTATGTGTTCTTTTTATCTTTTAGTTTATGACAACTGTGCAATATACATGTATTCCATGTACTTTAATGCATATACGCATCGTACTATAATAAACTCTATACACGTATATAGCCCTGATCGTTCAATGTCGATCAAGAAGTCATTAAACGTTTTTTCCTTGCATTTATATACATGACATGAAAATTCCATCATTCTTTAATAATCTTATATATAAAAATAACTAAAAATAGGTAATGTCAGCTTCGTTGTGAGTTCCCTACTTCAATAATACCTACGAGCTCGTAGACTACTCGGGAGCTCGGTGGAAAATTTTCACCGAGCTCCCGAGTCCTCCACGAGTTACGAAAATCCGTACGATACTCGTAAGAGTTTACAATGCCCGTACGGACCCCGTACGGACTCCGTACGGGCTTGCTAAATTTCGACTCGCACGGAGCTCGTACGACTAATGTGACCAGGCGAAATTGAAATATGTCGAAAAATAAAATTCTTCTCGCACGAAGCTCGTACGGTCATCGTGCGGACACCTTACGGACACCGTACGGACATCGTAAGAGTGACTTGCGAGCTGCGATTGACCTACGAGTACCTTGCGAGCCCCGTGCGATCTCCGTACGAGCGCCGTGCGATCTCCGTACGAAGATTACGATGTCCGTACGGACCTCGTACGAGACATTCTTTTTTAATCGTACGAGGTCCGTACGAGCTCTGACCAGAAGCTAAAAACCTAAAATACCTTTAGGATTTGAAATATTTTGGACTCGTAGCCTACTCGTACGAGTTGATAAATCCGTACGGACATCGTAGGGCAAATGTGACCGTAGCATAAGCCAGCGATATACGAAACCACCAATAGCATAGCGCACGAGGGGGGGGGGGGCATTACGCATAACAACACTGCAAACAAAATCTTTAAAAGCAGTAACACCACCTCTTTACAACAAACAAAATTGTTATGGCAATGAAACCCTATAAAACAGCGAACAAACCCAACACCAGCAAGGGCTAATGATACAACAAAATATATTAGTATTATACTACCTACCATCCTTTATTATTTCTTATTATTGTTATGTTGTTTGTTCATGGGTCATTTATGACCTAAGCAATCTTATAGAAACACACGTAAAATTTATTTTGAATAAACTTGTAAACTTGTAAACAATAACACCAGTAAAAAAGCAATTAAACAAGAATAAAACAACATCAGAAGCAACAGCAACTCACATATACAGCCGCATTGACAACGACAACATACATAGCAACAACAATCACAGTAAGAAAGGTTTAGAAAACATCATATGAGATAAAGCAACAATAAAAAAAGCACCAGTAGCAGCAGCAGCAACAGCACAACTGCAACCGTATGCAAATATAACAGATAAACATAATTTCACCAAGAACAGATAACCGTTGCCAGCAACAAGTTGCAGAGAAAAGCAACAACAATTAAACTACAAAGCAGGTGTAAAACAACATCATCTACAAAAAACAACATTGCTACAAACACGAATGGGAACACACGGTTATTTTAAGAAACAACATTTCATCACGAACAGAAAATAAAGTTTAATCCACACGTAATATTTTAAGCAAGTTGGAATTTTGTTGTTTATTTTGACAAGTGTGCGGAGTTCTACGTTGAACGATGCACAGTGTATAAAACAAGCAGCACCATTTTGTTAAATGTAACTTTTTCTGTGCGTGTATTTCTCTTCTTCAGAAGACTTTACACAGTTCGACATATTTTTATCCATCGCCATGGTGAAAGCTGCACTGGTAACATCGCCGAATTTGTGCAATATTACAACGGTTTCTATTTAAGAAAATGACAAAAAACGGAACATATTTTTTATTAAAGACAAAGCTGCTTACATAGTGTATAATCATATCAAACACATAAATATTAACACCATATGCATATGGAACAGAGAGTTACATATAACGTGTTATGTTGTGTTGTTGCTGTTTTCTGTGCTCGACTGGTTCAGGTGAGTGCTGCCTGCCCTGTCCGATTTCCTCATGTCTTTTTTGAACATGAAAACAATCTCCCGACGGTTGTCTTTTATATTGTTTTGGTGAATTTGAACTATTTTTTTAGCTTCCATAACTGTTTAATTTATATTTGGAGGAATATTTTACACATGCAGGACAGATAATTAAAGATATGTCATTATGCATACGTTAGTTATTATTCAAACAATTAAAAACCCGTAAAACATGCACGTGAATGATGGTGTGTTTCGACAGCATACAAAGCAACACTCTTTATTCATCTCATCCATTGTACAAGTATCTGCAATTAGCTTAGAACGACACATGTAAACAACATTTCTATGTATTATGACTAAAAGAATGTGCGTAGGCTACTAGAATGTTTAAATTAAAACTTATAGTATATTATTTAACTTGGTTTCATTTTAAATCAAATTTAGGAAAGCATCGGAAATTCGGTGAATCGGTGAATTGGAACTCAGAAACTTATTCAAACGAAGTACTCCAACATTTTGTGTAATTTACGAAGATGTTGCTCCACAATTTACAACGAAAGAACTACACTACAAGGACCAATTCATGTCGCTTGTACAGGGTGATCTAAGAATCAAAATAAAACTATACACAGGAATCTCATTGAAGAGTTTATACATTCGAAGATAAAAACGCTGGAAAAATACACCGTAACCAGCCCCCAGGGGGAATGTGTAAATAAACAGTATGGATTTGAATTTCACAGAAATGACACGGCTAATCTTGTACACGTTCGGAGAACATACAAACCCGTCGAGACAGCCATGCTACCTCAAAACAGATGTCTGTCTTGCCATGGAAAGTGTTGTTTTTGATAAAAATTCTCATGTTTAGAGTTTTGATTTTAAGCTAAGCGTTCTGGTATACATACTAGTATGTCATGAGTAGGTCAGTGGTTGATGTTTAATATTATCAAGAAAAGTACAGTGTAAGAAAGTCTAAAGGCCATGTATCTCCTAGGCGTATTCGTCGGATTTCTGTTGGCTGAACTGTCAACAGAAATCGCGGAGTTGTTTGAGCGCAAGCTTCGCTAATTTAAGCTTCTTGGTTCAACTCAATCCCGGTAAAGACATACTTAAGTAGATGAGTGCGATACTATTAAATGTGCATTGTTTGGTGCTCAACATAAGTATAAGAGTAAAATCAAGAGTACCATTTTGATAACTCAAAAACATTGGTTTGGTAAACTACAATAGTTGAAAAGGCACAGCATCGCAACAAACATGTTAGTTTGGTTAATTACGAGAATCAAGATATATGTAAATAAGACAAGAAAGTATCGTTGTCGAAAAACTTCAGATTCAGAAAATAATGATGGTACTCCGTATTTCTTATCCTTCATCCTAGACATGCCTACCTACATCACGCCGAATGTTTCAATGACGTCACATCCAATATGGCGTCCGCGCGTGAAACTTCATGTCAACTTTGAGACTTGATGTCTGCCGTACGTACATATTTTCTAAGTAAACATCAAATAACGATAACAAGTTGATACAAACTCTTCTTTTCTTTGTCATTAACGCTTAATTTAGATGGGTTGTTATTTTACATGTCGGATCTCTTGCTGTAAATCGGTTTGGTTTTGACGTTGGCGTATACATACCGCATTCTCGGATGCTCCTTAAGTATTCGGACTAATTATTTATCGGGTATAAGAAAATAGATAAATATTTACATTCAATCTAATCACACCCATGTATTAAACAGCCTGAACTTGTCAGAAACTGCGCGAGCGTGGTGATGTGTTGTATTTATTTACTAGGCATTTTTAATAAGGAACGTGCTGTCTACTCAAGACCGCGTGAAGATGCTAACGACTCTAACAGGGAAGGCAGCACTCAACAAAAATGGTGAAGCATTTTAATTCGATAAATATTCATGATTGTTGATCTTTTAGCACCATAATCTCATTATTTACAAAAATGGACGTTTGGGTTAAAATTGAAATCGTCAAATTTGAAAAAAAACAAGCATTAATTTTGCATGTACCTTTTTCTGGCCCTTTAGGTCCGAACTTTGTTAGTCATATAATACAGTTTATTTCAAGATTTCAGGCCACTGGCACAGGAATCATATAAAATCATCATATTACTTCGAAAAAATAAATTGAAAAAATCTGTTAATTTGATATACTGGCTTGTGAGATGTTTATTACAAAGATTATGTAATAAAATACGTTTCACAACACCATTACACTGCACTAACGCGACATTTACATTTTATGAGGTGTTTTTTGCGTTATATTTCCTGTCAAAAGGAAACAAAAATTGCATCTAGCATACTATGATAGCCAGTTAAGTAAATTTATAGCTATGACTCCGCATTATAAACATAATATAAAAATATTGTACTAATGACGTGTTAAATGTGGTATTTTATTGCCTCGTAGTTTGCACCTTATTAAACACAATATCACAGAACGGATGAAGTTGATAGCTATATTTGTATGATATTTGTTTCACATAATGTCGTATCAATGTTTTACTGACGTCTGCTCAGCATATGGTTAGTCAGGATTCGAGTCAAATGTTCATGGCGGCTGCATTATGCCGATGACGAGATGAAACTGGTTTATGTGGCCGCCTGGATAGCCAAGAGTGGTAGAGCACCTGTCTTGATTCCAGAAAGTCAATACTCCAAGTTCAAATTTGGAAAACAGCCTTTTTTGCATCAAATCCAACACCAATTTGTAGCAAACGATCTAATAACAAAAATAAATCCCATACTATATATCTACAACAAGCGTCGAGGTATGACTAATAAATACACTGTATTCTTTCTCTATATGGGTCACGTCTGGACGATTGTTGTACATCTATAGTGTTCTATGTTTCCACTCAGAAATAAGAAGTTACAGCACATTTTGTAACTAAGAACATGCTCTAATTGGAGTACGAAGAACGATTTTGAGCATTGAGTACGTTCTCCAATGTTAATGAAATCGGGGCCAGGCGATATCGAGGATGACAATTCGATGGCTTAGAATAAGAAGGGCGTAACTACAAGGTCGATATATTGAGAAAATAAGAGAAAACTGTCTGTAATTTACACTTTAACTATGAGAAAACACGTTTTTTAAACTTCATTTTGGTCAACATGACAATTTCAGATTTCCATGAAAAAGGCTCATAAGAAGCATATGAGTCTTATAAGGTCGTAAGTAGTAGTTACAACCTTCTCATTGTAAGCCATCGAATTAACTGCTGACAATATTTTGTATAAATTGAAAACTAGTAAGCTGTTTCATACTCATTAGATATTTCAGTTCTCCGAGCAAAGTGATACCTCTGTCTTGAAGAGCTTCGTGTGTGGTAATAAGTCTTCTATGATGACAAGATCTGATCTGACGTCATTAACGTCAGTCTAAGAGATGAGACTATTTTATAACAATAGAAACTAATAGGTAGAGAAACCAGCCTGGTACCCGAATATTTGTACAAATGTCACGTATGTAAACATGTGCACAGTCTGGCAAGCAGAAAAGGTACCGAATCATTAGGTAATATGTCTGCTGTGAACATGAAATAAAATACATAGATTTTGCCTAATTTTTGCAAACTGCACAACCTCTCCAATGCAGCCCACATGTAACTGTCAGAATATCATTGGTAATTTGTAAAGCTATTTTTTAAAACATGTTTTACTTTTTATACAGGGTGTCCAAAAAGAAAGTACACAGTTTCAGTGTATATTTATATAATCTCTACGCTCGGCTTTCTTAATGAAAAGTTTGAACATTGGTATGACAATAAATGTGTTTTTTTCTGATACCAGTTTGGTAATATTGTCGTTCGGATAATTCTTTAAAAAAATGCCAATTTTCTAAAAAAAAACAACCTTATTTTGTTCGTGACTTTCATTTAACGACGTTTTTTTCCACAAAATATTTCTTTTCAATCTTTACCAATGATACAGTTACCAGAAACGCATCCCTCACGAGCCAATGTTCTTTGATACAGTGACACAATCATTCAATCGGCATATCGGTTTTAGGTAAAAAACCACCAAATAGAATTGTTCTTTAACTCAATGTAAAGTGACCTAGGTCCGCCAAAATAAATGCTTCAAGAAAATGAAAAAAGTAGGGGGTCATGTATCATATAAGAAAAATTTGGTTCGTAAAACACGGTGAACAGATTTTCTCACATGTACGGATTTACTCACAGTCCGTTAGCCCCAACCTTACTATCACTCATATTTAAGCCAGAATACAGAATACAGAATATTTCTGAATAAAACCATTTCACAACATTACATACATGCATACACAGCATTTAACACCAATTTCACGATTCTGATGCTGATTTGCCAAGACGTACCCCAATTTCCAGTCAAGTTATTTTACCGGACTATTTGAATTTGGTCGCGTAGGCATTTAGTGGTTATTTACCTTTAAATATTCCAATAAGTTGTTTTGTCATTGAATTGAATGTGAATCGGAATGCTTGTTTTTTTTGCTAGTTTAAACATTATTCCATTGCCAAAATAATATGTACATTTTATATTAAAAATATGCATAATTTTTTACGTATTCTGTATATATAATAAATAAACAATAAATAGACAATAAATAAACATTTACATTTGTAAAAGGGTCGAGTCACAATTTCCAAAACTTAGTTCCTGCTTTTCAATTTTGGTTTTTCTTTTGCTAATTAGTTACTATTTTTCGACACCCTACACAATACACAAAAAACTCAGTCAACGATTAATTCTGGGTAATTTCGGTAAATAACGTCTTTATCCAAGATATTTGCACCCATTTATCTTAATCTCACTTTACGTTGATGTTTAACAATGAACAGTAATGAAGAAAATATGTTGAGCCCATCCGGGAGTGATAAGCCAAGAGCGACCCGAAACAACACAGACCCTCTGCTATTTGATTTATCAATAATTTTATCTTTTTGAATAAAAGATACGTTCAGTTTTATCATCGGTGTTTAAGAATCCTTCCGAAAGACTCTCGAATTATGTTATTTGTGGCATTTTCTCGTAAATTTCAGCGGCGTATTTTTTGTGGCGTATGATTACAATCGCTGCTCAATCGCACCGAGGCGTGTAACAGCGCGTAATAATATCTACGAGCGGGAAGATAGTTCCGGACGCAGGCAATTAGTATCTGTCAATCAAATATGTTGAGAAATATATCATATTATAAGTAGATTTATAACTACGTAACACAGGTATCGCAGTAGAAAGCTTTTTCAGATTTTACATGTCTGTTAAATATCAATAGTGACGTTCATGATAAAACCTCAATTATTGGATAAATTTTGGCATCATCATCATCATCAGCATTTGCGTTATGTTATTATCAACAACAGTAGCAGCAACATCACCATCATCAGCATTTGCGTTATGTTATTATCAACAACAGTAGCAGCAACATCACCATCATCAGCATTTGCGTTATGTTATTATCAACAACAGTAGCAGCAACATCACCATCATCAGCATTTGCGTTATGTTATTATCAACAACAGTAGCAGCAACATCACCATCATCAGCATTTGCGTTATGTTATTATCAACAACAGTAGCAGCAACATCACCATCATCAGCATTTGCGTTATGTTATTATCAACAACAGTAGCAGCAACATCACCATCATCAGTACTATACTAATTGTCATTATTATCAGCATAGACATAAACATTATCATTATCAACAAGAGCAACAGCAAGCAAAATCATCATCCACATGAAAAAGTGTCATCAATAATGTCATCATAAAAACAACAGCTACAACAACAACAACAACAACAACAACATTACAATCGGGTTTCCGTGCACATCGTCATTATCATCATTAATATCATCATCAACAACAACAAAAGCAACAACATTACAATCGGGTTTCCGTGCACATCGTCATTATCATCATTAATATCATCATCATCAACAACAAAAACAACAACATTACAATCGGGTTTCCATGCACATCGTCATCATCATCATCATCATCAACAACAACAACATTACAATCGGGTTTCCGTGCACATCGTCATCATCATCATTATTATCATCATCATCAACAACAAAAGCAACAACATTACAATCGGGTTTCCGTCCTCATTGTCATCATCATCATTATTATCATCATCATCAACAACAAAAGCAACAACATTACAATCAGTTTTCCGTCCTCATTATCATCATCATCACCAACAACTAAAGCAACAACAGCAGCAGTGATATTAACAACAACGCTTTAACAGCATCATCAACATTTAATTATAACCACCACCGTCATCATCATCATTATCATCATTATTATAAATTTATCATCATAGTAATGTCAACATCATCAACGACAACGTTGGTATTACTTTAAACAAATGAAATAACTTTTTATCGGTTAGTCTATATCCCTGTCAAAAGCATTGGTTTTTTTAATTTATAAAGAATACATCACTATATATCTTCAACATGCGGCCAGGTCTGACTAGTAAGTATTTTGTATTCTATCTCTAAAGGGGTCATTACCGAGAGGTCATTGTAGATCTATAGAGCCGTATTTATTAAGCAGTTGTGTTTTTAATAAACCCATGCTATAAATTGTAGTGCATATAGCATGTAGCAATTGGCATTCTTAAAGTGCACAGCCAACAACATTAAACAACATTAAATCGTCACAACACATAATAGCAGAAAAGATGATGTACACACCGACAGTCTGATCATATCCAACCATTATCTATACAACAAATCGTATTTCAACTGTTTACTTGTTACATTTTATGATTTAGATCTTTATAGCACAAACTTTGACACGTATTGCTTTCTCGAGTTTCTGAATATTTGAAAATCTTTTATCGTTTCTACAATATTATTTGACATCCGACACGGTTCGTATCAATTCTCCAAACCCCCGACATGGAAAGAGAGAAACTTATAGATGTATTTTATTGTGTACTTGACAGTTACATTCTAATTACTGTCAGTGGGAGAAACTTAATACCAAGTCTGAATTTATGACCAATTAGTTATCGTTCGTGATTTTCCGTAAACTGTCGTGTGTTTCCGTCAAGTGTTATCTATTTCGGATAAGTCAATGGACCGGATAACACTAGCGTTCACTATTTTGCTTTAATTATGACCAATCAGTTGTCATTCGTGATTGTCCGTAAACAGTCGTGTGCTTCCGTCAAGTGTTATCTTTTTCGGATAAGTCAATGGACCGGATAACACCAACGCAACATAACCGGCACAGACTATCTGAATTGTAACAAATCAAATACCATTCGCTGTTCGCCGTACACAGTATCCGCAATTTGATTACATTTTTCGGATAAGTCAATAAAACGGGTAACACCAAACTGGTCTGCACTATGACAAACACGTTATCACTCTTCATTACAATAGTTAATTTTTACATGAGCAATAGCACGATTTCGTCAAATGTTACTCATAGTTCTATTATTCATAGTTCTTAAAACTGGATTGCACAACCACAACATGGCATTCTATCTCTTGTCAAATATTCCAGACGTTCGGGATTGTCCGGACTCATCCATGTGCAATCGTCAAATTGATTGTAACTATACGTAAAATCTTTCGGACGAGCCAATGCACTCAATGATTACTCAAAACTCTATCAAACACAGCTTTGCTAGACCACCACGGTAAAGACAAAAATAAAACAATGAGTAATGATAAAAGCTTTAGAGAAATTGAGTAAGCGTTTTGCTACTAATTGACCTCATGTTTTTGTTATGTTGTTTCGATTAGTTTTTAGCCACAACAACTCTAAATATAAAGCACATTGTATTGCAACTTATTTCGTGAGCTGCCAATCTTGCTCTATCTGTACAAGTCTTGTTTAACGTAGACATTCGAACATTTCCAGACAGAGATACTGTGGCAGGTCCGAGATAATGACATATCACCGCTTGTAATTCGGAGAGCTTCGGTCTTTTCCAAAAACTTCTGCAAATACTAGCATTCTGAGTCAGAAATATTTTTTTAACTGTCCATGGAACGTAATTGAATTGGATTTTTGTATAGGGAACGCACTTTTATGTGGGTATCATTTCTTCGGAACGTCAGTATACTATGTTGCATCGTGATAATATGTAAAACCACAATTGGTCATCGTTCAGTTACAATCTAAGAGTACGATGACTGCAAAGTCTGTAAAAGTTCCTTTGATTTATCTACCATTTTTATCAGTATAAGGTCATTTTAATTCGGAACGGAAGATTTTTTAAACGCCAGGAAAATGGTATTTTATCATAAAACGTGCAACGCATACTATAATGTTACGTTATCATTATAGATATCCGCTAACTTCGTTTTTAAAAATGGATAACCCGATTTTTTTACATCAATGTTTATCCTTAAGTAAAACTACGAGAAAATTAACGAACTTATAAGTTTATAGTTCTGTATTTAAATCGTTTACCGTTTTCTGATGTTAATCCTTCCGTCCGCCAGTGTTTGTGTCCAATAAAACATTTGATAAAGGGAAGCGACTCCGCATTTCTTTGTGAAGCGCATGCATGAAAGATTTGTCTTTCGTGCCAACGTGTCATAACTTTATTTTTTGCTAGCATTTGACATTTTCAATTAAATACACGACTATAAAACAGAAAGTGACATTATGCATATCTTTTATTGAATAGTTTTCGGATACACATAGTCGCATGAGTCATTCTAGCGAGCGAGCCCTCACAGTGTGTGAATATTATGAAATGTGTGTGGGGCGGTCAAATAGTAACATGATACACTATAATTATTTAAAAAAAATACTTTAAAACGCCGAGATAGTCTTTATTTGCAAGTCAGCTTTCTGCTACAGTAAACATATTGTAACATCCCTAGGATATGAATATACTTGAAAATAGTTTTTACGCAAATACGTTTGATTTTCGTTTCCATATTATTCGTCACAAGTGACTTGTATCAATACTAAATAGAATTAAGTAATTAAGAAATGATTTATCATAATGCTGAAACATCAAAACCCTTCTTTATTCATTGCGCATGCGCACGCATTTGCGCGGCACAAATTGGAATCTAGCGATCGGTTGTGTGAATTGTCTGGTACTGGTTTGGCTGCAAGCCTCAGTATTCAACAAAATCCAAGTCCTGAAACTGACCACAATTCTTCAAACACCCATACATTGGCTTTTTTCATGGTTACATAGATATCAAGTCCAGATTACAATATGCAACATCATTTCATATACAGTCTACTCTAATTAACTCTTTTTTGGTCACAACAATCAGCCAAACCATCAATTTTACTGCCCGGCCGAGGCCAAACAAGCCATGTTCGACCCCCCATTTATGCGCTAACGGTCAATGATGGAAGTCTAACAGCTGCTGATATTTACAGATCAAGACTAGAAATCTTCAAGAATGTCATCAGAAACCCTTGCCATCCCTGTCGTTTTTTTCACAAAATACCTTTGAAAATGTACCATCCAATTTCACTCAAAAAGCAGTTCTGTCAGTCAATAGACGCTTGGTTTCAAGATTCAAGCTTCTATGAGATCAAAAATGTAAACACATCAAATTAGCATGCACCATTAAGTAATAGTATGGTCACTGCCAGAGATGAAAACCCCAAACCAGCAATGAAATATTCTATAATTATGCAACAGCCCAATATTTAGCCAAAATGTCCTCTATTATCAAATCTTTCCACGGCCGATTCGCTTAAGGGGCTTGGAAACTGTGGTCTGCATGGCTCCTATGACGTAATATGGCTTCACATGCTCGATATTTTCGCAAAGCCATTTGTGCAAACATCGTTTGAATGTCATCGCATGGGGAACGTCTATTTACCTTACATTCCGAAATGGTTATTCGTTTATATGTACAGTGTACAGCCCTTAACGTTTTTGTAGATCTTAATTACAAATAATTGCTTTTGTAATACATTTAAAGATTTTTTTATAAAAGCATTAAATGTATAAATGCATTATGAGGACGCCAACTATATTCAAATTCTTTGCCCCATTTTGACAGGCAAATGACAGGCAAGGTCTTGGTACCTGTCGATCGTAACGATTAATATGACACGACATACAACTCATTATTTCTATTGTAATTGCCTCACAAAACGAGTAGGTTCGAATAAAGAATTCTCTATTACGCTTTGATACGCTCACAATCTGACACGCATAAAGCCGTCACGACAATTTAACTCCGTAGAGCTGCGGTATTGTTTGTAAATGGGGACCCGCATATTTTACATCCATTGTCGCGTTATAGACACGGATGTATCAATTTACTATTTTACAGTCCATATACAAAACGACTTATCATCAAGGAATGATACATAATGTGATAAAATGAGTTAATATGTTTACAAACACAAACTTTGCTTTGTTCTCCTCAAACAAATATACACCTATAAATATTACATAGTTATAGACTTATATGGTTAACGGATTTAAAAACGCGACACTTGGGTATGTTGATATATTTTAAGAAAGCGAGTTCCTATATCAAATATCTTGGTATTTCCGTAAAGGTGAATTCAATGTCGTCATTTGATACCAAATGTATTAAAATCCAACAGGTATTACATAAATTATAGCGTGAATAAGACATTGGTCCAGAAAACGAAAGTAACATCTTTATCGGCGTATCGAGTGCACTGCTGAATAACAAAGTCGAATGTTAAGGCTACGTAAGAATAGTCTTAACTTTATACAAACATTCTAAATTAAATGGAATAAATGACATACGTGTATCCAATTATTTAAAATGTGTCTATATCGTAGCAGAACGCAAACCATGTTCCCAGAAATAGAAATCTCCTAATGTTGCAATTGGCTATTAAGGATGCTTAAGCACACATGGTGTGATTACATTGATATTATTCCATAAAATGAATACATTTGATTTCACTGAAATGGTCTCTGATTATCAAATGTGTAACACTAACATGTCACAACATGATGAGTATTTAATACAGTTTATCAAAGTGTTAAAATAGGCAGTGTCCTCCACCAGCGTTCCTAACAGCAACACATCGCTGTCTCATAGAACTGCACAATGTTCGAATAAATGCCTAAATGATCTGTCGCCATTCCATCTGTAGTGCAACTTGGAGGTCCGTCCTGTACTGTGTTAAGATGACGTAGCCGAATTCGTGGCTTAAGATAATCCCATAAATGGATCCATTCGGCCTCGTAGGTTTTAAATGTGTCCTACTGACATAATAACCGCTACAAAAACATCGAACTAAATTTAACCATGGTGCTTCCGTCAAACATAAGCCCGCGCAATTTGAATACATCGATCGGCGCAATGGTCAGAATGCGACTTTCGTTTTCTGGATCGACTTATTGATTGTACAATATATTTATTAATACTCATCTGATTTTTATTATTTTGGTACCAAAATGACGGCAATAAATTGATCCTTAATTTGCATTATTTAAATATAGGCATTAACTTGAACCGTTTGCAATAATACAAGATACCCCAGTGTCGCGTTTTTTAATTCGTTTAGTATATAAAGTCTATCAGACAATCAAATTACGAAACGTATGATAACAAATCCAAATCGGACCAGGGCCCGTATTCGTAAAGCCCCTAAGGGGAAAATATTCCTTAGGTTGATAGATTTACCTAAGTTTTTTTAGGAATTCCCTTAGTTTTATATGAATTCACCTTTGATGTCTGAATAATTATTAAGGATGTTTCAGATATCTAAGGTGAAATCATATAAAACTTAGGGAATTCCTATAAAACCTTAGGTAAATCTATTAACCTAAGGAACATGTTCCCCTTAGGAGCTTTATGAATACGGGCCTGGCAGACAGCACTCAGCAGAAATAAAAGAGCACTGCTAACACGAAAAGAGATACAAAAGAACAGCCATAGTAGACGACAAACAAACACCAAACAAACACCAAAAACGTCAACGTGAACCCGAAAAAAAATAGTGAAACTTTGTTGAAGTCGTTGCGATCGTAACTACTCGCCGGGTATTTCTGTGATGAATCGTCTTAGAATTGACCGAGGTGCACCGATTGATGTCGTTGCTGTTGTTAATTGATAATGACAATGGTGATGACAAAACTTATGATGATGATGGTGATGATGATGATGAGCATTTTGCTGCAATTGCCGGTGATGAAAATGTTTCCCGTTGGGGTTTGCTGATAATAATTATAGTGACCGTCGTAGAGATTTCGATAAAAATAATGAAAACAATGAAATTGTACTTTGTTTTCACGTTTTGGTATTATTATTGTTATTCTGAAACCTACAGCAAAAATCCATTGAAACTTTGGGTTGCCTTTATGTAGCTATCAAAATTGTATACCCGAGAGGAAACTCTATTCTATTTTATTCTTTTTTATACATTGACATCGATAACTGTTTCAGTGTTTGTAGCGATTTGTGACGGAAATGGCCGACACTCGACACTCGGCAATTTCCGGCATAAACATGCTGACAGCTAAATCGAACACAAATTGATGCTTTTTTCTCCTACAAATCGGATTGATTAGACGGGAGATTGTCTGAAAATATATTTTCTTTCTTTGACAACCGTCAAATATAAAACCCTCTTGAACTCCAAACTGTCATGTCGTGTATTGACTGGACATCTTTGTTGGTCAGGAAAAATGACATGTTTTCTTGTTGAACTATGCAGTTTAACTTTGTACATGCAGAGAGCCCTTTGTTTACACATAATGCACTTTGTATTCCGAACAGTACATTGTTCAGCGTTCTTATTCGATGCCGCCAGGAGGCGGCATCGAGTATGAAAGGGTGCAAGCAGATGTCCCAGGAGGATACAAGATTTGATTGGTTATAACGCTGTTGGACTCGCCCGTCAGGGGTAAAATAGGATGATAAATGTTCGGTAGGTACTAAAGTCCAAGTCCCAGGAGGATACAAGATTTGATTGGTTATAACGCTGTTGGACTCGCCCGTCAGGGGTAAAATAGGATGATAAATGTTCGGTAGGTACTAAAGTCCAAATCAGTTCGGAACGGGTGTTTATATAACGGCTACATATGTTGCAATTTGCGGGTCTTAGCAGGGGCTATTATACAGTAAAAAAAAACTATTTACGCGGAGCGGCGATTTTCCTTTCGAACTTTTATGGAACATGTTAAATACTTTCATGTCTGTCAGATATTTTTAAGTTATGATTTTCGATTTTTTCCAGTTCTTAGGTTTTGTCTTAATCTAAATTTGATAAATGCAAGTGTTTTTTTAATCTCTATGTTTCTTTATTTATGTATGTCAGAATAGTTTGTTTTGCCAAAATTTAAACGGGTAAATATAGCTTGCCAACATTGAACTGACACTTCTTATTTACAAAATATTCATATGTGCTCCTATACTCCTGCCAAATGGAACTAGTTCTATGCATATTTTAAACTATGTTGAACGTATTAATTCGCAATAAATTTACTTATCAAGCTCACAAACCACGAAATAACAATGTCCTTTAGTGTCAGTTTCACGTTGTCAGGCTATACCACGTTATTGGAATACACTTTGTTATTTTATGAAACATGCTAAATGCCATCTGTGAAGCATTAATCAATATTATAATGGTGCTCATATTTCTAAAACATGTTATGTTCATTTGAATAAATATTTCAATAGAAAATAGAATGTTTTCATGTTTTCTATTCTTTCCTGGTGTTTCACTGCCTTCAAGTTTTTAACCAGGTTTTCCAAAGGAAAACTCTGGTTATTAGATTGCTGAATGTCGGCGGGCCTTAACAATTTCTTCTGTGCACAACTCCTCCTACATTTCTTCATAGATTTCAACCAAACTTTCAGAGAATGATTGTCATCATGTGACCTGGTGCATATTATCAGGGTTTTATGATTTAACCAATTTTGACGGAGTTATGGCCCTTGAAACAGAAAAAATTGGCCGCTTTCCTTATGTCGCACGGTACTCAAAGTACACGACATAGAGTCATGAAACCTTCACAGAAATGGTCAGGATGTTTTCTCTACACCTGGGGTTTCACTCCCCTTTCAGTTTAGTACATCCAGAGTTATTAGCCATTGAAATGGTGTAAAATAGCCATTTTTGACTTGTTTCACATGCTACTCAAAAAGTATTTGACCTAGGATCATGAAACCTTTATAGAAATGTTTGACAGCATGTACTCTAGTGCACCTGGGGTTTCACTCCCCTTTCAATTAAGTACAACCAGAGTTATTGCCCTTGAATTAGTGAAAAATACCCATTTTCAGCAATCTTAAGTTTTTGCAGCGTACACTCAACACATGAGAATAACTTCCCTTGTGCATCACACATCACGCCGGAATTTTAATTTGTTTACAAGTTTCTACCAATACCTTTTACTAAATAAAAAGATTTACTTAAAAAGAACTAGCGGCATCTTTGATGCCCAGCATCAACATTTCACTTGTTTTGTGCTTGTAGAAGGTTTAGAATTTCGGTGAACGTGGAATACTACATAGTACAAGTATTAACAAAAACATAGTTGAATTAATTTGGCGGGATTATCACCTTTTTGCTTTGTTTGAAGCGTTATACAAAGCACCAAAATAATCACCAAGAAAATATGAGTTATTCGCTGTTCCTTGAAAAATGTGTGCAGTTCAATTTTTTTAACTTAAGTCAAAATATTTAATTTTCACTTAAGATGCTTTGTGAATACCGAACCTGTAACACAATGTTATATAACAACGCTGGTGACGACAATAGCAACACCAACAACAATAACAACAGCAGTAGCAACAGCAGCAGCAGTAGCAACAGCAGCACTAACAACAACAACAATAACAAACTGTAGAGTAACACGGCCGATATAAGTATGTATTGTTTAAAACAATCACCATCTACCGTATCTGTACGTCTTCAACTGTGTATTGATAATTATTTTATTGTGAAAATTAAAATAAAAGCGCCATACACTTGAGAGAGTTACGTTTCATTCACAAATAGGTCTTTATATGCTAAAGTTGGTTTCATCAAACTATGTTCTTTCATAACTCTCTCCTACTCAGTACAAGCGACATCGTGACTGCCAACGTCTAGGTTAGCCAGACTTGTCAGGTAGCAAGAAGGTTACACACGTTGTTTTATTTTTCTTTAATCAGACTAATTGAAATCCAAAAGGTCATTAATTGTACAAAGAAGCAGTTTTTATGATACCTCTGTATGAATGTATGTTTGTTTGAAGAAGCGGTAGAGCACTTTAACCATGTGTACGCCTTTTGGCAATCTGTCATACCGCTCGGCACGGATGTTGTGTCCTACATAAGGGGTTTGTGCGCGTCATTTTCAAATTTGGGTCGGGTTATAGTGATCATAAGGGGTTGAAAACACGTACACATGACACTAGCTACTACAAGTACGTATAATGCAGCTAGGGACGTATTCTGACAGTGGTGTCATCGCTAATGTATACCCAAAAGAGTAAAACCATTGCTTAAACAGGTAGAGTTTAGTTTGGTATTAAACTGTTGGTATAAACTGTGCTAGTAGATTGTTCTACTGCGTCATTGTATTTTTATCCTGACTGGAATGTATGTTTTGTTTAAATTCGCGAAACGCGGTAGAAGCACTTTCACATAAATACAAGTCTGAACTTCAACATGGTTTCTTTTACCAGTGCAACACGTTAAAATATCGATAATTTTTCCAAATTTATTCTTCAGGTCCATTGCGTTTGCGTATAGTATGACCGAACTACGTAAATCATAATATACAACTAACATGTATTTTGTTTTGTGGTTTTGTGTTGAGAGTCTTTGCTCCTTTCGACAACTTCCGATATTTCAGAGTCAATTCTTTAAGATATTTTGAACAATAGTTAAATATTAGCATAATAAATAAGTGGAGATGTTTTATAAAGCTAACCTCATCAAAACAAAAAATGTCAAATCGTTGGTTATGACACAACGAGGAGAACAAGCCGACACCATTGTTAGCGACTATCCGGTTACCGTTCCCATAGCCGTCATAAATCAATCCATTATCCGTGGCACTAGACCCCTCCCAATTCCCCCACCTTATTTAACCGAATTAATTACCTCAATTACTAGTTAATAGAACAATCGTCAGATGGATGTATTTACAAGAAAATTAATGTAGTATTAGACGGTGAATTAATGTAGGCTCATATATCGGGGCATATTTCAATGTTGAGGAATCTGATACCAAGCGAAAAAGTCAAAGCATCGCCGAATCGGTTATCCGATCTACCCTTTTAAATATGCTTCTCCATTTTCTTTGACGGTATCCGGTTGGTGAGGTGGTTCTAGGGTTTCCCAACCGGGTATCATGTGTTCGACTTGTGTGTACAAAGCAAGCCAACTGATACACGTCAGTACGGCATAATATGGTGATTTGCAAAATGTTGAAAAGGTACACCATAGTTCTAAAGCTGAAAAAAAATATCTGGATAAAAAAAGTCGAATGAAAGTATCGAATGTAAAGAATGCTATTTTTGTTGACTTGTAAATGGCGTGTTTTAATGTTTTGGTTATTATGCTAGCACGAGTAGAAATGTCTAAACATTGATCGGTGTGAAGGAAATGGCTTAAGTGTACTACGGTATAATGACAAGAAAATCTTTCAATAAGACGAAAGAAGCCTGTACCAAGAGACAAACAAAAGTTCTGGGGAAGGTGGATAGTTGAAAATTTTCTTTTTAAAATTAGGTGTTTATTTTGGTAGTTTGTGTGTGTGGCCCTGTGTTGCTATGGACCTGGAATGATATAGTTAATATGAGTTAATATTTAAAGTATACACCTCTCTTTAAGTTGACCGATGTAGAAAAACTACATAGGCAAAGGACACGATATAAGATACCAAGACTAAAGCAAACCATTTGTTTTTGAATAAAAATGTTATGTAAAGGTACAAGTCATTAGGGGGAGCATCTTTGTTTGGCTGATGGTCTGTTTGCAAATATCTATCAACGTATGACAGTATCTGTCTTAGTATCCATACCTTATAACTTTAAATATGTCACAAATATGGTAGAACCTCCTACGAATGCGACACAAGGTACGCCATTGCAACCCTATTGCAATACCTTACCAGCTGCAAATCAACTTATCTTATATAATAATATAAATAGAAGTTAAGGTGACTGTAGCTCACACCTTTCCCAAATTTACGATATTCAAGCCCGAATCTAGCGCGTGTTTCGTCTTCAGTTGTCATACTGTATAGGCAATGTGCGTAATTCATACACCCCTTGTCGGCAGCAAATGAATGACTTTGAATGAACGTAAATCAGCCCTAACTGCTATTGTCACCGACATTGCAATAAGTTTTGCCACATTCCAGCTTAATTTTTCACTGGTATATAATGACAATATGCAATTTTTAGGATAAAAAAACGTTCAGATAACGCAATACTTATTGTGAAATGATAAACAGTGTATACTTTTGACACTGCATAATTAAACAGATGTCATAAATGAGAAATGTTACTGAAATTTGACACAATCCATGACTTCCGGTATCATACACGATATGAATAAAACGCTACCGACTCAAAGTCTGCATCGTTGCCGTCTGTAATGCTATCCGAAAATTATCCGACACGCGCCAACCATTCTAAAACATTTTAAACAACTTTTAACAAGCCTCATTATTTGAATTGATGCGAACGCAACAGGGTGTAATGATTTAACATATAATCGCATTGTATTCATTGTTTGCGAGTCGGAATAGTACCAGGTGCACGCCGATAAGACTAAATATATCATTCCCGAGGGAAAAAAACAACAAATACATTAGCGCATTTTTCATACATTTGACATGAGCAATTACTAACCACCGCAATACAAACAAACACGCGCATACTATGCCTGCCTAAAGTAATGGATACATATCACACGCTATACATCGTGGTGTGTGGGTATCTTCCCCCTTGGTGTATGGATATGGTACCCCTTAATGGTTTTGGTCCCCGTGTCCCCTGAAATGAGTAGTGGGTCCCATGGTTGGGCGTGAATCGAAACGTGTGGGTATCAAGCCCATTGGGTGTTTGGTAATCGTCCCTCTTGGTGTGTAGGTATCTAGCCCTTAGTGTGCGGGTCTCCAGTCAAACCAATTTATTATTTGGTCTTGTGTTCGAACCCACCATAAGCATGAAAAAATAACTAAAGGTCTTCGAACAGGAGTTGTCGGTCTTTGAAATGCAAATTTGGGTCAATGTGTACATTCCAATGATAGACAAATTATAAACCAGTGAAACTACATTTGTTTTATGATTATTGCTTTAAAGCTTCTTATAAATATTTAATCTTTACACCTATTTATTAATATATTTTCGGATTAATTTGTAACTAAAATTTTTGATTTGTTTCTAAAGATATCGTGCTAAAAGGGTTATGGCTACTAATTAATTTTTAACTGAAAATTTTAGATGTTTTTAATAATATATTGTATTTTATGGGTTACGTTGACGTTTGTGACATTTTTCTGCAGCAAGCACATTATACGAAACACAAAAACACCACAAGACGTTTAACAATGATAAATAGTTACATTAACACACTAAACACTACATAATTGGTCGAGCCCTTTTATCCGAAACATTTTAAATGTCAACAAAAATAACCAAAAATCTGCCATCGAATATCGTGTTTTATTTTTGCACTCGTCTTATGTCTTTCTTCCTCCTTATTCAGAAGCTCTTACTAATGGGCAAAAACTTCAGTCAGCTTTCGGTGTGTGACAAGCGTTGTACTATTATACATATATACATTGTCAGCGAGGGGGAATACCACACACAATATAACATTAGTCTTACGACATCGACAACAGTTTTTTGGTCAACCTGTGGTCACTTGTTGGCATACATACATTATTTTAACAATCCAAAGTTAATGTAAGTTCAACGTAAGGCGATGAAGTATGTCATCCGTATAAAATGGAGTGTTTTATGTATTAGTAATATTTATTACACTGTACAAGTAATTCATTGTAAACACCATTACCGTTGTAGCTAGGTGAAACAACAATATTAGGGCACCACCAACGTATAGTTTTACAACATAGTGTAGAGCAGGGCCGGTATTTATAAAGAATCTTAAGTGAAAACTTAAATATATTGACTTATGTTAAAATATTGGACTGCCCTTATTTGACAAATGTCGCCGTTTTATACGATAGCCTATTGACATGATAAAGTTAAAATCTCAAAGGGTGAGTGAGCGGCTGAATAGCTGACAAAAAACCCTCGAAAATAGCTAACGTAACTTATTACAAAGGGTCCATCGTGAGTTATCAAAACGTTCCACTAACAAGGTTAGTCCTATACATGTATATTATCTTCTATATATATTTACGTATAAGCATTTCAACTGTAACGAACACTTAGAAATACAAACTAACTTATACACCGATTATAATCTAATGCCTGATTGTACATTATACTGTTTCAATGACTGAAGTTGTTTGGTTTCGGTTACATTTTCGCCCAATTATACATGTATATTGTTTATAGCGGTTCACTAAACCATCAAATACTAAATGTTTGCAGTTTCATATGGTAGTTACATTCTCTAGCCAGATAACCAAGGGAAAGCCTCACCATAACACGTATGTACAACGTTACCTAAAATGATTGAGCTTAGGGAACATCTTCCCGTGACAGGATAGCGAATTTCCCAAAGACAGGACACTAAAGAAAGCAAATCCATTCTAAGCAACATTTAAAATTTAAGGAGGTGCCTGGGAAGGCATTGCAGAGTAACACTTGCCTCGGTGAAAGTTTGAGAACATATGTTTTGAACAAAAAAGTGCCTTCGATATACTAGTACCCAGTAAGATATTTGGCTCGGTGTTTTTATCGGAGGGATACATTGGAGCCAGGGTAGTGACATTATCTTCCATAGACATAATCACTAAAACATCATTTCTGCACACATATAACTAGCATTTGTCACAAGTGTGGTGTATTATACCTAATTACGAATATGATCGTCTTGTCTACATCATTAAAGAAACTGTCAGATTATAGATATATTTTTATTAAGTGCTGTCTAGAACATCAAATACAGACGCGGTCTACAAATTGTCACCGATCGAACTAGCTAAACTCATAGGTCCGGAATAAACACGTCCGATTTTGGTGCCACTAAATGCCGTTTCATTGGCAAAGTCGTTCAAAATAGCAATTAGCTGTCAGACTGACATAATGTTTTATACATATTACTGAAAAAAAAATATATACGAGAGGTGATCTAGAAACCAGTCCGTGTCAAAATTTTTATTACAAAGCATACTTTTAAAACAGTCGAAGTTCCCGCATTTGTCGCATATCGCATTTTATTTAATTGTCATCAACAATACGACTTCCCAGTTTGAAATTAGTATTGCGTTTGTCCTTCATAAAGAAGTCAGGGTTAACATTTCCGTTAAATTTGAGAACTAGATTAATTTCAGACGAAAGCTAAGATTGTTTCGTAGAATGTTTCGTTAATTATAAAAGATTCATGAAAATTAAAATAAATTCAATGTGCCTTAGACTCCAAAGGTCTTCAAATTTTGTTTATATTCGACTGTCCTGGATTTATTGCAAGTATATATATTCCTTGCCGGCTTTTAGATAAAACCACAAACGACTTGTGTTAACATAAAATTGTGCGTAAAATTTGCAAATGTTCCGTTTCATTTGAAACCAAACAGTGAATCAAACTGCGGAATATCTGGTTCGCAATCAACCTACTGTACAGTAAGAACAAAGCCAACATCCATCTCAATTACAGCTCACTACTTCTGTCAATTCGAAATTAGCGCGATTTCTGGTGTTCTGCCGTTTCTTTACTCTAGTTTTAAATATGGTGCATGAGCACTCCTGTTTTAGGTTAGCGAAATTCCACAACTTAACAGGGCCTTCATGCTAAAAAAGATATGCAAATGGTCATTCACTGGGATGGTTTCGCTCTTTATTGCCTTGCAGTGCAAGTAGTGCATTTACCGCAGAAATCAGAAGTACATGGTATGAATCGTGTTTCATATGGCTCTGACGGAACTTGAAACTGATGTCACGATAGGACGGAACTCAAATGCCATGTATCCTGAGTTCCGTCAGAGCGTTACATTACTTTTCAGTTCCGTCAGAGACATATGAAAACAGAACAATTCTCTGACGGAACTGAAAAGTAATGTAAGTGTATACGATGCTCGCACACACAGCTACTCACGGCGCCAGCTTGTCCGGCGCCGTCTTAACAAGACTCACTGTTCTAAGACTGAATTCTACCAACTTATTGAGGACCATCAATATCATCAGTCTTATCATCATCAACAGCATTATCATCTTCATCATCAGCATTCATTCATTTTCGAAAACAACAATATCCGTATCGAAAGCAACAACAACAATATCAGTATCGAAAACAACAACATCAGTATCGAAAGCAACATCATCAGTATCGAAAACAACAACAACATCAGTGTCGAAAGCAACAACATCAGTATTGAAAACAACGACATCAATATTTATAACAACGACATAATTATCGAAGACAACAAAATCATCATGAAAAACAACAACAACATCTTTATCGAAAACAACAACATCATCATCAGCAGCAACGAAAACAATAGCAACATCACCAGCAACATCAGCAAGAAGAACAATAGCAACAACAACAAAATCAATGTCAACAGCTCCCGCATAAACATCATCAGCATCATCACCCGCAGCAGCAGCAAGAAGAACAACAGCAACAACAACAACATCAACAGCTCCCGCATAAACATCACCAGCATCATCACCCGCAGCAGCAGAAAGAAGAAAAACCGCAACAACAACAAAATCAACAGCTCCCGCATAAACATCACCAGCATCATCACCCGCAGCAGCAGCAGCAACAACAACAACAACAACATTACTTAGAAATGATCAGATAGAAAAGCTCTCATAAATAAACACATCTCATAATACAGTCAATTTGGTTCCGAATGTGCTCCATTTATCAAGAAGTTTGTATAGTTAATCAGAGCCAATTGTACAATTTACACGGTAACTTTGTATGACAAGCCAAACAGTGGCGCCTACACCGCTTGCTAAATCAGACTGTTTTGTCTTGTCTGTCTTTCTTCACCCCACCAGAGATAAACGACCGATTACAGAATCTACACACTGATACGTGTTTTATATGATGTTTTAGCATTATACTTAGTGTAAATATAGGGCGGATAAATATGTATAATTGTATATCTAATGAGAACGATTTCCAGCCTATTTAGAATGTATTGTTCAATAATCATTATCATGTCTCCCCATCTTTGATGATAGGGGTGTATTTATTTTTGCACATGTCGGTCAACCGGTTAGTGGTCGGTCTGTAGACTAACTTGTTTCCGTTTAATAAATCAAGAACGCTTTTCCATGTGATCTTCAAACTTTACATGGGGGCTGGTCAGCAACAGTAGACGACTCTATGGTTTTTGAGGTCAGTAGGTCAAAGGTCACGATGACTACTGGTATTACCATTTGTTTTAGACCAAGTGGCTTCCGTTAAAAAACTCAACGCATTGCTCTGTGATCGTCCAACTGTACACGGAGGTTGGTCAGCAATGGCAGATGACCCTATTTCTTTGAGGTCTTTTTATCATTTCCGACAATAGGGTTGCCATGGCGGGTACATCTTTTACAAACATTTCTTGATTTGGATGTACGTTAACAACATCCCTACACTAAGTGAACACTTGAATCATAATCAAAGTAAAAGAATACGCTTTTAACTGAACTGTGAAATATTTTTTTTTATTTTAGTGTCCCAGTCTACGCCGGTGTTAGGAGTTATGTTTTATATCTAACGATACTAGAAGCTGTCCAGAATCTCGCGCCATGGAATCTGATTATACTCAGTAACGTGTGGCAGTCATAATTGGATGTGAAGATAAAACCTATCTAATTAAACTTGGCAGACAAGTACCATACATTGCTAATCAGAAGCATTCGAGATATTCTTTCCCTTTGTAATACTTGCTTACTTGATCGGGGCAACAAAGAATGATATAAAATGCCTGATTAGAATTGCAATGTGATTTACTTGCAATGTAACTTGTGAAAATACAACGTAATTGGTGCCGAATATCATGTTTTAATGATACAAACTTGACTAGACATATGTACTGGCACATGTTACGATGTGTTGGTTATGGGTGCGCATACTGGCTTTATGCTAGAGATACAGACATATGAATTGGTACATGTTTGGTTTAGTATTGTGCTTGTACATAATGTCTGGCTAGGTCTGTATCAATTATGTACTTGTACATAATATTGGTTATCTGTGTCCATACGGACTTCAAAGGGATGATGACACCCGGGTACAACATGCGCTGCTACATGTATTTGCAATGCGTGCTCCAATTGGTTGCTTCATCGATGCCGTATGATTGCCTTCGCTCGTTTTAGACTCAACTGTCACAAATATTAAGTTCAAAATATACATGCTTTAGACAAACGAACACAAGTACAATTTATATACTACCATATGACGTACGAATGTTCACGATGACATGCAAGTCATCGAAGGTATACCTTCATAGAATCACTTAGTATGGTTATGTTTGTCAGCCAACATCCTTGAATTACAACAAAGTGTATACCAAGGTCATAAATTGACCAGAAGCCGACACGAAACATTACTAAGTGACTATGGCCCACTCACAGTACTGGTACAAGGCGCAATACGGAGTGGGTGAAATGATAATATGCATACTGTCCAAGATCGATATAAGAACATCATTTTGTCAAATTAGTGACACTAATCTTGTTTAGAAGTTGCCGTTCTTTTTGGCGCTGTATAGCGGTATTCAGATATTTAAAAATTCTGCTCTTGTGAGAGGTTGTGGAATTATGCGAGAGTTGCTTATAAAGTAAAGGATTTGCCATCACCATCTCACCAAATAGATCTATCTTAACCGCAGACATATTTCAAAATGGCGGGATATTTGAAATGCGATGCTGGTTATGTTCTGGCATATTCAACTGTCAAACGTTATCAAATAACACTAAAAATTTATAGTCATAACATCTTATTTAGTGTATACAACATGACACAATCTCTACATATTGTGTTCTTGATAAGATTTACACGAATTAGGAAATCCTAGGACCGAGATGAAAAACATTATATGTATTTTAAGAATGCCAGAACATAGAGAAGGACTAAGATAAAAAAAAATATACAAACTTAAAGAATGTCAGATTACGAGTGCACTCTAGATTGGGATTCATCGTCTCTATCGTACATATTACATTAATGACATTTATTCTATGGAGTGGTATTCGTCTTCTCTATCGTGTCGATTACACACGTGGTATTTATTTATCGTGTGTTAAGGGCCACCAGTTTGTTCTGTAAATGTGTCAACCACTTTCAGAATATTAAAAGTTGACTTCGTGAAAATAAGCAACTGACTTACCAAATACCATATCTAGAAAGTGAGGTACTATATTGGTGTTTATGTCAGAAAGGTAGAACAATGGTCATTGGTCTTTGAAATAGCTGACAAGTCTAGAAATAAGACATTGGTTCTTTTAAATAGAGGATCTATCACGAGTTGTCAATTGGTATAAATTAATATAAAACGAGTTTTGGAAATTCTATTAGCGAGCCTTTGGCGAGCTAAATAACATTTACACTAAAAACGCTAAATACGCATTGATGTATTGGAAAAACTCAATATCTTTTACTACATGTGGTACGTATAACTTTATACGTACTGGTTATACTAACCTGGATACAAGGAAAGTCATGTGATAAAAGCCAATATGCATCATTTTAAAATACAAAATGTAGTCATGTAGAAGTCTTATTAGCGGAAGTGTATCAAACACTACCCCTTGATTTGCAAGCAACCGACCACTAAGGTTTGTACATCGGGCTAGATCAAAGCTTTATGATAAGGGACGTGGTAATTAGAAAAAATATTGATATACAATTGTAATTAAGTAACATGGTGTTTTCACAATATCACGATGCATACATGAATATTTGTAATAAAGAATGTGGTAATAATATTGATATATATTTATAATAAGAAATATGGTACATTTTTTTTATTTCTTTTTTTTTTTTTTTAATCTGGTAAATTACAGTATATATTTCATGTTGATGTGGACCAAATTGGAAAATTGGTTGGTCTACAATCAAATATGTTTTGCACTATCAATAAAGTCTTTATTATTATTATTATTGGTGTTTTAACATTGATGATATGTTTACGGTAGCGATGTAGTAAAGCAGTAATCACGTTTCAGCATCAAAATAAAATTGGAAAGAGTCAATTTCTATACTGGCTGAGTGGTGCTGATACAGATATCTTATGTCGGCCTTGCAGATTGTGATAGGGGATAGATAAAGCAATTAGAAGACATAGATAGATTGCTGGAAATGAAGCGAGACATCCACATGCCATACTTTAAACACAAACCATTTGTTGGTTCTATATAACATTAACCTGATCTGTAGAGTAGACTGGCTTCTGTATGCGGGGTTTTTAATTGAAGTTTTTTTTTTAAATTTCAGTCTTGTGAATACTGTTCGGTCCTGTTATAAATACATTTTGACCATTTGCAAGTTCTATACATGTATAACTTTAACCTGATATGTAGAGTAGACTGGCTTCTGTATGGTTGTGAACTATTCCGGAGCTATTGCAGGGATTTTAATTGAAGGTTTTTTTAAATTCCATTTTTGTGAATACTGTTCGGTCATGTTATAAACACATTTTGACCATTTGCAAGTTCTATACATGTATAACTTTAACCTGATATGTAGAGTAGACTGGCTTTTGAATGTTTGTGAAATATTCCAGGAGTATTTTAAGTGGATTAAAAACAAGCCGAGTCAATTTACAAATTTGATATCATTATAAATTTGAAATCAATTCCAATTTAAAACTGAACGTTAACCATCCGTAATTTTGATAATGACTTCTGCTGAATGTTTGTGAAATCTTACAGGGACCTTTAAAAACAAAATAGCAGTCGTATAAAGAATTCAAGTGGTGCTATTATCACAAACAGTCTGTTAAATTCTGGTCAGTAGACTGACTTCTGGTTGTGAGAAATTCCAGAAAATTGAGGGGGTTTATTTACAGTTTTCAAAATTGCAGTCTTATAAAGATACTCTAAAATATTGCAAGAATGTTAAGTTTTTTGCAGTCTTATAAAGACTATACAATCATGTCATGTTAAACACAAATCATTTTCTGGTTCTATGTAACTTATCCCTGATCTGTGGCATGACTTCTGTTAGGGTTGGTAACTTGGTATTCGCAAAATATCTTAAGGGAAAACTTAAATAGTTGACTCAAGTTAAAAACGAAATTTACACATTCAATGCACATTGGGATTTTGTTTCAAATATTGTAGAACGATTTTATTCGGCTTGTAGCACCTTTATTGCATGTTTGGAATTGGAAGCGATCAATCCTGGTTTTGATGAGATACTGTTGCTCCAACAGCTTTCATAAAGAAAATAAGTTAAATAACAAATCAGGTATGAAAGGCATCACTCAACAGAACAAGAGCACGCAATTCAAGCAAAATGAACAGTGTACGTGACGTCGACTATCACGAAGCAACACTCACCATGTCCTCTTTGGAAAGAGTTGGTAGGTATCATGACTTGTTGCATCACCAACCCTAGTACATGTAGTCAGTTTAAAAAATAAACTATGAAAAAAACACACATAAAACCTCGTCATTTACAAACCCCAAATGAAAACACATGTGCTGGTCGACAAAACAAATTCTTTCAGTCAGACATAGAGACATATAGACAACATGTAATGGTAAATTGTTTTGAATGATCTGACATGAGTCCAATAATAAACCATGTTATATTTGTATACTTTACAGACACCATTGGCATATGTTTATAAACAACATTAGTTCGTACCCGGAAAAAATGGACACCTGTCGATGGAAAGTTTCATTTCACCCTCATGATTATCAAGTGTAGGGTGAATGTTTTGTGTATGTAAGGAAAACATATTGTAGCGTGTAATAATATAATATCTCTTTAGAGAACTATTACAAAGGACCTCACAAGAAAATACCTTCGTATGAAGTATTACATTTGAGTTATAAAAAATCTTTTTAAAAAATGGCCAATACCCCAACATTACTTATTAATAGTGTTATAATTAAAATAACAATGAACATTTACACTAAACTGGGAAAATGCAATTCTAAAATAAACTTGAAAAAAAAGAATTATCCTGTTGAAATATCAAAAAGCATAAAGAATGAACGGGTGGATATTCCCTTCCATATTAGACCAACTTAGGAATAGAATTGTGTTTTAAGATGACCATTTGCAATCTAAAATTTTAATGTTGTTTGCGGGTGATATTGCCGACTTTGCATCATATTTACCCAAACATAAGGGGAACATGTACCAGTCGTTCTTGATTGGGGTTGTTACGAAAAGGTTCTATTAAATTCTCTTATTGTAGTGATGAAAAACAATACATTCATTAAATACATTTTTGAATGCGTGTGTGGAGTGAACACAAATTTCCTAACATAAAGCACGAGGGGGTACAGAACAAATATGATACTTATATACATTTAGGTTTGTCGTAGACTGTTTAGTATGGTCGCTTTTATATTCATTTGAACCTCATTTACAAGAAAAAAAATTAAAATAAAAAGGAAACATTTGATTTTTTCTAAGTCTGGTTGATCTCTTACTCTCTCGAAAAGTTTTGTGAAATAAATGTTACAACAACAGCATGAAGTGAAAGGTGTGAATGTCTAAACCTTTACACAGACTCTCCCTTCTGTTCCAGCGTATACGTGAATGTCAGAGCCAATAGATCACAAAATATCGTAAACTGTTTTGATTTCTCCGACATTTTTTGTACATTTAATCAGATAAGTATGCCTAATTTCAATAACCGCACTGACTTCTGTTTGTAAATATCACTTGAAATTGGACACCTGGTTGCTGGGTTTTATAACATATGGAAAAAAAACAACCGGAATAGATTTGGTTGAAAACCTGTAATTGATGCTATATATTTACCAGTTTATGTGTTAATAAGGCGAGGGTTAGTTATACCTTTGTACGACGAAAGGTATCAAGTAAGCCTTTTAGTCCCCTGTCCATTTTTAAGACCAAGCATAGCCTTTATTGGCTTTATTTCTACAGAAATATGGCAGGCATACATATTTGTGCCTCCATTTGGATTAGAAACCGGGTCGCCAAATTAGACGAAAAGCGCACTAACCACTGAGCTACGGAGGTCATAGTTCGGAAAGATTCTTAACTTAATCATAAGATAATTATATACTTCATGTTTACATCTATAAATTACACGATAAGAAATATGTAATAAGAGACTGGTTTCGATGTAGTGTGTTCACGAACAGTTGCTATCCAGCCAGTTGGAAGTATTAACGTCAATGCAGAATACAACTAAAAATATGCTTCGAATGCACGAGGTTGTGAGTTCCATCTCAGATGGCTTCATATCAAAGTTGATATAAAAATGGTACCAGTAATGTCCTTGCTAGACGCTTGTTTCACAATCAACATAAGATCTTATAGAAGATTGATATTGGTATTGTCAAATAACTTTCCTCGTTAAATATCGTTTTTGTTATATTATAAGTAAGATTACATTTATAAATTGCATAAAGATTCAAACATGTAACCCCATATAAAGACAATAGAAAATAAATATGAACGAATGATTTGTGACTTGTAAGAACGAGACATGCATAAAACAACACTAGTAGCTGAATTGTGGTGAAATATACGACGTGTTGTTTTACGCGTCAGGGTGATGGAAAACACCAGAAATAAATAGATTTAACAAGACAGGAATTCGATCCATGTAGACATAATTGTTGATGTCGGATGATGTTGGATGTTTACAAGCACATGTCACGTGTCAGTCAACGAGATAAGTACTTTGGTATGATAATATACAGCAACACATACCAGAAAACCTGTCTCCAAGTCAAATCAATACATGTACGCTCTAGATAAAATCGGTGGGCAACACCTCGAATTTGAGGCTTAGACAATATAATATTTTACTTGGTTGAATATTTGAACATGCATTCTTATTTCCTGCCATATGGCCTAGAACATATCGCTGGCTTAGAATGAGAAGGCCGTAAGTGGCACTTACGACCTTATAAGACTAATCCATATTTGAAATCTACATCATAAGGGGTTTCTTATGAGCCTTTTTCACGAAAATCGGAACTTGTCATGTTTACAACAAGTAAAGTGTAATTTTCAGACAGTTTTCTTGTTTTCTCAAAATATTGAATTTGTACTTACGACCTTCTCATTCTTAGCCAGCGATATAATGTAATTGATAATGGTGTAAGGGGGGGGGGGGGTGTAAGTAGTAAGTTAGTTAAGTAATGTATCGCCTCTGTCGTGATTACCTCTGCATGGATACGGACCTGGGTACAGTACTAGCTATACGTGGGGTACATACAACAAGGTAGCATTTAGTAAAATAAAACACTACCGACAACTTTTATGACATAGGAAATATATAATACCGATGTACCTATCACTGGCTTAGAACAAGAAGGTCGTAACTACCAAATCGATATATTGAGAAAACGAGAGAAAACTGTCTGTAATTTACTCTTTACCTATGGGAAAACACGTTTTTAAAATTTCATTTTGGTCAACGTAACAATTTCAGATTTTCATGAAAATAGGCTCATAAGAAGCGCCTTGTGAAGCAGGTTTCAAATATGTATGAGTCTTATAAGTTCGTAAGTGGTAGTTACGACCTTCTGGTTCTAAGCCATCGATATAACGGTGTAGTTTTTCTAGGCTGGCGATTTCGCGCAAGACTATTACAATCCTAAAAAATGAAATCCACCAAGATGAATTTACTCCCAAAACTGACAACACAGAATCTATACACTCGATGCAAATAGTTCCTTCTCGTTAGTCAGTTTTGCAAGATAAGAACATTCAACTTTCCTTGTTTCATTTATTCTGTTCGATTGTAATATATTAGTTTCTTCTTGTAATGGAAGGAAATTGTATGAAATTAAAAGAATAGGTGTTTAAATGCGTTGATAATTATTACTACGCGTTATATACTAACGCGATATAGCGCGCGCAACAATGATTTTATTATGGTAAATTATTTAGGTCAACATTCTTCAACGAGATCGTGGTCGAGTGGTTGAGCAACTCGCTCAGTAATTTTCTGATGCTAAGGTCCAGCGATCGAATCACGGCCGCTCCAAATTTTCTATATTTTTATTTTTTTTTATTTTTTATTTTTTTTAAGTCCAGCACTTACCTCTCTTTCGACTTAGAAAACCACTTGATGTTATATTACTTGAAAAGCTATTGTTCCTTAGCAGTTGCCAGCCTGTCAGTACTTTCAGTACTTTGATTATATAGACTTATATACCGTATTTACTGGTATAATGTGTTTGTTATATTAATCACCATGAGATTACTGCAGTAAAATTTCTCCAGCGGTAGCTTCAAATTTACTCAAATTCAGACAGTGATTTGAGAAAAATCTCAATTTATATTCCTACTTGAGATGGTTTGGATGATCGGGGCCAGAAATGGCGACACATTGGCAATAGTGTTCCGCGAAAGAACAGGACTTTAGACAAACATAAAGAAAAATACACCCACGCAATACGGTTGAAAATTTTACCTAAAATAGTCAAAAAGGAGAATAAGACTAGTAGAAACTGGCAGACAGTGTATTTGAAAATAACACAATAATGGTTGAATAAGAGGCAAAAAGAGCAGAAAATTACTCAAAATAATTGTGTATTATACAAAAATAGTAAACGGTTACACAATACAAGATAGTCGAAATGTATACGAAAGTAGTTGAATGTTACACAAAAAGAAACAAACAGGGCAGGGTAACAACTTGACAGCCAGAGTTTCAGAAGTTAAGATTTCTTTCCTGTTTTTCTAGGTTCATTGTCGACACATCACCAGACTCGAAACTGTTTAACTGTGCAAACAAACCTATAATTAACCAACAAACGAAAACATTCCATTTGATATCTTATTGTTTTTCTTAAATCAACGTACAATGCCACGATTGTTGTATCGCAGACATGATTAGTGAAGGCATCTGGGTGGTGGGGTGGTGAGTGCTTGTAACATATGTGGTTTGATATCATTCAATGTAGACTGTTCATTTCATCATAGCTCTACGTTTTGTGATAAGAATGTATTTTCTGCGAAAGTATCCCACTTATTCCACTTTATCCGCTTTATATAAAGACGTGACTATTTTCTTAGAAAATAACACAACATTTGTGGGGGTGTTGAGGGAAACGGCAACCAAAAGACCACACTTTGAATTTTCAAGTCGTGTGTTGCAGCTTTTTGAAAAAAGAGATAGGGGGAAAATTCCCACTATAGAATTTGTTTGAACTTTGAATATGAATACTGTATATTATGCTAGAAAAAGAATAAATAAATCACCCACCTTGTTTTAAGTTACCTGCCCTTGAAACCATTAATTTTCTCAAAACAGCACATTAGGGAAATGGCAACAAAAAACCTACATTTAAATTCTAAAAGCGTTCGCTACAGTTCTTGGAATAAAATATTATGAGAAAAATCCCCAATTACAGTCAACTCTGGTTATCTCGAACTCTCCTATATCGTAATTTCCGTTAAGTCGAATTTTCTTTAAACTATTATGGATGTAATTGTATGTAATTTGTTCAATCATTCAATATAAACACGGTATAATGTAAGAAACAGAAGGTTAATTGAGACTTATTTGTATATAAATCATTCTCGACACCTCATTTCTGATGAACCTATCGTCGCGACAGAGGGGAAGAATGAAAGTGGTCTTCTGGCCCCGATCTCCCGAATCATACCAAATAGAAATGTCATCTCAAATTGAGATTTTGCTTAAATCAGAGTCTGAACTGAATGTTATATAAATCTAAAGTTCAAGATTTCTAAACTTTACTGTATACTTAGAATAGTGTTCTGTGTCTTGTGATGTAAACTCGGAATTCAGACTCACAAAGAAATTTCTAATTGAGATATGGCAAAATTTGAGATGAGATTTTGCTCAGATTGAGAAGTTTATGTAGATCGGTGCCTGACCCCCCCCCCCCCCCCCCCCACTCTCCCTATAATGCCGAGCGTATAACAAGGCAATCGCTGGTACCATAGTTCGTATTTAGTTTAAAGCTAGTTAACTTTGAATAAATATGCAATGATGTTGTAAGCTGTTACCTTAAAGACTTATAAATCAGGCCCAGCGTGATCGACATGAATTATGTAACACATATAATTGGTTGTACAAAGTTTTTTTTATTATACTTGTAATATTCTCAAAACCCATTGCGACCTGTTACGTTATGAACAGGGTAATATGAACTTTCCGAATAACATTATTGAGTGAAAATGGAGACGTACTGCACGCCGACATTGTGGAAATATTGAGTGACAAGGATATGACACGAAGTCAATATGGCATGAGTAATTGGACTACTAATTATATATACAATTACACATCCTTGCATGCCCTTGTAGTTTCAAATGGAAATTAATTTGCTATAACCTTTTAAACGAACTTGGCTGTCAGAGTTGGCACTAATGTTCGTTTTTCGTAGATTGTAAACAAGGTCTTGGTCTGCACAATGTTCTTCATGATTTCTTGAACATCATGTACAAAGAACAAACATAACGTTGCAGTATGTCCATATTCCACAGACAGTGTATGCCCGTACCTGCTATTTGACCATGCTGATGACCATTACACATTATATTTGACTTTGTTTTAATAAATTCATAGTCATCGAGTTTGATATGATGACTGTAGCCCAAATGTTTTTATGCGATTGCCGAGTATGTCTTATTCATCATTTCCGTGACGAACCCTTCCACCTTAAAGTGTTCTTGCTACACAGTAAACTATAAAAATTATTTCGACTGTTAGAATGCATATATGGCGATGGCTTAAAATTAGAAGGTCGTAACTACCGAATCGATATTTTGAGAAAACACGGAAAAACTGTCTGACATTTACTCTTTACTTATGGTAAAACAAACTTTGACAACTTCATTTTGGTCAACATGACAAGTTCAGATTTTTATGAAAATGGGCTCATAAGAAGCGCCTTGTGATGCTTATTCTAAATATGTATGAATCTTAAAAGGTCGTAAGTGGCACTTACTACCTTCTAATTTTAAGCCATCGATGTATTAAGTACACGGAAGCGACATAAGGCATACTATGTTTGAATATTCCTGACAATTCTGGAGAAGACGTAATATAGTATGTATAGCATGTAGCAACCGTGTAATTACGTATTTTTGACAGGTCAGCAAAATAGTGTTACACTACAATACATGACTTTTTGCATATTCCAAATTATGAAATTATTTTCCCAGAGATTTTAAGAGACTCAAGCTCATTCTGGCAAAATAAATGATAAAAATAACCAAAGTGCTAGACGACAAAAGTACAAACTATTAATTAAAACCCCTCGTCATAGTGTAAATCATATTACTAATTTATGAAAACAAGTAAAATGCACTATTTAAAATGGCTCAAGTACAGTTAGTTTCGTAAGCTGTTTGGCCAGTCCAATAATAATAATAATAATAATAATAATAATAATAATAATGATAAAGACTTTTTTTATAGAGGCAACATAGTTAGGCATTTGCCTAATCTTCCCTGCAATCTTCTAATGCGACCTTACTTCAATGCATTTCCATTTTGGTCCTGTATTTCTATCGATAGTTGCCCTGTATGACAGCTTTATTCTATGACGGTCATAATTCATAATATAATCGTTTCGACGAATGAATGAGTAAATAAGATAATGTCAAAATAATAATTATGCTATGTTAAATTTCATTTTTCGGTGGTTGCATTTTGGCGTACCGTTTAAAATCTTAATTCAATGCAACTGAAACGTGAATTGATAGAATCGCAAAGAAAATGTTATAAGTTGCATTCTACTCTGAGTAGAATTGAGCAACAGCATTCCTCAAGGAAAATAAAATACTATTCAAATAGAAATCTCAACTCAAATTGAGACTTTGCTCAAATCAGAGACTGATTTAAAGATAAAATATGAAGTTTGACTTTTACTGTAATGATCTCACAATACTGTTTCTATTAATCGATGTCAATGTTGAAACAAGCTTCCGATGAGATCAGATTTTTCTCAGATTGAGATTTTTTGGAAGATCTCCCGAAACATCTCAATTTTGAGATTAATATCATCTCAAATATAGTCGCTCGTTGTTTGGTTCATTCCAAGGGGGATTTAGCAACCTAAACAGCAAATGCTAATCTTTGTTTATTTCAGTAATTTTTAATGAGTTCTAACTTCAGATTTATTAGAAATTCAGACTCCGATTTGGGCAAAATCTCAATTTGAGATGGGTTTTCTGCTTGAAATGCTTCGGACGATTTTTTCTATTCCGTGAAATATGATGCCACCGACAATGTAATAAATTAAATACTGTTGATAACACTTAAAAACATGTTTATAACCATTTGTAAGCAGTCAGAAAAGATAAAAAAAACTGTGTAAAATATTAACCCTTATATTGTTAACTAGTGTCAAATTTATATGTCTATCATTTTAGAGTTTACACAATATTTATTGATAGACATTTGGTGAATAAACTACGTGAATATTGTTTACAATCATTGGTATAGCTTGGCCACATTGACATGGGCCTGACCTATTAATTGCCATAATTTAACAGTCGATATGTTGTCTACGTTTACAACACCGAGTGAGGTGTTTTCATAATCTGGGAGTATCACGATGACGCTCGAGATGTAATACAAACAACAATCTTTAATACCGATATTGCACGATTTGCTTGCGGAAATTAATATATTCAAAGCAAGAACCTTGTTATATAGTCTTGCATAGAGGTCAGGCTCAGGTCAAAATAGCCAAGCTTTATGCATGTATTATGGATAAAGTCCGTATGTTGCTTCTATGTTAAAGGGACTGCGTCACAGTTGGAGCGATTTTTTTAAAACATATATTTTTCTTTCCAAATCAAGTATTTGTACAGCATACCGTTGTTGACTGTCGCTTTAATAAAGAATTGTTGCAAATAATCAATTTTAACTACTCTTAATACTGCGCACGCCAGTGTGCTTTTTCCTTTTAAAAAAGCACATATTTTTCTTTCATCATACTTTTTGGGTTATGTTATTCAATGGATCTGTCTGAAACATTAACAAACTTCAGCCTAAACATCTATTGCGTATTTGGTTGGTTGTCTTATTCGTTTTCATAACTAGTGAATAAATTTCAGGCAATTTAATATCTTCCAAATGCCAACTGTCTCTTATAATTTAATTAGATTCATTGAATAGTTATATGTATATTGTGTATATTTTAATGATTCTGTTTTGTGTTGAATGTTAGAAATGTATGTGCACAAATGGTACAAAAATATAAAAAAGTATTTGTAAGATATATAATTGAATAAATTCTGCATTATAATGTACATGTACTAAAAATATGCTATATATTCCTTTCTAAACAACCGAGCATTTTCTATATAATCCTTTTTGTAAGCACATTGACTAAACACCTTTAATTAGAAATATTGTAATAAAAATGCAACTGAAAACTATAAACAAGTAAGTAAGTATATCTATCTGTCTCAATTGAGGTACAAAAATTAGCGAAAAAATGTATTTTGGAAGAATTTTTAAGTTTATATTTTTTCATGTAATAGTACAAAATATTATCATCAACGTTTTTCGAATTACGGATTTAATATTTTAGAAATATATTATTTCAATTGCAGTTGCATTGCGATGGGTAATACATTAACATGTTCTTTGAATATTGCTGTTTTTTTATTTCTTATTAGCAACAGCACACTCTTCACAACAAACAGACTTATACAGGCTCCTCATTCTAGCATCGTACATTACAATTCCAGGTCTTCAATTCATTACATTACCACATGTACGTATTTTACATATTTTACAATATTTAATATCTTAATATAAATTATACCTTTTAATATTTTATGTGCCCTTTATAAACCCGGTCAAGATGATCACGTGCAACTAGTATGTGAACATATACAACAACACCATGTTGAGTTGGAAATGGACAAAATTTATTTTGCCAACAAACGTATTTACACATATTTAAACTACATGTAATTTTATTGTCATGATATGATGTGTAAAGTGTCTCTTATAACTCACTATAAGAGTCGTACGTTGATATGTTTTCGTTGTAAATAGTTGAGACAAAATAGATATAGATATATGCAAAGTCTCTTCTAATTCTAAATAAGAATGACTAAATATATATACAGGTAAATGCATTTTTCTTTCTTTTTTTTCTTTGTTTCTTATGTATTTCTTTGTTATGTATATATCAAACACCAAATGACTGTGGCGACGAACATGTATATATGTTTACGCCAATAAAATTTCTTGAATTTGAACTTGTTTATGTGAGATATTAGCTGTAAATAGAGGAGACAAAAATGTAGAAAAAATGATGGATATGAAATGTCTCTTATAACTCAAAATAAGAATGGCTATATATTGATACCATTTCAGGTTGGGGTGCTTTACAATGGACGAAACGAAATAAGAAGTATAAATATGAAAATTTGCAAAAGAAACTGATTTAATATAACTACACGTGTATTATTCGTTTATTACCATTCCATAAAGTAGACTATAATTAGATTATATTAATTATTGTGGCAATTATAGTAGAAGTTGTAACATAATTTTTTTTTTATATAGGTTACACAGTTAGGCGATTGCGACATATAATCACCCAAAATGAGACTCTGAATAAAACTGCAATGCTATTAAAATAAATATAAAAAATACAAAACTCACTGATATACCAGGCTAAGCATAAATATTCATATACATTATTATTATATTTATTTATTTAATTAAAACATAACCTACCTTTGTTGTCGTTAATCCTATTTAATATGAACGTAATGTAAACCTATCAAGCGGAGTCCTCAAATGTCAAATGGAAAAGCCTGGCAGTCTGTATCTGGTGTTTTTTGCCTTTTATTTTCCGACAGTTCGACTGATTGCCTTATAAAAATAAAGACATATTCACGTACATGACTGTCGGGAGATGTATAGAGGCATTTGTTTTGGAAAATACATTTTAACACGAAATAATACGAGCACGAAAAACGCTTACACAAAATATCAACGTTTTAAATACTAGTACTGATGCACAGTTCAAATGGTTTAATAATCACTAAGGTCCCTTAGTCCAGCGTTTGAAAACGTCAATACCCAAATGCCCAAATGAATCAGTTTCCCCAAAACGAAACAAAAAACGTACACACAATGATTTCAACGTATCAATGTCAAACGTGTTTTTTATTCAGTTCACATCCAGCGAAACGGTTACATTCGGTATAATTACACATAGCACGCAAATGAGCATCAGTTTTCAATTCATGTTAGCTGAATTTTAGGGTCTAGTAAGTCCAAATGTTAAACAATGCCATTTTTCACAACAAAACCGATTAGCACCGCCTTCCAATGTATTAAATTTATCTTAAGGCACCTGTTTTCCAATGGTATTAGATTTTTTGCACAGAACTACTGACTTGATAATTGAAAATAACTTCTACACGATTTTGTTCCTCGCGAAGCGGTTTACATATGTATAGCGCGATATTATGCTTAAACATGATCCTTTTAAACCCAACCAACGTCGCTATTTTGTCCTAGGTATTTTGGGGGGTTTTCAGAAGTGGCTTGTGTAGCTAATGCGACTAAAGTGTACTTCAATTCACAAAATCACAAATGATGCACGAAATACTGAAGGAAATAGATCTTATAGAATACACTCTAGATCACAGGAACCTTGTTATAACTATATCGATGGCTTAGAACCAGAAGGTCGTAACTTCTACTTACGACCTTATAAGACTCATACATATTTTGAATCTGCTTCACAAGGCGCTTCTTATGAGCCTATTTTCGTGAAATTGTCATGGTGACCAAAATGAAGTTTTAAAAACGTGTTTTCCCATAGGTAAAGAGTAAATTACAGACGGTTTTCTCTTGTTTTCTCAATATATCGATTTGGTAGTTACGACCTTCTGGTTCTAAGCCACCTTATAAGACTGGTGCATATTTAAAATCAGCATTACAAGGCGCTTCTTATGAGCCTTTTTAAATGTTTTCTCAAAATATTGATTTTGTACTTACGACATTCTCATTCTAAGCCAGTAATGCGGTCTTGAAACTGTGTTTATACACTCTTAAGCTTTTATGATGATTATTTAATCCCGTTTGTCAAGCAAGTAAGAACGCTAATTGTACCTTTTTACATTGACAAGTTAATAAACGACATCGTTGAATAACTTGATAGTATACACGTATTAAGGATAGTCATTGGTTGATATCCTCGGATTATACTAGGGTGAGAACTAACACACGGTGTCATGAAATTGTCTGTAGAAGTTTGATCATGTGAATGGTATCTAAATGTTGTACTAAGTATTTGCTATATTGACGGTTGATATGTATACAGCTGTTTGGTCCGATTGATTTGGTGTGATTATGGGAGAGTATTAGTTTTAGCGCTCATAGAATACCTAAAATTGAAAATACAAGAAAAGCTTCACAAATGAGGCATTACGAAAGGTGATCTTAGTAACGAAACGATTGCACTCCATTTATTCATTTGGATTATGTTATAACTATGCGTATAAACACCGATAATTTACACATTTATAGAGGATTCAGAATTTTAAACATCACTAGTTAGAGACATATCGCTGGCTTATAAGACTGATACATACTACAAATGTAGAATTAAAAATCAGCATCATTAGACTCTCATGATTCTATCTTCATGAAAATCGGAACTTATCACGTTGACCAAACTGTAGTAAAAACAGCTTGTTTTATCATAAGTAAAGAGTAATTTTCAGACAGTTTTTCTTGTTTTCTAGAAATACCGATTTTGTACTTATGGTGCTAATTTTAAATGTGTAACAGTCTTATAAGGTTGTAATTAGTAGTTACGATCTTCTCATTCTAAACCAGCACATATAAGAACCGTCCCCCAACTACTTTACTTCATTTTCAATTCCACTTTCCACGACTTCTCATATCAGTAGTGTAAAACTCATTGTCGTAAGACACTGAAACAAACTTGACAGGAATGGTAGCAATCAACTGAAAAATCCTAACACTGACAGCATAAGTGACACGGCACTATGCCTAACTCACAACACTGTCCCCTTCATCCTTCTCTCGCTGTCTTTATTCAACCTTCTCCCTTCAATTATCCCGTCAAGTGTTTCCCTTCAGACAATAATTGGACATATCATAATTCATGCAATTACGTTTTATAAATTATGAATGAAAACGTGAATACGGTGGTTATTGATATAATCTTTCCACGGTTTGTTTTCTTTTAGATGTTTAAAACGAGGTGTCCTCTACATTGAACAGTTTTTCATTTCAGTTTGAATTAATGACCATAAACATATGTACGGGCATTGTATCTGAGATCACGCACTTATTCTTTGTCCATTATCGTATTTATTCCATGATTGTTGTTCTTTGATGTTTGACTAACGTTGCAAGTTCGAAAATAACCACGTTTTAAATAGATTCTGGATTATGCTTAGGTGGTATTTTAAGGACTGAATAAGACCGACATTAAACACACGAAGTTTCTAACTTACTCTACTGGTTCTTAGTTATATAATGTTAGTTTTAGATATTGAGTATCCCGAATTTTAGATCATACGCGTACTTGTGTACACGTACCGTATTCAAAGTTTAATGATTTGAGTAAGGAAACCTGAAGCAAATAAAAGTCACGTGTTAAAGATGCGTTCCCTATAACTTTGATCGTTTAAATCGATTCAGGAATATTACACATTAAAGTAGAATCATTATTGCTTAAACTCCTCAAATCTTCAACATAACGTTTCCATCAATTACCGAGAAATCCATGAAAATACATTTCCAAAACGAGCCAAAATAGTCACGAGTTGTTTCCCTTTGACCACATAATAATAAATCGCTGGAAGCGATAAATTATTATTTGTTATTTGACCAGATTTTTGACATTATAGAGACATATTTGCGCACACTTTCTTCTGACAAATTATGGTAATTGATAGTGCTTTGTACATTTAGCTCATCAAATGTGATAGTAGAGAAAAATAGGCTAGTTATAGGGAATGCCTCCTTAAATACTTAGTTAATGCTTCAAAGACTTATTGATGGTTTGATACAAAAGTTTGAACTTTCGAATAAAAACATGTTAATGCTTACTAGCTTTTCCGAGAAAATTATTCCAATTTGTCTTCAACGGTCAGAAACAGTCTTTATTTGATGGCACTGGAATTTTATTAAATGGATATGGAGAAATCAACTGATTTTATTACAGCACAGAAAAGGCATATTATTTTCATGAATATACGAAGAAGAAAAAACGACAGTTCTTCATGTTTATAAAAAAATACACCTTATAATACGCGATAAATCAATGAAAAGAATGGATCGTGTAGAATTTACTGTCAAGTTTACAACTCCATACTTCGTATATCAAGTTGCCCATTGATGTCGTTTATTAACTTGTCAATGTAAAAAGGTACAATTAGCGTTCTAACTTGCTTGTCACTCACAAAAACGGGGTAAAAATAATAATCATAAAAATTTAAGAGGTGTATAAGAACTGTTTCTAGACCATATATAATTTTGTTAAGTACCTTTCCACCGTGGCAGATTTATTTAAACGACTGTAACGAGATTGCGAGCTATGTGAAAGCGGAATAACATCAATAAAAGTGAACTTGATATTTCTTCAGTTTAAGAAATACGGGTGGTTAAAATAGTTTGCGGTGTTAATAAAAAAGCAGCCAAAAAGGCTGTGACTGATATGTACTGGATGTCAAGGGCTTTGCTTATTTATTGTGTTGTTGTTTGTTTTGTTGTTTGTTGTGTGTGGTGTTGTCATGGTGATTGTTGTTGGTGTTGCTTGACTTGTATTACTATTATTCCATATACCGTCATACAACATTTTCCCCTCAAATCTGTGGAAGCTCAGGATAAAGCTTTGCCACATGCACATCATTCGAATTCCAATCGTGGGGGAAAAAGTTAAAGTTTTGCAACATGCACATCTTTCGAACCCCAAACTTTGGGCGATGCTAGCAACCTAGAGTAGACATTGCATGTCGTCACCATCTCCAAACTAAAGCTATAAACCGTTATAGAAGATGGGGCAAAGGTGAAGAACATTTTGCTAGACTATTGACCATTTCTGATGTTGAACTAGAAACTGAAGACTCTGTTACGCTTGGTTTCTTGCGGTTAATGATGCTGTTGTTGTTGTTGTTATTGGTATTATTTATGTTTCTGTTGAGTAAGGGTATGAAACACACACTCACTCCTTGTACCACAACAGTATCTTTTCCCTCGAAGTCGGGGCTTAATTGGTCAAATCTCGCAGGGAAAAACAGAAGCAGAAGCCATTCACGTACGACTGGCTCAATCTCTTGTTCCTTCTGTAAAGAAACAACTAAGACATGTTATCAGTAGTGATAGGGATGTAGAGTGTAGTGGTCTTGCTCTAGTCGACTGCAAAAAAGAATCAAATGTTTCTATTGGCGGTAATAGGCAGAGTAAATTAAATTGGTTCGTGCATTACAGTGATGGTATATATCTGATTAGCAGAAGCGATTTAAAGAGGCCATTAAATATACGAGTACAGACATAAATAAAACTTCGGATTCTAAATGACTTGTAACAAAAACTAACAATAGGAATAAATTTACTAGTAGTTTCAAAGGATTTAAAATGCTTGGTTTTATTTGTAACATTTCGACTGCCTGTATCGGTGATTTAGAAATGGTTCACTGCAGAAAGTTTATAGACACTGGAGAAACAAATAAAAACGCATTTAATGCCCAATATTACGTCAACAAATATTGCATAATGCTTAAATATGCGGCCTTTAAAAGAACTTAAAAGTAAACAATATAAGCAATAAATTAAACACATACTAGTTTTTCATAATAATTCTACAAAAAATATGCTTGCATAAAACAACACGAAATACAAATGAAATCATAAAAACCGCTAGTGTCATAAATCCAATAAAATCTCCAAATAAAATATTTACACTTGAACTCATACAATAAATTTGACTGCAACAATAAAAAAGGGTCAATAAACGATATCTTAAAACACGTCTGACAATACCACATGTTTGACAGGTCCTTGTGTTTATACATCGGATTCCCATAACTATCAAATTTCATTCATACACAGCGCATGCAATACAAACACTTTCACTAAATTATTTGTCATAATTACGGCGATTAAATTCTCATTTATTATAAGCCTCTTGTACTGCTGTTGTAAATGATATCATTTATTTGTTCTGCATTGTCATTATCGTCAACATTTGAGTCAACACTAACTTCAACATCGTTTTCATCGTCATCATCACAATTAGGCGTCAAAATCGTTTGCATCGCCGTCGCCAGCGTCAAAATCGTTTGCATTGTCGTCATCACTAACGTCAACATCGTTTGCATCGTCGTCATCTTCAGCGTCAACATCGGCGTCATCGTCGTCATCACCAGCATCAACACCGTTTGCATCGTCGTCATCACTACCGTCAACATCGGTTGTATCGTCGTTATCACTAACGTCAACATCGTTTGTATCGTCGTCATCACTTACGTCAACATCGTTTGCATCGTCATCATTAACAACGTCAACATCGTTTGCATCGTCGTCATCGCCAACATCAACATCGTTTGCATCGGCGTCATCACTAACGTCAACATCGTTTGCATCGTCGTCATCACCAGCATCGACATCGTTTGCATCGTCGTCATCACTAACGCCAACATCGTTTGCATCGTCCTCATCACTAACGTCAACATCCTTTACATTGTCGTCATCACCAGCATCGACGTCATCGTCAACGTCGTTTGCATCGTCGTCATCACTAACGTCAATATCGTTTGCATCGTCGTCATCGCCAGCGTCAACATCGTTTGCATCGACTTCATCGTCAGCATCAACATCGTTTGCATCGTCGTCATCACTAACGTCAACATCGTTTGTAACGTCGTCATCACCAGCATCGACATCGTTTGCATCGTCGTCATCACTAACGCCAACATCGTTTGCATCGTCCTCATCACTAACGTCAACATCCTTTACATTGTCGTCATCACCAGCATCGACGTCATCGTCAACTTCGTTTGCATTGTCGTCATCACTAACGTCAATATCGTTTGCATCGTCATCACTAACGTCAACATCGTTTGCATTGTCATCGCTAACGTCAACATCGTTTGCATCGTCATCATCACCAGCGTCAACATCGCTTGCATCGTCGTCATCACTAACGTCAACAGCGTTTGCATCATCGTCGTCACTAACGTCAACATCCTTTACATTGTCGCCATCGCTAACGTCAACATCGTTTGCATCGTCGTCATCACTAACGTCAACATCATTTACATTGTCGTCATCACCAGCATCGACATCGTTTGCATCGTCGTCATCACTAACGTCAACATCCTTTACATTGTCGTCATCACCAGCATCAACATCGTTTGTATCGTCGTCATCACTAACGTCAACATCGTTTGCATCGTCGTCATCACTTACGTCAACATCGCTTGCATCGTCGTATTCACTTACGTCAACATCGTTTGCATAGTCGTCATCACTAACGTCAACATCCCTTGCATCGTCGTCATCACTTACGTCAACATCGCTTGCATCGTCGTATTCACTTACGTCAACATCGTTTGCATAGTCGTCATCACTTACGTCAACATCGTTTGCATAGTCGTCATCACTTACGTCAACATCGCTTGCATCGTCGTATTCACTTACGTCAACATCGTTTGCATCGTCGTCATCACTAACGTCAACATCGTTTGCATAGTCGTCATCACTAACGTCAACATCGTTTGCATCGTCGTCATCACTAACGTCAACATCGTTTGCATCGTCGTCACCAGCATCAACATCGTTTGCATCGTCGTCATCACTTACGTCAACATCGTTTGCATCGTCATCACCAGCGTCAACATCGTTTGCATCGTCATCACCAGCGTCAACATCGTTTGTATCGTCGTCACCACTAACGTCAACATCCTTTACATTGTCGTCATCACCAGCATCGACATCGTTTGCATCGTCGTCATCACCAGCATCAACATCGTTTGCATCGTCGTCATCACTTACGTCAACATCGTTTGCATCGTCATCACCAGCGTCAACATCGCTTGCATCGTCGTCATCACTAACGTCAACATCGTTTGCATCGTCGTCATCACTAGCGTCAACATCGTTTGCATCGTCGTCATCACTAACGTCAACATCGTTTGCATCGTCGTCATCACTAGCATCAACATCGTTTGCATCGTCGTCATCACTAACGTCAACATCGTTTGCATCGTCGTCATCACTAACGTCAACATCGTTTGCATCGTCGTCATCACTAGCATCAACATCGTTTGCATCGTCGTCATCACTAACGTCAACATCGTTTGCATCGTCGTCATCACTAACGTCAACATCGTTTGCATCGTCGTCACCAGCGTCAACATCGTTTGCATCGTCGTCATCACTAGCGTCAACACAGTTTGCATCGTCGTCATCACTAGCGTCAACATCGTTTGCATCGTCATCACCAGCATCAACATCGTTTGCATCATCATCACCAACATCAAAATCGTTTGCATCGTCGTCATCACTAACGTCAACATCGTTTGCATCGTCGACATTACCAGCGTCAACATCGTTTGCATCGTCGTCATCACTAACGTCAACATCCTTTACATTGTCATCATCACCAGCATCGACATCGTTTGCATCGTCGTCATCACTAACGTCAACATCGTTTGCATCGTCGTCATCACTCACGTCAACATCGTTTACATCGTCGTAATAACTAACGTTAACAGCTTTTGCATCGTGGTCATCACTAACGTCAACATCCTTTACATTGTCCTCATCGCTAACGTCAACATCGTCGTCATCACTAACGTCACCATCCTTTACATTGTCGTCATCACCAGCATCGACATCGTTTGCATCGTCGCCATCACTAACGTCAACATCTTTTACATTGTCGTCATCACCAGCATCAACATCGTTTGCATCGTCATCATCAACAACGTCAACATCGTTTGCATCGTCACCATCAACAACATCAACATCGTCATCATCAACAACGTCAATATCGTTTGCATCGTCGTCATCGCCAACGTCAACGTCGTTTGCATCGTCGTCATCGTCAGCATCAACATCGTTTGCATCGTCATCACCACCAGCATCAACATCGTTTGCATCGTCGTCATCACTAACGTCAACATCGTTTGCATCGTCGTCATCACCAGCAGCTACATCGTTTGCATCGACGACATCACTAACGCCAACATCGTTTGCATCGTCGTCATCACTAACGACAACATCGTTTGCATCGTCGTCATCACTAACGACAACATCGTTTGCATCGTCGTCACCACTAACGTCAACATCGTTTGCATCGTCATCATCACCAGCGTCAACAACGTTTGCATCGTCGTCACCACTAACGTCAACATCCTTTACATTGTCGTCATCACCAGCATCGACATCGTTTGCATCGTCGTCATCACTAACGACAACATCGTTTGCATCGTCGTCACCACTAACGTCAACATCCTTTACATTGTCGTCATCACCAGCATCGACATCGTTTGCATCGTCGTCATCACTAACGTCAACATCCTTTACATTGTCGTCACCACCAGCATCAACATCGTTTGCATCGTCATCACCAGCATCAACATTGTTTGCATCGTCATCATCACTAACGTCAACATCGTTTGCATCGTCGTCATCACTAACGTCAACATCGTTTGCATCGTCACCATCACCAGCATCAACATCGTTTGCATCATCATCACCACCAGCATCAACATCGTTTGCATCAGACATCAGCACATAATCATCATTGTATCAATCATTTATAATCATCATCAGCACATAATCATCATAACCACCACTTTATTCGTCATTTTCATTTAAGTTAATTCAAAACTTAAGATTCTTAGTCCCCCCAAAAAACATAAACACCATATATAATAACAAACTAGTTTTTTTTACGTCACTAGCTATATTATACTAATGTTTATCTCTTCAACCAGCTTGCTTAGCTCAGTCGGTAGAGCGCGAGACTAGCAGTCACTACTGATCCCGGGGTTGTGGGTTCGAATCCCGGGCTGGCCAACTAAAATTACTAATAGTCTTTCGGATGAGACTTAAAACCGAGGTCCCATGTATGGTGCTGTACACTGGCATGTAAAAGAACCTGGGATGCTTCTGCAATCTGGCATCTTCTGTATCATGCACTATCCCCCAAAAAACCTAAAAATACTAAAACTCTTCTAGGGGACTCGTCCATATGGATTATCCGGTGGTGCGGATAGAGAAACTCATTAAATAATAAACAAATCTCTCACCATAAACAACATTCATCATCGTCATCGTCATCATCACCACAAACACCACCATAATAATCATAACCATGATCAAACGTACAACCAACATACACACCGTCATCATTTATAAACAGAAGTACAGAGTTCCGGTCTACACCATCACCAACATTCTCAACAGTTGCATTATCTTACGTGCAGTCAACCAACTCATAATTAAGACTAAAACAACAAGAATACGGTGAGTTTTAAGTTTCCAAAAGTGCTGCCGTAAATTAGTGTTTTATTTTATTATCTAAACAACATAAAACCTAAATTCAACCAACTTTAAGTTCGAGCTCAGGAAGAGTGATTAACATCGCATTGTTGAATAACCTAATTATTGCACGATTGCACGTGCTGAAATTAGAAAATAAATTAACTTTCTTAATTAGAGCTAATTTAGTTACCTCTCATGAAGTTTCGCCACATTTGTACCATCTTTAGATGTGGTAGCGTCTTCCTGATTAAGAGAATATCGGTTAAATCATCAAAGAAGCCTGTAGGTGGCAGCACATGTGTTTTTACCCGTTCTTTGCACCTCCGTCTTTATGCCTTGTAATAGTTGATATCCGGAACTCTGTGCAAGGTGGTTTTCCCCTTAATTTACATGTAGGTACAAACAAATCTAGCCTAGTAAGACTGGTTTTGTATTCATATGCAAATACAACTGACCCCCACTCTATTGTCCAGATATGAATATTCAAGACTCAAAAGGATTATAACGGTAAAACTTTATTTGTACCTACAGATTAGTGGAGATCCGGAGTAGGTCTTATGTGTCGGAGACAGACGGAACTGGCCGAGCTTTCACGAATGGTGTTTATCTGTGGTTCCGAACGTTCTCCTTACAGTTAATCAAACGGGCAACCAGCAAATCGGTATGGACCAGTTTTTGGTAACTTGAGTGTTGCTTTGAGTTTTGTCATTGTGCTGCTTGGTCATCCTGATGCAATGTTCCACAGTGTTCATTTCGTTTTGTGTTATATTTCGCAGACTTAGAATGAGAAGGTTGTAAGTACTGCTTAGGACCTTATGAAATTCAAATTCAGCATCACAAAGCGCTTTTTACGAGGTTCCTTTCGTGAAAATCGGAACTTGTCATGATGTTGACCAAACAATTAATTAAATCAACTTGTTATAACACAAGTGACGAGTGTTTGTTTGACAGTTTTGTCCTGTTTTTATGTGGGGTAAACGCCACACAAAGTAATAACCGTTTTTTCTTCTTATAGTACATCGATGTTATACTTAAGACGTTCATTCTAAGCCAGTGATTTGTTGTGTGATTAATTCCCTGTCAAATTTGTTTGCCTTTTGTTTCAACTCATGGGGAGGTAAGGGAGTTCCTTTTAGGGGTCCTTAAATCGTAATTAAGAAAACGTTGTTTATGTTGTGATTCACAGGGGAATTTTGACATTTTCACAGGGCATCTACATTCGAGACAATCTCAATAATTCTACATGTGCAATTTAAATGTACCATCGTTGGAACTTTTTTATCGAGCGAGTGCCTTAAATAGGGAGTATACTCGTGCAAGAGTAAATTTTGGAGTGGCCTTGTATTTGAGTATAGTTTGGCAACACGTTCAATTTGCCATCTTCTTAAAATTTAAAAATGTACACTCCAATGAGCGCTTTTGCATTTTTACACTCCTCAATTAGTTTAAACCCTACAAGAATATTATCGGGGTTTGTCTACTTAAAAAACATGTTGTAAACTTACAGTCAATGAATGGGCTGACTATAAACCTTCAATTGGCCATTACTTCACGGGTCGTTTAATGGTATTGTGTAGTAATGCCTTTATCTGATTAACAGTCGTTAGTTGAAGTGTCTAATAAATAAAACCAACTTTGATAGACAGGTGGCAAAACGAACAAGGAATGCGATATATACTTTATCTAAGTTTGGGGAAAGGGAAGTAATTATTTTTGCCAGTTATTTCATGCAGAAAAAATAGACATCAAAGTCGTGAGCTATATATTAAAGTATTATACTCGTATCAGTATATTGCTGGCTTAGAATGAGAATGTCGTAAGTACTACTTACGACGGACGACCTAATAAAACGTAAACATATTTAAAATCAACACCACGATGTGCTTCTTATAAGTCAATTTTCATGAAAATCGGATCTTGTTATGTTGACCAAACTGATGCTGAAATATTTTGTTTAACCATAAGTAAAGAGAAATTTTCGAACAGTTTTTTCTTGTTTTCTCAAAATATGGATTTGGTACTTACGGCCTTCTCATTCTAAGCCAGTGATGCAATTTAGCAAAATTTGTTTTTACTTTGTAAGTGCCCTTCGTCATTCTGATCACATCGGTTTTTATGCAATGCAAAATACTGTATTTACCGGAGAAAATTGGAAATGGCCAAGCTTTCACTATTGCACCCTTCATAGGTTTGTAGTGTTTTTGTTTCAAAATGGCGTGTACACTGTTTCCGGTGAATGTTCCTTCTATGTTGTTATTGTGATGTATGTTCATCAGTTTGATTCGAACTTGTCTGAACTTGTTCTGGATCTGTTTGACTGACTGAAGCCATTCACATCACCTCGGACTTTATGCAACTAAATATTGTCCCAAGGTATTGGTTCGGAAAAAACAATCCCAACATTGCCCTGGCAGTGCGGGGGAAGCTGGAAGGTTAAAATAC